>JANAVB010016197.1:36422922-36647922 GCA_029216955.1 Iris pallida | reverse complement strand
GTGCACACTCGTCATATCGAGACAAAACTTGTGCCAACAGGACCGTATTGTTTTTGTGGTCCTGTATGCCAAATTTGGTCCAATTCTGAGACAGTGGAATCGGACCGCAGTTTTGCGGGCCCCACGGTCCGATTCAACGGGCGATTTTGTGCATGGCCTACCAGAATCCAAAATTGGACATATCATTGGGTTCGTATCATCAAACCGGATCCGTAGACATGTAGTTTGATGACTATAGAGACCATTGACTTTGGCACATTTTTCGGTGCAAAGCGGGTTCAACGGCGGATACCATTTTTGCCCAAAATTATCGTTTTGGCCCTGTGTCTAGAATTGGACTTAAGGACAGGCAATCCTAGCTAATTTGACTATTTTGAGAATGTTGGCGATATCTGTTTCAGCTTTCGGAGACAGTTGTGATGACTTAGACTTTCTGACTTGTTGATTGGCGATACATTGTTGGTTCTTCGTGCAACCCCCAGACAAGTATACTTTGCCTCCTTTTACAGTTTATTTTTATGCTTATAGTACACCTGTTGTAGTATGGTATCTTTAGTTACCTTAGTTGTTATAGATTTATATGATACCGTATTTACTAGTTTATTGTCTTGCTTGTATATCAGTATTTCATGACTTGATAGTGTAGTTATACTAGGCTTGTTTACGTCATAGATCATGCTAGAGTTGTTCTTACCTGTGTCATGACTGAGTTGTACCATGTCTTCACCTGTGTCTTGACTGAGTCGTATTTGCAAGTATGTGTGAGTGAACTGTTATTCATGTTTTTCCCACACAACCTGCGAGTCCACACACGGGGCGAGGGTTGTCCATTTGCACCTGCGAGTCCACACACGGGGCGAGGGTGACTTGTCTTGAAACTGACCTGCGAGTCCACATTCGGGGCGAGGGTTGGTATTTCATTGATCTTCCAGCAGTTCATTTATGCATACTTGATCCCGTATCCGTGTTCATAGCTACCTGTCAGTAGCCACATGTCAGTCTCATGTTTAGTTCCTATTTATACCCTGGTTATATTATTGCATGATTAAACTGTTAGATAGGCATGTTTTATGTATCTTGCTAGTCCTCTGAGGACCTGATGATCTCTTCAGGTTTAGCAACTACATGGAGTTAGTTAGCAGAGCAGGATGGTGGAGGATTGCGATGTATGATACAGGTATTTGCTTGTGATATTTCTTTATTATCTTCTCGTGCTTTATATTCCATACCATGATATACTCTGCTTATTTATAGACTCATATCATTCTTGGAAACTAATCGAACATTATGCTAATGGGCTGCAGACCATGACCTATACTTGTTCATTCTTGTTTATATGATTCCTGTGGATTGAGATACAGTTTAGATTAGACATGATACCCTGGACAACTTATACGTACTCGAGTCGGACTGGAGTCCGCTCGATACATAGCTGGCTTGCTCACGAGCTCGCATCCGAAAAGCAGGTGCGGGTCCTGACAAGTTTTTATGGTGGCCCATGCAGGTCAGAGCATATCGTATCGGTTACGTAACTGTACTGATACGAGCCTGCGAATATGACTAAACCTTTAGAAATCTCAATCCACTCTGCCTTGAAAATTCTCTTAGAAATTCCCTACGTTCTTGAAACTCTATATTTTCTCTCGATTATTCTTCCTTGCTTTCTGTACCATTGACTCTCGTCCCTTCCTATTTCGGGGTGACGAATGATCGTGTTGTCTAGAATTCATCAGAGATTCTTAAGTTATATTAGAATATTGCTTGATTTTCAATATTTGGTTGTTTGATAGATATGTGGGAATATAGATATCATATGTCTTAGATATCTAGGGATAATGACTCTAGCAACTTGATGGAAGGTTATAAAGTTTTTAGTGACATACTCTTGAGGGAGTAGAGTGACCAAAGGTGGGTAGAAGTCCTCGAGGTTTCATAATTACAAATGGCTAGAGAGGGCTATAAAATATTTTTGGAGAAATTAAATTTAAGGAGATTAAGGTAATAGTCGATTTTTATTTTTAAAGGATAGTTATGAATTAGAATTTCGAGGACGAAATTATTTTTAAGGTGGGTAGATTTGTAGCTCCCCTTTCCGAAAATTTTAGAAATATTTTTATTATTTATTTGTTTTAAATGGTGATTTTAAATTTGTTTTATAAATAATTATTTAGTTAATTAGTATGGTAGATGATTTTTAATCATGGTTGGGTATTGGAGTACAAGACTAGAAATTATGGCACAGATAGTGCAGTAGTGTGCCTTGACTAGTGTATTAGCCATGGTAGGGATGGCCGAACCATAGGGATGTCCCAACTAGAAAAACCATGCCAAGTTGCAACTTAACCCTTACCGAAAATTTTATTTATTATTTAATTATATTATTGAGTTTTCGGGAAACCGGTTGTACCGAACCTGTCCAGATTGGACCCAAGTCAAATCCAAGCCCATGTAGGCATGTAGTGGGACCAAATACGGTCTTGTAGACATGTTTGGTAAACACAAGTATTTTTTATATATTTTAGGAATTGGCAATTTATATTTATTAAATCATTTATTATATAAATGATATGTATATATGTGTGTATATATATTTATATAAATAAGACACTATATTATGAATATATATATATATATATATATATATATATATATATATATATATATATATATATATATATATATATATATATATATATATATTATTGGGATAGTATTTTGGTTGCTGTGAATGTTTATGGTTGTAGTGGTAGGTATGCATGGAAGATAATTATAAATATATTTTTTTATAAATATATATATAGTTATATAGTTATATAAATAAATACATGAATGTATGAGTATATATATATATATATATATATATATATATATATATATATATATATATATATATATATATATATATATATATATGTGTGTGTGTGTGTGTGTGTGTGTGTGTGTGTGTGTGTGTGTGTGTGTATGTCTATATAGAAATATATTATATATGCGTATATATGTAAATATATATAAATATGTGAGTACGTGTATATCTGCTGTAAGTGCGTATGTGTATATATGTGTAAATATATATATAAACGTATAAAGTATTATGTTTATACATAATTGTGTGTATATATATACATACATACATACATACATACATATATATATATATATATATATATATATATATTTATATATTTATATATATATTTATATATATATATATATATATATATATATATATATATATATAATAGTAGTTATTAATAAAAGAAATAGAAAAAGAAAATGGAAATAGAAATAGAAAAAAAGGAAAAAGGAATAAAAGAGAAGTAGTAGCTGCCCAGGCCATAGCTAATCGGCCCAGTCCAGCTCCCCACAAAGCAACCCCAACCCGAGCTAAGTCTCCCCCATACGGACAGAAGCGTATATATACACGCGAACAAACAGAGAGGGAGAGATCGGGAGAAAGATTCACAAAACCCTAATCCTAACAGTGCCCCACCGAGCCCCACACCTGGGAGCACCCACACATGCGCGCGCGGCCGCATGCCACCGCCGGGCGCCGGAGACGGCCGGTCAGGCGCGGTTTACAACCACAGCCGCAACAGTAACAGCAGTCCTGCGAAGCCACTTCGCGCAGGGATTCCTCCAAGACCGATCGACGATTTGTCAAACCAATTTTGCAGGTTCGAACCTAACCTATACCCCTTTATTTCTATATGATAGTTTCGGTTTAAATCAAGACAGAATCGAGTTAAAAATTGATGCCAAGTTGACGAAAATATGTCTCGAATTAGACAGTAAACATTGTCCCAATGCTCGGTTTGGAAGGCCGATCTTGGTCAATCCAGCAAGAAAACTTGGAAACTAATTTACAATAGTCCTAGACAATCTATAGGACACTGAAACCCAGTTTACAAAAATTGATTTCATCGACTAAGTGTCGAGAAATCGGATTCCGAAGTTTAGCAAAAATCTGTTTTCGAAAACTGGAAAAAACCTTCGATACGACGTGCGTCCCACCATTTCGGGCGATGTTGTCGCGAACCGAAAGCATCAAATGGTGCGTAACGGCTTCTTAGTCGTGTGGGCTTTGACAGAATTTAAATTAGTCGCGTGTGCGCGACGAATTTGATACATATCCGTCGAAATTCATCGTATCGGCCTCTGTGCAAATTCTCCAATTACTTTGTGCATGCTCGTCAGATCGTGACGAAACTTGCACCAACAGGACCGTATCATTTTTGTGGTCCTGTATGCCAAGTTTGGTCCAATTCTGAGATAGTACAATCGGACCGCCGTTTTGCGGGCCCTACGGTCCGATTCAACGGGCAATTTTGTGCACGGCCCACCGGAATCCAAAATTGGACATACCGTTGGGTTCGTATCATCAAACCAGATCCGTAGACATATAGTATGATGACTTTAGAGACCATTGACTCTGGCACGCTTTTCGGTGCAAAGCGGGTCCAACGGCGGACACCATTTTTGCCCAAAATTACCGTTTTGCCCCTGTGTCCAGAATTGGACTTAAGGACAGGCAATTCTAGCTAATTTAAATATTCTGAGAATGTTGGCAATGTATGTTTCAGCTTTCGGAGACAGTTGTGATGACTTGGACTTTCTGACTTGTTGATTGGCGATACATTGTTGGTTTTCCGTGCAACCCCTAGGCAAGTATACCTTGCCTCCCTCTATAGTTTATTTTCATGCTTATAGTACACCTATTGTAGTATGTTATCTTTAGTTACCTTAGTTGTTATAGATTTATATGATACCATATTTACCAGTTTATTGTCTTGTTTGTATATCAGTATTTCATGACTTGATAGTATAATTATACTAGGCTTATTTACGTCATGGATCATGCTAGAGTTGTTCTTACCTGTGTCATGACTGAGTTGTACCATGTCTTCACCTATGTCTTGACTGATTCGTGTCTGCAAGTATGTGTGAGTGAACTGCTATTCCTTTATCTTTCCCACACAACCTGCGAGTCCACACACGGGGCGAGGGTTGTCCGTTTGCACCTATGAGTCCACACACAGGCGAGGGTGACTTGTCTTGAAACTGACCTGCGAGTCCATATTCGGGGTGAGGGTTGGTATTTCATTGATCTTCTAGCAGTTCATTTATGCATACTTGATTCCGTATCCGTGTTCATAGTTACCTGTCAGTAGCCACATGTCAGTCTCATGTCTAGTTCCTGTTCATACCCTGTTATATTATTACATGATTAAACTGTTAGATAGGCATGTTTTATGTATCTTGCTAGTCCTCTGAGGACCTGATGATCTCTTTAGGTTTAGCAACTACATGGAGTTAGTTAGCAGAGCAGGATGGTAGAGGATTATGATGTATGATACAGGTATTTGCTTGTGATATTTTTTTATTATCTTCTCGTACTTTATATTCCATACCATGATATACTCTGCTTATTTATAGACTCTTATCATTCTTGGAGTCTAATCGAACATTATGCTAATGGGCTGCAGACCATGACCCATACTTGGTCATTCTTATTTATATGATTCCTGTGGATTGAGATACAGTTTAGGTTAGACATGATACCCTGGACAGCTTATACGTACTCGAGTCGGGCTGGAGCCCGCTCGATACGTAGTTGGCTTGCTCACGAGCTCACGTCCGAAAAACGGGTGCGGGTCGTGACACCATTTCTGGTAGAAACTGTAAAAGCCCCAAAAGGCTTGCATAAATAAATTATTCTTTAAGAGATATGACTCACAAGGAACATGTGGACACTTATATACTCAATATGCTGGCTTGTATCTTGATACTATACCAATCATATTCATTTCCAAAATACTATAACATGTTTTATTTTTCGTATATACATTGGTAGGATATGTGACACAAGCCTATATCTACACCCTAAAAAATACACCTATAATCATTTTACGATATCATACTAACATGTATCCATATTAACTCAGTTATGTATCTATGTTGTATCTTATATGCAATATCAATTTGATATTAATTAAAATTATGCAAAAATTAGAATGTAATCCATACACATATATACATACTCATTGACAAGACACTTAGTGTGAAACAATGTAATCCATAAACTATTTCACATATTTATGTATCAAGATTGTAGTATCTAAATACCAAACATCGTATAAAACAAAAATTCACATAAACCATACTCTATTTCACATATTACACAACGTGTCTGTGTCTGTGTGTTTCTTTGCATGTGTTCGTGTCTGTGTGTCTGTGTCTGTGTCTGTGTATTTGTGTCGCATCTTTCACAGATTACACAACCTGTCAGTGTGTTTGTGTCGCAGCTTTCACATATTACACAACCTATCCATGTTAGTGTCTGTGTGTCTGTGTCTGTGTGTCTGTGTCTATATATGTATGTTCATGTCTGTGTGTCATGTCAGCATGAGGGAGATAGGGTTAGGGTTATGGTTTCAAGACCGAGGGGGTCGAGGGGGTCGTCGGGACCGAGGGGTGCCAAGGCAGGGGGGGTAGTCGGGACCGAGGGGCACCGGGGTAAGGTGCCGAGGGGGGTCGCTGGAGTCGATAGAGGTCGAGTGGTACCGGGACAGGGGACGATGGGGTCGCCGGAGTCAAGAGGGGCGCCAAGGGTAGGGGTCGCCGGGGGAAAGGGGTCACTGGAGTCGAGAGGGGTGACGGGGGCAGGAGGAGGTCGTAGGATAGGGACGGGAAGTAAAAAATTTGGGCAAAAAATAAAAAGTCAAACCAAACAGTGGAACCATATATGAAGTAGTTTAGCGACGTCAACAACAAACATCGCTTAACGTTGCTGTTTTTTAATATACTGCGATATGTAAGTCACAAAGTTGGTAAACGTTGATGTTTATAAGAATATAGCGACGTTCACCGATGAATGCACGACATTGGCTTTCATAATAATAAAGGTTGTTGCTAAATGTGGCTGAAAGTCGTCGATAGTGACGTATAGCGACGTCTTTTATGGATATCATTAATTACCAAAATATTAGCGACGTCTTATTCCATAGTCGCTAAATTCTTCGTCAATTTGACTTATTTTGGTAGTGATACCCTACCAGCTTTGGCTCGTCACCACCCAAAAAAGTCTCCAATCGGCAGTGCCCTGAAGTTATCGTAGGATCCATTTGACCGTATTCTAATGTGCCCTTTCAGGATAGGAAAGATACCTGATAACTGTGCCAACTGCATGAGCTATGTCTGACCTTGTACACACCATGGCATACATGAGACTTCTCATAGCCGAAGCATATGGAACCCGCTTCACATTTTCCTTCTCGCCCTCGGTAGATGGACATTGTTCCTCAGTAAAATTAAAATGTGATGCTAGAGGGTTACTCACTTTCTTTGACCCGTCCATCCTGAAACGTTGAAGTACCTGATAAATGCACTTCTTTTAAGACAAATATAGCAGCTTGGACTCGCTCTCGGATGATTTCTATCCCAAGAATAGTCTTCATTGTGCCCAAATCCATAACCGAGAAGGTTGTGCCAAGTTGGCGCTTAAACTCCACTATTCTAGTAGAATTTTGACACACCAGTAGCATATCATCAACATAAAGCAGTAAAATAATAAAATCATCCTCGGTAAAGTAACTTACAAATACAAAGTGGCCCAACATCGTCCGCATATAACCATTCCCCCCATAAATGACTCGAACTTCCTGTACCACTATCTCCGAGCCTACTTCAGACCATACAAGTTCTTCCTCAACCGGCAGACCAAGTATGACTTGCCCTTCTCAGAGAATCCCTCTGGATGCTCCATGTACAACTTTTTCTCAAGATCACTGTGGAGGAATGTCGCCTTTACGTCCATTTGCTCGACCTTCAAGTTAAAACTGGCTGCCAATGCTAGCACCACCCGAAAACACGACTGTGTCACATTCGCTTCCAGATAACAGAATACGAATCGGACACGTCCAGCCTACGCTATCGTTGACAGTGGTATTTGTAGTACCCTGCTCCTAGCGATTCACTATATAAGGCTTGTGGCTTGATTAACTCGGTCGGAATCGAGTATTGAGAAAACTTACCGTCGACATCGTATCGATCGCGGACAAATGCATAAGAACTTTTCCAACTAACAGATCGGTTTCTCTTAAAATGAGACCAAAAGTTTTCTCTGGATGTTATGTTGATTTTGCTGCTTGATTTTGGTGGATGCTTTTCTGAATGGTTTTTGATGATTTAATTCTTGTCCGTTTTCATCGATTTTTCTTCCATTCATTCTTGAGAATTCTAAAAGAAATGAACATAACGAGGCGGAATATTAACAAAACTTTTGGTGCCATCGCAGGCGGACGTGTGACGGGAAGCTAACCGCACAAGTGTTCCTCTCCCTCTTGGTAATTATCTAATTGGTGAGTGTGGATTCTCTGTGGTGGTATATTTCTTCCCCGCTACTCTTTCATGCCAACTAAATAAATTCTCTTGTTGCCTTGTTACATCCGAAGATCGATAATATGATGCTAATCCCACAAGTCAATACCACTAAGAATACTAGAGAATGAACATTAAATAATGCTTGTCCCTATGAACATTGAAATGTTGCGATAAATTTTGAAATGAGATGAATTGATGTTCGAGATGATGAATATAAAATGCTGGAAAAAACATGTTGTCTCTTTAATTTCAATATTACCATGCACTATATGCTTATCTAGTCAGATACACATTCGCATGGTCATGGACAACTTGTGCACAAGGTTTGAGATAAGTTTTCTCGAACGGTACCCAGGGCATCGGGGCCAATTCTACCTCGGAGGGAACATTGATGTGCTAAATAGGAGCACCGATATTGCGAGGTATCGTAGAGGCTAGGTACCTACTTTGATGTCATCGCAATACCTTAAAGTCCTATATGGAAAAAGAGTCCATATGGTATAACAACGCTGGTGGCCATGTAGTCAGGATGCATGCTAATGATTATCTTATATATGGGCAATAAGTAATATATCATATATCTTATGCAGGTATGCTGGATCAACAGTGGGTAAAGTATTACATATTCTATATGTTTTAATGCTGCTTTGAGTTGAATGAATATAATCTTTAACTTTTGCTAGTCCCTAATCATGATTTAAAATGCTTATCATAATATCAAATATCAGTTTAGCTGAGTGGGCCAACGGGGCTCACCAGTGCATTTTTATAATGTGCTGACCCCTCTACCACAGGGACTGGAGAAGACGTGGGTGCACGTGGGATTTAAGACTTTTTGAGTTGCTACTACTTTCAAATTGTTTTCAATAAAGACGCACAAAGTAATACGGAGTTTCAAAGATTGCTGCATAGATTTCAAATGTACTAAAGGAGCATAATGTATGGAACAAGAATTATTTTATGGCAGCCTATCAGTTTTTTTCATGAATAAATGTAAGCCAGAACGACATTTCAAAGAGTACTGAGAAAAGTTGTATCTTGCTACAATGATCAACAAAATCTTTATTTCTACCTATGTTATGTACTCAATGTTTTTACAATGTGGCTATATTTTCAAATGTTTCAAAATGACACAAATGTGCATGTTCTAGTCTTATACAAGCACAACACCATATTTGTACGACATCATGCCCTAGCGAGGACGAACGATTCGGCGTGAATCAAAGCGAGGACGAACTATTCCCCGAATCGGGGCGTAACAGATTGGTATCAGGGCACGGTTTCAATTCCTCATATTTCAAAAATATTTTCAAATGGAAGTCTTTATGCTTATTTTCTCGGTTAATGGTGTCGATATTGCTGGCATGAAATAATATTCAATACATTAAGTCTATAAATATATATTTTAGTACTAATGGAACTATTTTTGTTGTAGAATGACTAAAGATGATAGCTCAAAGACCACCTCATCGTCTAACACATTGGAAAAGTTAATGAAGCTAATGGAGGCTCAGATGAAGCAGAGCGAAGCTCAACATTGCCAGCTTCAGGAGCAACTCCAATACTAGTTCTAGGAGCAACTGGATGCTCAACAGAAGCAAGTGGACAATTTTACTCAGATTGTCACCAAGCTGACTGCCGATCACAATGCTTCTGCAGCGGCCACAACGACCGAGATAGTAATAGTACCGGCGGAGAAGCCTGAAATGCCGACACGGAAGTGGTCAAGCTTTATGTTCTCGGATTTTAAGAGTTGTAACCTGAGTTCAACAGAAGGGCGGAACAGGATGAGGTGATAGATTTCCTGAATATAATGGAAGGCTATTTCAGAATATTGGATATTCAGGGTAGTAAGCGGATAGAGTGTACCGCTGTACAACTTCGTCTCAAGGCTCAGGAATGGTGGAACAGTCAGAGATAGGCACTCTGCGGAAACAGCCCTGACATGAAGATATCTTGAGAGACTTTTAAGCAGGCTTTTATCGCTTAGTTTATTTTGCATATTGTGCGTCAAAAGAAAGAGAAGGAGTTTGTATCACTCCAATAAGACAGTTTGCCGGTAGATGATTATGAGATAGAGTTCCTGAAAAAAGTTGCATTTGTTGGGAACATGGTACCGAATGATGACGCCAAGCGAGAAAGATTCATTCAAGGCTTGAATGAGGGACTGCAGTGCGATGTTCTAACTTGGAGGTATATGTCTTACAGGGAGGCGTATGAAATAGCGCTTGAGATGGAGAAGTTTCATCAGCTAGTTGGTCGCAGAACAATACAGACTTACCAAGGCTACAACCAGAATTGACCTTGGTCTGCTGGAAGGAATGATGCGTCTAAGCGTCCGAATACAGGTGACAACAGAGGGCATGTCACGACCAGCACCCAGATATATGGGTACGAATACGTGGGCCACGCCCAGCCTACGCCACAGTGTCGGCGGTAGAGCGTTGTCAAGTACCTGATACTAACTACAACATCTAAAAGATCCATAACTATAAAGGTACTCATATCACATCATAAAAGCTAAGGAAGATAATACAAGAAATAATAACAATATCACTAGAACAACTAGAATCTACAGAGGATCATATGAGACAAGAATGAAATAGAAGAAAAACAATAGCAAAACTAAACAACTACCAGGCCTAGCACTCCTGGGAGACAAGTCACGGTAAAAGAATATCGAAGCTGCCTCAGCTAGCAACATCCTGTAGTCCAATAATGAGGGCATAACAACTCCTAAAAATTATTGTCAACGTATCCAGTCAGGATGGAAACGAGTACACAAACTAATAGCAGTTTCATATGAATTGACAAATTCTATAAGAGACAATTATAATAAAATACAAGATGAAATATCAAGACTGGAAATAGAGTAGTATATGTAAAACTGGATATCATGTCAGGGTATAAAATACTGGAATATAGAACAATATAGTAAGATCTGATATATAATATAAATATAAACAGTACCTTGAGATATTAGAGCATTATGTGATCGGCTTGGGTCAAGATCGGGCTCTTCCATTTAACCGGCTATGGTGCAAGAACAAGTGCAGGTAAACATGGAGATCAGGCCGACCTAAATGGAAAGCTATGGTCCAAGTAGTATTAGGTCAAGCTTTACCCTACGTGAGGCGAGGGTAAAACTATGATGCTAGTAGTAACCAGTGGGGTATGATCACATAACATCTAATAACTCCCTATCTCCGAGAAGTATAATGGATCCGAACATGTCACGTCATGATGCGAGATTCTCTAAGAGGGTAGCAAATCTCTTTAGGAATTGGTGTCTATACAAGTACAAGAAAATAAGATCGAACAATGTACCAATATACCATGGTAATCCAGGAATGACATCTCATGACAGGATTCGACGTATACTAGTCCGTGTACCATCGTGTCGGAAATCAAGTAAAATACTACAACTGAATCGGATATAGTAGATATCACGACAATGAAAACTATCAGAGAATGTACTCGCCTGCTGTCCTGAGCAATAAGTGAGGGTCTATGCCTGAACCGACGTCACAGAGACCTAACATGAATTTACAGGGTTACTTAGTGTTCTAGAGTAAACAATATATATATAAATACATTAATTCTATGCTTCTAGGCCTATTCTAGGTCAAACTCAGTCAAATTGGGTCAAAGGATGACTTACAGTTGACTTTGGTCAACTGGTCAACTCCTAGGCCACTCTAGGTTCAACTAGGTTAGAGATAGTCTCTATAATCATCCACATAGACAACTGGCCAATTTTAATTATATGAAATTACTGGAATCGACGGATCTCAATTTCGATGCACGGATCTCAAAATATGAACCAAAAATAGAAGGATTATAACAAATAGTGATGGATAGGGGAAAAGTCTACAGATGTTGTCGGATGATGAAACAAATATTACCAACGTGTCCAGAATGGTCAAAATAGTTATAATAGCCTACCCATAAGTCCAATTTGGATACAGGGACAGAAAGGTAATTTCGAGTCAAAACGGTGTCCGTATCGGACCCACTTTGCACCAAAAAATGTGTCAGAATGAAAGTCCTCAAAACCTAGCAAAATATATGTCTACGAATTCAGAGTGACGATACGAACTCAAAGGTCTATCCGAAATTGGATTCCGATGATCCGATCTCAAAATGGTCCGTTGATCCGGATATTAGAATCCGATTTGCAGAAAAATGCGTGTCAGAGCCAATGTCCACGAAACTCAACAAGTTATATGTCTAACAAAATTTATATGAAATTGTGCCAGAACGACACCACGAGTCTACTGGTGGTGTCCAAAATTGAATCCGGAGTCCCGGGTTCAAAATTGGGATTTTACAAATTGAAAATTACGAATTTGGACGGCCAACTTTGGCGTCAAATTCAACCAATCAAACAAGCTCACAATGAAACGAAACTTAAAAGGCAGGAAGAAGGTTATACCAGCTGTGCACAGAAAGTGGTGGCACGCCAAACGGAGCTGTGATGGTGGAGATACGAGTCCACGAAGTTGGCTCCACAAAACTGTCCAAAAATAACACAATTTAAAGAGTCAACTTGGTGGCCGATTTTGACATATCAAATGACAGAATTAACACAAGAAACTTGAGGTAAATGAAGAGGTATATACCGAGATTGTGACAAAAAATAGATCGACGATCTAACGGTCGGATTTCTCAAAAAACGTGCGCAAAGTCGCTATCCCGAGACAAGGTTCTGAATTCGAAACGAGCGCGTCACTACGGGATCCCGTGCCAAACGCACGAATCGGCTATACAGCATGTCAGGAAAAAAGAAGGATGGCGAGGGGGAGCTCGCCGAAGTCGCACGAGATCGGGAGGGTGGTCGACCAGGGGGCGCCTACATGACGGTGCGTGGTGGCGCGACTGCTGCTGCCTTGCGCTGCTGCTGTTCGCGCTGCTGCTGCTACTGGTAGGGCACGTCGGCGCGGCAGCAGGGCAGCCAGTGGCTATCGGCGACGGAAAGGAAGAAGGAAGGAGTGGTGGTGGTGGTGGCTGTGGGGTTCGTGGAGGTGGTGCTCGTGGTGGTGATGATGATGGTAAGAATGATGGTGGTGGTTTGGATGATGGTGATGGTGGTCTAGTGTTTAAAAGGAAGAAGAAGAGGAGGGTGAGGCTGTCGGCTGAGATGGGGGTGTGTGTGCTGCTATTGTTGTTGTGAGGGAGGAGAGAGAAGAGAGGTAAGTGATTGGTTTAGAAAAATAGGGAGAGAGAGAGTGTGATATTAATAAGAAAGAGAGAGAAAGAGAGGGGTTTGGGATTAGAGCCGGCCAACATTTATGGGGTGTGGGAGTGAGTGTTGTGAGGAGATGTGTGGTGGAGATTGATAGAGACAAGATCAAGGGCCATGATTAGTGTAGGCTAGATTTGATCATTCTTTAGCAATTTAATCAAAGGGTTGTACATTGAATATTTTGAGTAGGTAGACTAGGTGTTTAATATTTTGTAGAAAAAGAGTGTGTGGGTATTCATGAGGAGGTAACATGAAGCTCGAGTTAAGTCTAGTTGGGTCGGGTCGGGTCACAATCGGGTTTGATGCAATAAATAAATTAATTTAGCCACTTATAATCATGGGTAAATAAGTAGCATGTGGGAGCTCAATTGAATGGAACACAAGTGTCATATGGGTAGTAGGCTTAATGTAGGTCGTGTCCATATTTTGGGTTGACAGGTTTGGGTCGAATGGGTGACCCCAATTCAAATCGAAAATAATTGTGACTCCGTGGGATGAATTAAAATTAGGTCTCGTGTCAGAAAAGTTATGTGAAGCAAATAAAGCACAAGATGGTGTGTCTGAGTAGGGTGTCTCGAGTAGATCATGCATGAGAAGTTGGTTTCGAGAAAACGACTAGTCTTGTGCTCCTAAATTAAAAGTCACGACAAGGTACATATGATGATCAAAGATAAAAGTGAAAAATTTATTAATAATTATTCAACGATCAAATGGTCTAAATTAACCCCAAAGTTGTGCAATACAAAAGAGTACAAGGAAACAAGTTTGAGTGGGACATAATATATCAAAATGAAGATAATCTTGTCTACTACAAACTCATGAAGAAAGTTTCCAGGGATTGACATCTCTGACGCTCCAGAAATCAAAGTCACGATAAAGAAAATTAAATAATCAAACAATAATCAAATAACAATATTTATTGAAAATAATTGATTTAGATAATTGAAAAAAAACTCCAAATTCAGGGGGTTTACATCCTACCCACCTTATTAAAATTTCGTCCTCGAAATTAAAGGTTGGTAGTGAGGTTAAAACATGATAGAAAGTTTAGGCAATATCTTAGGCACGATCAAAGAACGACGAGTTTTACACGATCAAGATAATCAATTCAGAATTACTTAGGCACGACTAGTGATTTTGGCACGATATAATCATGATATGAACAAAATTATATATGCACGATTTAAGGAATAAGTTAAGTCATAGGGGCACGATCTTGGTGACGATTAAGAGAATGAAAGATATAAATGAAGTTCAAGTACGGGGTGATCTGTGGCACTTAAGTTTGATGAAAATCAACCTAAAAGTCGCACAGGCCCCATCAGGATAAAAAGCTAACCATGACCAAAATAGGGTTTGGTATAATTTGAGATTTAAAGCCACAGCTCTGTAGTCACACTAGTTAGTCGTGATCGAAAGTCAAAAATTTTAGGCACGATTAGAGGCAAAGTAATATGTATTGTCATGATCGTTAAAATAAGGTCAAGGGATTTAAAGTCGTCTTGGTCATGCCATGTCATCTGGGCACGCCTAATCATAAGGGAATTAAAATATAATCAAAAAATTAAATCGAGGTCGAAAAGAGTTTAGGCACGAGTGTTTAAAATCCAAACATGATCAAAATTGAATTTCAATACGATCATAGATACGGTCAGTCTAACCTTGGTCAACAGTTATAGATAAAAGGAAGAGTATGATAGCAGCATAGACATAACCAAACATAAAATTTCGGTATGATCATGGATAGTATGAAGCTTAATCGTAATTAGAACAAAACTTAGTCATTAGTAAGAATTAAATCGAAAGTTAAAGCACGAGTGGTAATAGCATTGAAATCTAATCACGATTAAAAAATTTAAGTCTCGACACGATTTAAGTTGATCATCAAAATAGGATTTAGGCAAGATGAAGAACAGGGTCATCGAAGTCTGGGCACGAGCATCCAATGATGGAAATCCAGGTCACAATTGAATTTAATCTAATTGAGTACGATCCATGATATGGATATGATCAGAGATATGACCAAAGTCAATTGGACGCGATTAAGGGAGTTGGGATTCAACGATATTGAAAACTCAAAGGATGATTCTAGGATATGGAATAAGTCAAATTTTCTTTTGATATCGAAATCAAAAGACAAGGTTTCATAGGGAAGCCAAGTTAATCATCTCTCTCTGATACCATCAAGTTTATCTTATCATCATTTGTCAATCATACCTTTATCTCACAAGTCCAAATATGAAAATCAACCTTTATATGACTATTACCAAAAATTATACCCTTCCGTCATGAAGATTGGACCTTGTCAGGATTACCATAGGCCAAATTCCTAAATTCCAAAACACTACTCATGAAGCATACCCTTTATTATAACTCAACACTATCCACTTAATCATCCTTATATCCAAATTTTTCCACCTTGCCCTAAATTGGATCATAAACCCCTAAATCAAGTTTATGAAATCGTTGAACTTGTTCAAATCATGCTCATTGTGTTATTCAAATCTAATACCACTAGGCCTTACAATACTTATTCTCCATTATAAAATCAACCTTCATACTTTCTTCAACATACACTTTCAAACATTATTTATCTTTTAAAAAAAATTACCACAAAATCTCCTATCTTTTTTACTCAAAAAAAATTTTTTCTCTATCCTCTTACCAATTTCTTGTCCAATTTCGTATCATCATCGCATATAGTTAAAATTTCTTCCCCATTATTAAATTCTAAATTTTGTATCATAACCTTAATGTGAAATATCTCGAGAATCAATAACCTAAAATTATCCAAATTCAAAAAAAAATATTTCGATCTCGGATATCCTCGTCAGTTTCTAAACTATATCTACGAAATATAAATATTCTAACCATTAATGTACATCCTATTGTCCTTCTCATTTGAAATCCTCCTACGTTCATTCCAAGTGATTCATCCTCCTAATTCTCTAGTAAATTATTTCTAAACTGATTATATCGACCTCTTGGTTTCATTTCCAATCTCAGTCATACCTTCATCTCAAAATTCTATTATAAGGTCCAACATCTTATATTCCTACAAAGATACCACTTGATAACAAATTCATCTTCCACAAGATAGATGATTACGATACTTCCTCGACTTTTTTCCAAGGTACAGAGATATGAAAATTTTAAAAATTTTAAAGTGTAGATGACAGATGTAGATACAAGATAGTTGATAATTAATACAAGAGAATAATGGTAAGATGAGAAAATCATCATACAAAGAGAGAAAGAAAAAGAATAATAAATCAAAAAATAATGGTAGGAATTATTCTTGCTCATTTGGTCAAAAAAGTGAATCAATTTAAGATATGATCTGATAACCATACACGTCTATCCGAAATTATGTTACCAAAATTTTTGCCACGCCAGTAAGCATAGCCGCAATAAACGATAGAGTCCATAACTAAGGTATATACCCTATAATCATGTTATCTAGATTCCTTACCACTCCAACCAGTATGGCTTCAAGAAAATCTAAATTCCATAACTAGGATAGTATACCCAAAATCAGGCTCCATGTCCCCGTCATGCTAGCTTGTATGGCTGCGATGAATTTTAAACTCCATAAATAAAGTAGACATTTATCCTTCTTATCATACTCATTAAATATGTTATCAGAATATATCTTAACTCAATTCATAAAAATTTATCTAGAAACAAAATCAAAGTCAACAACTAACATCAAGATTCAAAATTTTCATCAACGAATCAAGGATAAATAAATGAAAACAAGCAAAAATAAATACCGAGGTAGGGTTTAGAGGAAGGTTCTCAGGGGATGTCCCAAAGGTACTATCGAGGTTAGATTCCTGGAATATAATCTAAAACAAATCTTAACCTTTATATAAGATTGACTAATCATATTCTTTTCTTAACCTACATGATATATAAGTTCAACTTCTACATCCTAGTTCCCTCTGGGGTCCATGAACACATCCCAATGAAAGAATATGGTTCGATAACGGACAGATATTTCAAAATCAGGGAGAATGGAAGCATGTGGGAATAGATTCAAAAAACTTTTGAAATAATACTCCCAGGGGTCATGCCTGGAATTTATCAAGAGTTCCTAATATGTGACTGAGTACCAAAATCCTAAAATATTCTATGACTCAATCTTAATTCCAGGGCAGACTCGCAGTATTACAGATAAGCTCAAGTACTACCATGACTTCGCATTAATAGCAAAGACTAACCTGCATAGGCCACCACAAAAATGTGTCACGACCCGCACCCAGATATACGGGTACAATATGTGGGCCACGCCCAGCCGATGCCGTAGTATCGGCGGTAGAGTGCTATCAAGTACCCGATACTAACTACAACATCTAAAAGATCCATAACTATAAAGGTACTCATATCATATCACAAAAGCTAAGGAAGATAAGACAAAAAATAATAATAATATCGCTAGGACAACTAGAATCTACAAAGTATCATATAAGACAAGAATAAAACGGAAGAAGAACAATAGCAAAACTAAATAACTACCAGGCCTAGCACTCCTGGGAGACAACTCACGGTGAAAGTATATCGAATCTGTCTCAACTAGCAACATATTGTAGTCCAATAATGAGGGCATAACAACTCCTAAAAATATTGTCAACGTATCCAATCAGGACGGGAACGAGTACATAAACTAATAGCAGTTCCATATGAATTGACAAATTCTGTAAGAGACAATTATAATAAAATACAAGATAAAATATCAAGACTGGAAATAGAGTATTATATGTAAAACTGGATATCATGTCAGGGTATGAAATACTGGATATAGAATAGTACAGTAATATCTGATGTATAATGTAAATATAAACAGTGCCTTGAGATATTAGAGCATTATGTGATCAGCTTGGGTCAAGATCAGGCTCTTCCATTTGACCGGCTATGGTGCAAGAACAAGCACAGGTAAACCTGGAGATCAGGCCAGCCAAAATGGAAAGCTATGGTGCAAGTAGTATCAGGTCAGGCTTTACCCAACGTGAGGCGAGGGTAAAACTATGATGCAAGCAGTAACCAGTGGGGTATGATCACATAACCTCTAATAACTCCCCATATTTGAGTAATATAATAGATCCAAACATGTCACATCATGATTCGAGATTCTCTAAGAGGGTAGCAAATCTCCTTAGGAATCAGCGTCTATACAAGTACAAGAAAACAAGATCGAACAATGCACCAATATACCATGGTAACCCAAGAATGACATCTCATGACAGGATCCGACGTATACTAGTCCGTGTACCATCATGTCGGGAATCAAGTAAAACACTATAACTTAATCGGATATAGTAGATATCAAGACAATAAAAACTATCAGAGAATGTACTCGCCTGCTGTCCTGAGCAATAAGTGAGGGTCTATGCCTGAACCGACGTCACAAAGACCTAACATGAATTTACAGGGTTACTTAGTGTTCTAGATAAACAATATATATAAATACATTAATTTTATGCTTCTAGGCCTATTCTAGGTCAAACTCAGTCAAACTGGGTCAAAGGTTGACTTACAGTTAGCATTGGTCAACTGGTCAACTCCTAGGCCACTCTAGGTTAAACTAGGTTAAAGATTGTCTCTATAATCATCTACATAGACAACTGGTCAATTTCAATTATGTGAAATCACTGGAATCGACGGATCTCAATTTCGATGCACGGATCTCAAAATACGAACCAAAAATATAAGAATTATAATAAATGGTGATAGATAGGAGAAAAGTCTACAGATGTTGTCGGATGATGAAACAAATATCACCAACGTGTCCAGAATAGTCAAAATAGCTAGAATAGTCTACCCATAAGTCTAATTTAGACACAGGGGCAAAAAGGTAATTTTTAGTCAAAACGGTGTCCGTGTCGGACCCACTTTGCACCGAAAATGTGCCAAAATAAAAGTCCTCAAAACCTAGAAAAATATATGTCTACGAATTTAGAATGACGATACGAACTCAACGGTATATCCGGAATTGGATTCCGATGATCCGATCTCAAAATAGCCCGTTGACCCGGATATTGGAATCCAATTTGTACGAAAATACGTGTCGAAGCCAATGTCCACGAAACTCTGCAAATTATTTGTCAATGAGTCCAAAATGACGATACGAACTCAACGGTATATCCAAAATTGGATTCCGATGAGCTGATCTCAAAAAGACCCGTTGACTCAGACTATGGGACCCGCCTTGCACCGAAATACGTGTCGGGGCCCACGTCCTCCAAATCTAATAAACTTTATATGAAGTCTTCCCAGAACGACACCAAGAGTCTACTGGTGGCGTCAGAAATTGAATCTGGAGTCCCGGGTTCAAAATTGAGATTTTACAAATTGGAAATCATGAATTCGGACGGCCAACTTTGGCATCAAATTCAACCAATCAAACTAGCTGACAATGAAACAAATCTTAAGGGACATGAAGAGGGTTATACCAGCTATGCACATTAAATGGTGGCATGCCAAACGGAGCTACGATGGCGGAGATACGAGTCCACGAAGTTTGCTCCACAAAACTGTCCAAAAATAACACAATTTAAAGGGTCAACTTGGTGGCCGATTTTGACATAGCAAACGACAAAATTAATGGATGAAACTTGAGGAAAGTGAAGAGGTATATACCGAGATTGAGAGGGAAGAAATGGATCGACGATCCAATGGTTGAATTTCTCAGAAAATGTTCACAAAGTTGCTATACCGAGACGAGGTTCTGAATTAGAAATTGAGCGCGTCACGACGGGATCCCGTGCCAAACGCACGAATCGGAGGGGTAGCCGGCCGGGGGGGCGCCCACGCGACGACGCACGGTGGCACGGCTGCTGCTGCCTTGCGCTGTTGCTGCTGTTTGTACTGCTGCTGCTGGTGGTAGGGCGCGGCGGCGGGGCGGCTAGTATCTTCCGGCGACAGAAAGGAGGAAGGAAGGAGTGGTGGTGGTGGCTATGGGGTTCTTAGTGGTGGAGGTGGTGCTTGTGGTGGTGATGATGATAGTGAGAATGATGGTGGTGGTATGGATGATGGTGATGGTGGTGTAGTGTTTAAGAGGGAGAAGGAGAAGAAGAGGAGGGTGAGGCTGTCGGCTGAGATGGAGGGGTGTGTGTGCTGCTGTTGTTTTCGTGAGGGAGGAGAGAGAAGAAAGGTGAGTGATTGGTTTAGAAAAGTAGGAAGAGAGTGTGTGATATTAATGAAAAAGAGATAAAAAAGAGAGGGGTTTGGGATTAGGGCCGACCAACATTTAGGGGGTATAGGAGTGAGTGTTGTGAGGAGATGTGTGGTGGAGATCGATGGAGGCAAAATCAAGGTCCAAGATTAGTGTAGGCTAGATTAGATCATTCTTTAGGAATTTAATCAAAGGGTTGTATATTGAATATTTTGAGTAGGTAGACTAGGTGTTTAATATTTTGTAGGAAAGGAGTGTGTGGGTATTCATGAGGGGGTAACATGAAGCTCGGGTTAAGTCTAGTTGGGTCGGGTTGGGTCACAATCGGGTTTGATGCAATAAATGAATTAATTTAGCCACTTATAATTACGGGTAAATGAGTAGCATGTGGGGGCTCAATTGAATGGGACACAAGTGTTATGTGGATAGTAGACTTAATATGGGTCGTGTCCATATTTTGGGTTGACAGGTTTGGGTCGAAAGGGTGTCCCTAATTCAAATCGAAAATAAATGTGACTCCGTGGGATGAATTAAAATTGGGTCTCGTGTCAGAAAAGTTGTGTGAAGCAAATAAAGCACAAGATGGTGTGTCTGAGTGGGACACGAAGGTCATGAGTGTAGGGTGTCTCGAGTAGATCATGCATGAGAAGTTGATTTCGAGAAAACGACTAGCCCTGTGCTCCTAAATTAAAAGTTTCATGACCCGCACCCGCTTTTCAGATGCGAGAGCGTGAACAAGCCAGCTACGCATCAAGCGGACTCCAGCCCGACTCGAATACGTAAACGCTGTCACGGATATGGCAATGGGCCTAATCAAGGCAAGGCAAAACTATATCTCAATCCACAATAAGAATAATAAACAAGAATGAACAAGTATGGGTCGTGGTCTGCAGCCCACTAGCATGCATGTCCGATTAGACTCCAAGAAATAACATGAGTCTATAAACTGAATCAATAAATATGATATATCATAATGATGAAAAGGAAACACGAGCTGGTTGAACTGGATAATAAACATGGTATCAATACCTGAATCCCGCAAGCAATATCATCACATCCGGACCCCACAAGTATCATAATCATCTGCCATCCAGAGCTGCTAACTAACTCCATGCAATAACTAACCTGAAGAGATCATCAGGTCCTCAGGGGACATAGTAAGATAAAATATGCCTATCTAGCAGTTTATCATACAATAAAGAAAATACAGGAAATAACGGAAAAAGATCAATCAGCACGAAAATACGACAATACACGACTGGAAGAACCACTACGCCTAAACGAACTGCTGGAGAAGTACAAGAGAACACGATATCACGATGTCAATGGATAACCAATCGAATACTCAAACCCTCGCCCCTAGTGTAGACTTACAGGTTTGAACAACTACTATCCCTCGCCCCTAGTGTGGACTCGCAGGTGTGAACCATATACTACTAACCCTCGTTCCTGGTGTGGACTCGCAGGCTAGCATCACCCTCGTCCCTAGTGTGGACTCGCAGGTGTGGACAGATAACTACTAACCCTCGTCCCTAATGTGGACTTGCATGTTAGCTTAACTACTAACCCTCGCCCCTGGTATGGACTCGCAGGTTAGCTTCAAGAATTTTAAGGTACAGCAGTTCCGTTATGACTTATTCATCCTATGACATGATGCGACTCATTCCAAGTACAAGTGATGACATGACACGATCCAATCATGATACACAAGAAAACTAATCCAATATGAACTACAAAGTTAACTATGAACAAGAACTATATATACGTATATCCAATATGAACTACAAAGCTAATTATAAACAAGGCTACATATATACTAGCAGGCATGATATACAAATCATATATAAATAATCAACTAGTAGAACTGTATAATAATATAAATATGCATGTAAATAAACTGTAGAGGGAGGCAAGGTATCTTGCCTGGTGGTTGCACGCAGATCCAACAATTATATAGTCGACTAGTAAGCCATACAGTCCAAGTCATCACAACTGTCTCCAAAAGCTGAAACAAATATTACGAACATTCTCAGAATAGTCAAATTATCTAGGATTGCCTGTCCTTAAGTCCAATTCTGGACACAGGGGCAAAACAGTAATTTCAGGCAAAAACGATATCCGACGTTGGACCCGCTTTGTACCAAAAATTGTGCCAGAGTCAAAGGTCTCTAAAGTCGTCAAACTATATGTCAATAGTTCTGGTTTTCCAATACGAACCCAACCGTATGTCCAAAGTTGGATTCCGATGGGCCGTGCACAAAATTGCCCGTTGAGTCGGACCGTGGGGCCCATAAAATGGCGGTCCAATCAACTGTCTCAGAATCGGACCAAACTTGGCATACAGGACCAAAAAAATGATACGGTCCTATTGGCGTAAGTTTCGTCTCGCTCTGATGAACATGCATAAACTAATTAGGGAATTTGTACATAGGCCGATACGATAAATTTTGACGGATACGCATCAAATTCGTCGCGCACACGCGACCAATTCGAATTTCGTCCAAGCCCACACGTCCACGAAGCCGTTACATACCTTTCGATGCTTTCGGTTCGTGACCACGTCGCCCGGATTGGCGGGACGCACGTCGTATCGAGGGTTTTTCTAGTTTTGAAAACAGTTTTTCGATAAACTTCGTCAACGATTTAATTCATGCACACATATCGAAAAACAGAACTACAAGTTGCGTTTTGATCTTGGTCATGTTAACATTAATCGTGTTCAATTAGTTTCTGAAAACTATTAAAGCATAGATCGAAATTCGACTTCAAAGTTGGATCTTGGGTCGTCATTAATGCTTTATTTTTCATAAGTTTTCTCGGGAATTTTGGCTCGATCTCTCGAGCGAACCCTGGGGTTTTACCTGAAACTATTTGGAGGGTTTGAAGGGGTTCATATAGGCTCTCTAATGCAATTTACAGAATCAAAAATAATCAACTATGCAGGGAGAAACTTATCTGTAAAGTGGCACGTTGAACCCGCTGTCACTGTTGCTGTCCTGCTGCTTGTTGCCGCGCGCGCGGCGACTGTCGGCCATTCCACGGTGGCGGCGATTCAGGGTGGGTCGCCCAGCCTAGAACGATGTCTGGGTGTCGTGGCGCGCGCCTAGGTTTAGGGTTTGCTGCACCCTTCTCTCGATCTCCCCCTCTCTGCTAACTATTCGTATATAATTTGTTGTTATCCGCAGCTGGGGGTCGGGTTCTTGTGGGTTGTGGGAAGTAAGGTCGGCCTGGGCCTTGGGGTGTTAGGCCCGAGTTGGGATGGCCTGGCCCGAGCTCAGCTGGGCTGGACTGGGCTGCTCATTTCCTCCTCTTTGTGATTAATGCTTTCTAGTTTTATTCCATTATATGTGTGTACACACACACACACACACACACACACACACACACACACACACACACACACACACACACATATATATATATATATATATATATATATATATATATATATATATATATAAAGTATCATTGTATATTATTTAAGTAAATGTTTAGTATATCGATTTAAGTATATTGTATTTCTATTATAGCTTGTATTATATAATATATATATATATATATATATATATATATATATATATATATATATATATATATATATATAAAAAAAAAAATATATATATATATATATATATATATATATATATAAGGAAACATTTTATTGAAAAGGTAAAGTGGCTCACGGAGAGCTGTACAGACAGGTGCGGGACCAAAAAACACAAAAGGGTCCCGATAAACAAGGTAAGAATTTGTAAAGTTTGAAATCGAATTTTCAAAATTTTGGTAGACCAAAATTTTGAAATTTGGAAATGACTAAGGTTATGAAATTACGAAAACTGTAATTTCGAAAATTAACAAAAATTAAAAGCGGGAAAACGAAGAAGCTTTCACGAGACGAGGGGGCTCTGCCCTAGGCGCTCAGCCCGAGGACCTCCCAGCGCGCGTAGGCTGGCGTTGGCCAGCGCGCGTGGGCTGGCGTTGGCCAGCGCGCGTGGGCTGGCGTTGGCCAGCGCACTGCCCGAAAGGGGGCACTGACCGGCTAGCACTCTGTCCAGGGGGACATAGTGCACAGCCCGAGCAGGCGAGCGCGCGGCTCGAGACCGGCAGGATGCGCCTCCAGCGGGGTGCGCTCGCCCGGAGGGAGGAGGGGCGGGCGGAGGAGGGGCTCGACCTCCGGGGGGAGGGAGCGGGGGTCGTCCTCCGGGCGGAGAGGGCGCAGGGCGGAGAGGTTGGAGGGTACGCCGAGAGATGGGCTCCGGCGGGGGAGGTTAGGGGAAGTAGGGAGCCTCCGGGTGATGGTGGTAGGGGCCTACCGTCGGCGGAGCGAACGCCGGAGAGGTGGAGGGGGGAGGGGGAGATGCAGCGCTCAGGAGAGGCGACGTCGGGGTGCCGGAGGCGGTCGCTCCAGATCCGGTGGCTGTGAGAGAGGCGGATCCAACCAGGGACGCGGGGGGAGTGGAGGGGGCCGGCGACGGCGAGAAGCAGCCAAAGGACGTCGCACGGCCGCCGCACACCGTGGAGGGGAGGGATCTCCTGAGACCGCCAGCGGGGGGGAGCTGGGAGGGGCCGAGGTCACCGCGGGGGGGAAACAAAACCTAGCCGGCGGCTGCGCGGCTACAACGGTTCACGAGGGAGGCTCGCTGGGGGAGGGCGCCGCCTCCGAGAGAAGAGCGCGGGCGCCAGGGAGCGACATGGGGGGGGCCGAGACAGGAGGAGGGGAAGGAGTACCCGCGTGGCCAGCGGCGGTGGTTGGGGGGAGGGGAGGAGGCACCGCCTGACCCGCCGGAGGCCGGGGGAAGGACGACCGGGGAAGTCGGAGGGGGCCAGAGCAGGGCTAGAGCGGGCCACTGTAGGGAGAGGAAACCGTTCGCCACCGGCGAGGGGGCCGGTGGCACGGCTGAAGGAGCGACGGGAGGGTGGTCCGCTGGGATGGAGGGGGGAAGCCAGAAGGCTCCAGAGTCGGCTCCGGCGGAGGGACAAGGTGGGAGGGGGCCGGAGGAGAATCAAGGCTGGAGGGAGGGGAAAAAGGCTTCCCGCGCTCCGGCCGATGGTGTCGAGACCGCCGGGGATGGCGACGGCGTCGATGAGGAGGTGGCGGGGGGAGGAGGAAGGGACACGCTCCGGCGAAGGGGAAAGCTGATCCCCACAGGAGGAGGAGGGGCGGCCAACCAGAGGTCGGCCAACCGGCGAAGGGCGGAGGGAGCGCGCCCTAGGGCGCTGCCTGCCAGGCCGGCCACCCGACCACGAAGACGAAGGGGGGTGGCGAGCAGGGGCGCTCCAGCCAGAGCTCGAGCACGAGCGGGGGGGTGGCGAGCAGGGGCGCTCCGGCAGGCGCTCGAGTGCGAGCTCTCATCCACATATATATATATATATATATATATATATATATATATATATATATATATATATATATATATATATATATATATATATATATATATATAACTTGGATAAATCCCATAAAGACCAAAATATTTGTTGAAGAAAATTATTTACTAAATTATCAATAAACATTATTTAATATCAAGAACTCATAATATATATATATTTAACTACGATTTGTGAAAATTGTCTACTAGATTACTAAATTAAAATACTACTACCCAATGCATGTCTACAAGGACGTCTTGGGATGCACTCCATAGCTACTTGGGCTTGGGCTTGGTTTGGGTCCAGTCTGGGCCAATTAGTACAACCGGGCACTCAACGTCAAATAATATAATTAATAAATAAAATAATCTTCGGTAAGGGTTAAGTCGCAACTTGGCCTGGTTTTTCTAGTTAGGACAGCACTATGGCTCGGCCTTCCCTACCAGGTCTAATACACTAGTCAAAGCACGCCACTGCACTATCCGTGCCATGATTCCTGGTCGTCTGGTACTCTAAAACTCCACCATGGCTAAAGGCATCTACTGTAATAATTAACTAAAATAATTATTTAAAAAAATTTAAAAACACCATTTAAATCAAATAAATAAATAAATAAATATTTCAAAATTTCGGGACGGGAAGCTACAATTCTACCCACCTAAAAAAGTAATTTCGTCCTCGAAATTCTAATTCATAACTATGCCTTAAAAATCAAAGTCTACTATTACCTTAATCTCCTCAAATTTAATTTCTCGAAATATTCTATAACCTTCTTTAGTCATTTCATAACTCCGAATACTTGAGGACTTCTACCCACCTTTGGTCACACTGCTCCTCAAGATCACTAAAAATCTTATAATCTCCAAACTACTTGCTAACAATTCTACCAACAGATATCTAGGGTGTATGGCATCTATAATCCCTTATATCTATAAACAACCAATTATTCAATAGTCAAACAATATTATACTATAAGTTAAGAATTTTTGATGAATTCTAGACAGCACGATCGTTCATCACTTCAAAATAGAAGGGACGAGAATTCAATGATACGGAAAGCAAGAAGGTATAATTGAGAGCAAACATGGAGTTTTCAAGGACGTAGAGAATTTCTAGAAGAATTTTCAAAGAAGTGTGGATTGAGATTTCTAGGTTTAGTCATTGTCGCAGGCTCGTACAAGTACAGTTACGTAACCGGTACGATATTTTCTGACTTGCATGGGCCACCAAAAAAAACTTGTCACGGCCCACACCCGCTTTTCGGATGCGAGAGCGCGAGCAAGCCAGCTACGCATCAAGCGGACTCCAGCCTGACTCGAATACGTAAACGCTGTCATGGCTATGGCAATGGGCCTAATCAAGGCAAGGCAAAACTATATCTCAATCCACAATAAGAATAATAAACAAGAATGAACAAGTATGGGTCGTGATCTGCAGCCTACTAGCATGCATATCCGATTAGACTCCAAGAAATAACATGAGTCTATAAACTAAATCAATAAATATGATATATCATAATGATGAAAGAAAAACACGAGCTGGTTGAACTGGATAATAAATATGGTATCAATACCTGAATTCTGCAAGCAATATCATCACATCCGGACCCCACAAGTGTCATAATCATCTGCCATCCAGAGCTGCTAACTAACTCCACGCAATAACTAACCTGAAGAGATCATCAGGTCCTCAGGGGACATAGCAAGATACATAAAAACATGCCTATCTAGCAGTTTATCATGTAATAAAGAAAATACAGGAAATAAAAAGAAAAAGACCAATCAGCACGAAAATACGATTATATACGACTGGAAGAACCACTACGCCTGAACGAACTGCTGGAGAAGAACAAGAGAACACGTTATCACAATGTCAATGGATAACCAATCGAATACTCAAAACCTCGCCCCTAGTGTGGACTCGCAGGTTTGAACAACTACTAGCCCTCGCCCCTAGTGTGGACTCGTAGGCTAGCATCACCCTCGTCCCTAGTGTGGACTCGCAGGTGTGGACAGATAACTACTAACCCTCGCCCCTAATATGGACTCGCAGGTTAGCTTAACTACTAACCCTCGCCCCTGGTGTGGACTCGCAGGTTAGTTTAACTACTAATCCTTGCCCCTGGTGTGGACTCGTAGGTTAGCTTCAAGAATTTCAAGGTACTGCAGTTCTGTTATGACTTATTCATCCTATGACATGATACGACTCATTCCAAGTACAAGTGATGACACGACACGACCTAATCATGATACACGAGAAAACCAATCCAATATGAAAAACAAAGTTAACTATGAACAAGAACTATATATACGTATATCCAATATGAACTATAAAGCTAATTATAAACAAGACTATATATACTAGCAGGTATGATATACAACTCACATATAAATAATCAACTAGTAAAACTGTATAATAATATAAATATGCATGTAAATAAACTGTAGAGGGAGGCAAGGTATCTTGCCTAGTGGTTGCACGCAGATCCAACAATTATATAGTCGACTGGTAAGCCATACAGTCCAAGTCATCACAACTGTCTCCGAAAGCTGAAACAAATATTACTAACATTCTCAGAATAGTCAAACTAGCTAGGATTGCCTGTCCTTAAGTCCAATTCTGGACACAGGGGCAAAACGGTAATTTTGGACAAAAACAATATTCGTCGTTGGACCCGCTTTGCACAAAAATTATGCCAGAGTCAATGGTCTCTAAAGTCGTCAAACTATATGTCAACAGGTTCGATTTTTCGATCCGAACCCAACCGTATGTCCAAAGTTGGATTCCGGCGGGCCGTGCACAAAATCGCCCGTTGGGTCGGACCGTAGGCCCCGCAAAACGGCGGTCCAATCAACTGTCTCAGAATCGGACCAAACTTGGCATACAGGACCAAAAAATAATACGGTCCTGTTGGTGCAAGTTTTGTCTCGATCTGATGAACGTGCACAAACTAATTGGGGAATTTGCACAGAGGCTAATACGGTAAATTTCGATGGATACGCATCAAATTCGTCTCGCACATGCGACCAATTCAAATTCCGTCAAAGCCCACATGTCCACGAAAATGTTACGTACCTTTCGATGCTTTAGGTTCGTGACCATGTTGCCCGGATTGGTGGGACGTACGTCGTATCGAGGGTTTTTCTAGTTTTGAAAATAGTTTTTCGGTAAACTTCGTCAAGGATTTAATTCATGCACACATATCGAAAAACCGAACTACAAGTTATGTTTTGATCTTGGTCATGTTAACTTTAATCGTGTTCAATTAGTTTCTGAAAACTATTAAAGCATAGATCAAAATCCGGCTTCAAAGTTGGATCTTGGGTGGTAACTAATGCTTTGTTTTTCGTAAGTTTTCTCGAGAATTTTGGCTCGATCTCTCGAGCGAACCCTGGGGTTTTACCCGAAACTATTTGGAGGGTTTGAAGGGGTTCATATAGGCTCTCTAATGCAATTTACAGAATC
This sequence comes from Iris pallida, assembly GCA_029216955.1. Lineage (NCBI taxonomy): Eukaryota > Viridiplantae > Streptophyta > Magnoliopsida > Asparagales > Iridaceae > Iris > Iris pallida. The sequence goes on along the minus strand of JANAVB010016197.1, from coordinate 36,618,289 downwards.
GAAAATAATCAACTATGCAGGAAGAAACTTATCTGTAAAGTGGTACGTTGAACCCGCTGTCACTGTTGCTGTCCTGCTGCGTTGTTGCCGCGCGCGCGGCGGCGGTCGACCGTGCCACGGTGGCGGCGGTTCAGGGTGGGTCGCCCAGGCTTGAACGACGTCTGGGTGGCATGGCGCGCGCCTAGGTTAAGGGTTTGCCGCACCCTTCTCTCGATCTCCCCCTCTCTGCTAATTATTCGTATATAATTTGTTGTTATCCGCAGCTGGAGGTCGGGTTCTTATTGGTTGTGAGAAGTAAGGTCGGCCTGGGCCTGGGGGTGTTAGGCCCGGGTTGGGATGGCCTGGCCCGAGCTCAGCTGGGCTGGGCTGGGCTGCTGATTTCCTCCTCTTTGTGATTAATGCTTTCTAGTTTTATTCCATTATATATATTTTATATATATATATATATATATATATATATATATATATATATATATATATATATATATATATATATAACAGGTATATACGTATAAACATTAATAAATTACAAATATATTTGTAATTTATTAATGTATATACGTATATACCTGTTTTATATATATATATATATATATATATATATATATATATATATATATATATATATATATATATATATATATATATATATATATATAACAGGTATATACGTATATACATTAATAAATTACACATATATTTATAATTTATTAATGTATATATACGTATATATATTAATAAATTATAAATAAATTTATAATTTATTAATCTATATACGTATATACCTTATATATATATATATATATATATATATATATATATATATATATATATATATATTTTATATATATATATATATATATATATATATATATATATATATATATATATATATATATATATATATATATATATATATATATATATATATATATATATATATGAATCCAATATATATATATATATATATATATATATATATATATATATATATATATATATATATATATATATAACAGGTATATACGTATATACATTAATAAATTATAAATATATTTATATATACGCCTATATAATCAATTATATATATACCTATAATTTATATCTACTTATATATACACCTATATATATATTCTTATATGTGCACCTATGTATACATTCATATATATATACATGTATAATAAAAATATACATGTACTCCATATATTCAACTATAAGGAATAAGATATCCTAAATACAAGCTATAATAGAAATACAATATACTTAAATCTATATACTAAACATTTACTTAAATAATATACAATGATACTTTATATATATATAAAAACCTAATTTTCATAATATATATATATATATATATATATATATATATATATATATATATATATATATATATATATATATATATATATATATATATATATATATACACACACAGGTATATATATATATAACTTGGATAAATCCCATAAAGACCAAAATATCTGTTAAAGAAAATTATTTACTAAATTATCAATAAACATTATTTAATATCAAGAACTCATAATATATATATTTAACTACAATTTGTGAAAATTGTCTACTAGATTACTAAATTAAAATACTACTACCCAATGCATGTCTACAAGGACGTCTTGGGATACACTACATGACTACCTGGGCTTGGACTTGGTTTGGGTCCAGTCTGGGCCAATTGGTACAACCGGGCCACTCAACGTCAAATAATATAATTAATAAATAAAATAATCTTCGGTGAGGGTTAAGTCGCAACCTGGCCTGGTTTTTCTAGTTGGGACAGCACTATGGCTCAGTCTTTCCTACCAGGGCTAATACACTAGTCAAAGCACGCCACTGCACTATCCGTGCCATTACTCCTAGTCATCTGGTACTCCAAAACTCCACCATGGCTAAAGGCATCTACCGTAATAATTAACTAAAATAATTATTTATAAAAATTTAAAAACACCATTTGAATCAAATAAAAAAAAATATTTCAAAATTCCGGGAAGGGGATCTACAAAATGTCACGACAACGTGCATATTTGATTAAAGATAAAAGTGGAAAATTTATTAATAATTATTCAACGATCAAATTGACCCCAAAGTTGTGCGATACAAAAAGAGTACAAAGGAACAAGTTTGAGTGGGGCATAATATATCAAAATGAAGATAATTTTGTCTACTACAAACTCATGAAGAAAGTTTCTAGGGATTGGCATCTCGGACGCTCCATAAATCAAAGTCACAAAAAAGAACATTAAATAAAAAATAATAATCAAATAACAATATTTATTGAAAATAATTGATTTAGAAAATTGAAAAAAATAAACCCCAAATTCAGGGGGCTTACAGGGCATCAGCAGTTGCCGCGTTGTAACACATTGTCACGATCCGCTCCCGAATAATCTGATACGAGTCGGACACGCCCAGCCTTCGTCGATGGACACGACGAAGTAAGCTGTACAATACTAAGGAAAACTCCAAGTCACAATATAATGTAAACAAACACAGCTTTTATAACGTTCCCAAAAACTGATCACCAATATCCATCAAGTATTTTAGTACAAAATCAGCCGAAGACAAATCCTGTCAAATAAAATAAAGATACAATAATGAATATCCAAAATACAATCTCCAAAAAATAAAATAAAATGAAAGCTGCAATATCCAATACAATTATATGCTCCATGTGGCCTCCTACTCACCTGCAACATATCCTGTCAGAAAAAGAGAAAAGTACAATCCTGACAAGACAATATACAATGTAATCTGTAGTACAGAATACAAGGTGAAACCAGAATACCAGAAATGGAAATAAAACTACGGTACCAGAAATAAAATGTGAAACTGCAGGCAATGGACGGCAATCAATATGCTAGACAATGAACACGGCTATCAATGTACAAGACAATGAATACAACAATAAATATGCAAGTGTGACAATTTGAAATATTAAACTAATATGTGACCGGCTTAGGAGCACAATCAATCAATGAGTCAATCAATTCTACAAGGTACAGCTTCATCGTACGTGAAGTGTACGATTAGGCTATCCACAATACCTATATTGGGTGTGGTCACACAAAAGCTAATATTTTCTCCAATCCCTGCAATAAACAATGACTCACAAGCAATGAACAATGTACAAGACAATCGTGTGTATCTCGTGTCCGATATGAGAACATGGCACATGAATGTAAGACGGAAAGTACAGAGTACAAGTCGAGTCAGTGTACGTGCCTCGGTTTAGTTGCACGAGAGTAGTACTGCATGGTTGTGTGTCACCTGTTATAATTTGTACAAGTTATTTAGTGTTTTAAAATAAAGACTTTAACTAATTAAGGCTAACTAGTTGATTAGAAACATATAATAGTATAACCAAGTAACTAGAAAATATTTATAAATACTAGCAATTAATATTTTTAGAAAATACATATACCATAGCTTGAATTTATGAAAATACTTTTTATTACAAATATACATATAGAACATTCACTAGTTTAATCAAAATAATAGTTTAAGCTATATCTAGTAAAGTAATTATTTTAGAAAATAATAGAACACTTGCTAGCAATATTTAGTAATTGATATTAACAAAATTAAACCAATTATTTACTTAACTTTCACTTGAATAAATACTAATTATTTATATCAAAACATTTTCAAACCATAAATGCTAACCACTTTTATATGTACAATATATATATTTTAAAATATCTTAACTTATTTATTTAGAAACAATAGAACATTTTCTAGCAAAATATTTAGTAAACAAAATTAACTAAATATTTACTAGCTAATCAAATATTATTAACTACATAGATAATTTCAACAAGATAATAGTAATATGATTTAACAAGAATTTAACATCTATTATTTAGAATATTCTAAGTCCAAACTTACTAGCAACTATTAGCCCAAAAAATAATCCCCTGTAAAATATTCCAACTAAACAGATATTCCAACTAAACAGATAGCCCAACATCTGTTGCTCAGCCCAACAACCAGTCCTCAGTCCAAATAACTAACTATAAATTTATTTAAAACAGAAGCTCAGCTCAGCCCAGCCCATTTCCCTTGGCCTAACTAACCCAACCTGGACGGACTATAGGGCTCAGCCCAAATCAAATCAACATCACAGAGTTAACATCTAACAATTTTATTCTTTTAACTACCCAAGAACAGCCCACATCCTTCGGCCCAAAGACCCGGCCCAACTCCACATTAAAACCCCATTCTTCTTTCTCTCTTCTGTTCATTTTCATTCAGCCGACCGAAACAACAACCCATTTCTGCCACTTCGTCTTCCTCCTCCAGCATCTCAGCCCTAACCCTAATAAATTTCCCATGGCCACAGCCTCCATCTCCATAGCCGCTTCCTTCCTCAGACCACTCCATCCCGAAACCCTAATTCGATCCCAGCTTCTTCACCCCATGAAGAACCTTAACCCAACTCCTATTCTCATTCTCAGCCGACAATCAAAATCCCATCATCATCATCATCGTCTTCTTCCATAATTTTTTTCCCCAACGTAAAAGAGCCCTCAACTTCCCCAAGCTTAGCTAGGAACCCTAACCCTAAATTCCTCCAGCTTAAAATTACACAGCCCTAGATCTAACATGAGACAAGAAAAAGGACGAGTAGATCGAGCGAAGTTTACCCCGATGGTGGATACAGAAACTCGACAAACGGCAGTGGCAAGCGGCGTCGTGGTGGCGAGTCCGGCTCGAGACGGCAGAATCCGACGACTGCTTTGAGATCCGGTCGTCCACAGCTTCTCGGCGGGGCTCGAAAACCTCAGATCCAGACCGGATCTGAAAGAGATGGCGACGCGGCTTGAGACGGTGGCTCTCCGGTGGTGGCTCGATGAAGTCTCCTCGGGCTCAGTCGTACGGGACTCGAGATGACCGCTCGAGTCTCGAAGGGGCAGCGTCGGTATGATGGCGGTGGCTCACTGCCCGAAGTGGCAGCACGGGAACCGAACGGTCAGCTCGTTCCTCAAGCCTACACGATCTTCGAGAAGATCACAGCAGTCGAGGTCGGCTCAGAATAATGGCGGTGGTGCGGTCTTTTAGACTGCACTGCAGTCGAGGAGGTGGCAAGCAATCGGTGGCGGAGCTCGGTAGTGCTGACTCCGACGAGGGTCACAGCGGAGCGCGACGGCGATCGACCGACGGTTGGCAGTGGAGCTGGTTGCTGGAGTGGCGAGGAGAGAGAAAGAAAAAGAGAGAGAGAAATTGTTGAGAGAGAGAGAGTGTCAGAAAGTGTGTCAGAACATTGAAAACTGCGTAATAATAATAAAATAATAGCCTATATTTATAATAAAATATTTATAATGGCATAACTGTAATAAAAATAGATCTGGAGGGTTTTTGTATAGTGGCAATGTTGGTAATAAACTCAGATCTAGGGCTATTTAGGAAATAGTAGAAAACATATTTTCAAATCAAATAGTTCAAACAGATTTCGAAAATCAAATATTCCCTCCAATAATTTTAAAATAGATTTTTAAACTCCAAAATAGATTTCAGTTCCAAAACAGATTTTTAAATGCTAACAGAATTTTAAACAGTAAATAGGAATAGAAATTAATTAATAACAATCCACTAATTTAACAAGAACTAATTAATTAATAACAAGAAAACAATCATTCATTTTAATTAATAATTAATTATAAAAATAATTTGTCAAATTAATCCTTTCTTTCACAGTTAATATAAATCAAATAATATTAATAAATAATCTAGTAATAATAACCATCAATCAATTAAATTAAACAAAGTTTAACTAAAACCGTTTAACAGAAAAATATATTATCAATATTTCATTTTATAAAATGGATAAAATTCATAATAAATCAAAATCCATTAATTAAATAGCTATCCGAATAAAATTTGGTTTTATGCACGAAAATAATATTATTTCTAAAAGAAAATTAGAAAAATCTTAAAATTCTCTACAATTGATTCAGAGAGTTACAAATCTACCCCCCCTACAAAAATTTCGTCCTCGAAATTTCAAGGGTTCTGTAAAGTGCACAAAATCAAGTAAAAATAAAATTTAAGAATCAATTGAGTAAAAAGATTTTATTTGGATAACAAAAGTAACAAGGACTAACAAGTAGTCACTAAACAAATACGAAAGACTGTAAATGCAAGAAAACTCAGAGATAAGCCTCAAAATAGGCAATACAAAAGAAATCTAGCTACTACAAGCAAGTAAGAAGATAACGGTCCATCTGGCTGCGCTCCCGCAACTACTGATCCTCAAAGACGGGGTCCTCCTGCTGCTGCTCTGATGCTGGCTCCTGACGAGTGAAAGCTGCAGGACAATCTCTCACTTGGTGAGTGGCAGATCCACAAACCAAGCACTGCCCAAACTTCTTACGGTATTCCTCGCCACGGTGTCCCGGTCTCTTGCAGTATACGCAAGAGAAGTACATCAGAGTCTGAATCTGTCTCTGTTGCCTCGACGATGTCGGTGCTCGAACATGATGCTGATGATGAGGTGGCCTCTGCTGAGTGCCGGTCCGCTTTGGTGGACCCTGGGAACTGCTGGCGCCAATGTCTCGGTCCCGTTTGAGCTTCGGATCCTTCTTCTTCTCCAGTCCCTGAGCAACTTTAAGGATGCTCATATAGGTAGTGGCCTGACTGATAGCTACTGCATGTCACAGCTCCCTGGTGAGGCCTTTCTTGAACTTTCAAGCCCTCTCCTTCGGCGTGCTAACTAGGTTCTCTGTGAACCTGCTGAGTCAGATGAACTCCTATGTATATTGCGCTACAGTCATACTCCCCTGCTGCAACGCCTCAAACTGCATCCGAAGCTCGTCCCGCTCCACATCCGGGAAGAACTTCTTCTGGAACAGCTATTTAAAATCCTTCCAGGAAACCCCGGGCTCCGCTAACTGGGGCTCCTCCCGGTACCAAGCCCTAGCAATATCGAAAAGTCACATGCTCACAACTTCGACCTTCAAACCATCCGGGATCCTCGCCATCTTCAATGACCGCTCAGCATTCTCCAGCCACTCGTCTACGTAGACTATTCCCTCATCGCCCCAAAAATCCATCGGGCAAAGGTTTTGATATTCCTTGGCAGTCCCTGGCCTCGGCGCTGCTGGTGCCGGTGGTGCTGGCGGAGCTGGTGGAGCTGGCTCTCTGGTCCTGAGTGCGTCGACGACGGTTGCTCTGAACTGTGCGGCCTGCTGACTCTGAGCCTCTCTAAACTGCACAGCTTGTTGATTCTGGGCCTCCATAAATTGCTAAAACATGGCCATCATCTGCGTGCCATCGAACGTCATCGTCGGAGGAAGCGGCTGAGGCGGAGGCGGTAGAATCTGCTCCTGCACACTGGGTGCAGGCTGTTCGCTAGTCCCAGCGTTCGTCGTGGCGACCGTCCTGTAACAGAAAAATAAACTGTTGATTGCTATGTCCTAGAAAAATCATAAACTAACCTAAAATCATAAGTAAAATCAAATTTCAAATTTAAACATCAACAACCATAAACCATTTTTCTGCAGTTCCTATGCTGTGATGAGTTTTCCTTAGCTTTCACTGGTCCTCCAATAACACTTTATAGCCTAAGTGTCATTAGGACAGACCTGCATGGGCCACCACTAAAAACATGTCACGACCCGCTCCCGAATAATCGGATACGAGTCGGACATGTCCAGCCTTCGTCGATGGACACGACGAAGTAAGCTGTACAATACTAAGGAAAACTCCAAGTCACAATATAATATAAACAAACACAGCTTTTATAACATTCCCAAAAAATGATCACCAATATCCATCAAGTCTTTTTAGTACAAAATCAGCCGGAGATAAATTCGGTCAAATAAAATAAAGATACAATAAAGAATATCCTAAATACAACCTCCAGAAAATAAAATAAAATAAAAGCTGCAATATCCAATGCAATCACATGCTCCATGTGGCCTCTCACTCACCTGCAACGTATCCTATCAGAAAAAGAACAAGTACAACCCTGACAAGATAATATACAATGTAATCTGTAGAACAGAATACAAGGTGAAATCAGAATACCAGAAATGGAAATAAAATTACGGTACCAGAAATGAAATATGAAACTACAGGCAATAAACGACAATCAATATGCTAGACAATGAACACGGCTATCAATTTACAAGGCAATGAACACGACAATCAATATGCAAGTGTGACAATTTGAAATATTAAAGTAATGTGTGACCGGCTTAGGAGCACAATCAGTCAATGAGTCAATCAGTCAATCAATTCTACAAGGTACGGCTTCATCGTACGTGAAGTGTACGATTAGGCTATCGACAATACCTATGTTGGGTGTGGTCACACAAAAGCTAATATTTTCTCCAATCCCCACAATAAACAATGACTCACAAGCAATGAACAATGTACAAGACAATCGTGTGTACTCGTGTCCGATATGAGAACATGGCACATGAATGTAAGACGGAAAGTGCAGAGTACAAGTCGAGTCAGTGTACTTGCCTCGGTTTAGTTGCACGAGAGTAGTACTGCATGGTTGTGTGTCACATGTTATAATTTGTACAAGTTATTTAGGGTTTTAAAATAAAGACTTTAACTAATTAAGGCTAACTAGTTGATTAGAAACATATAATAGTATAACCAAGTAACTAGAAAATATATATAAATACTAGCAATTAATATTTTTAGAAAATACATATACCATAGCTTGAATTTATGAAAATACTTTTTATTACAAATATACATATAGAACATTCACTAGTTTAATCAAAATAATAGTTTAAGCTATATCTAGTAAAGTAATTATTTTAGAAAATAATAGAACACTTGCTAGCAATATTTAGTAATTGATATTAACAAAATTAAACCAATTATTTACTTAAATGTCACTTGAATAAATACTAATTATTTATATCAAAACATTTTCAAACCATAAATGCTAACCACTTTTACATGTATAATATATATTTTAAAATATCTTAACTTATTTATTTAGAAACAATAGAACATTTTCTAGCAAAATATTTAGTAAACAAAATTAACTAAATATTTACTAGCTAATCAAATATTATTAACTACATAAATAATTTCAACAAGATAATAATAATATGATTTAACAAGAATTTAACATCTATTATTTAGAATATTCTGAGTCCAAACTTACTAGCAACTATTAGCCCACAAAATAATCTCCTGCAAAATATTCCAACTAAACAGATATTCCAACTAAACAGATAGCCCAACATCTGTTGCTCAGCCCAACAACCAGTCCTCAGTCCAAATAACTAACTATAAATTTATTTAATAAAGAAGCTCAGCCCAGCCCATTTCCCTTGGCCTAACAAACCCAACCTGGACGGACTATAGGGCCCAGCCCAAATCAAATCAACATCACAAAGTTAACATCTAACAATTTTATTCTTTTAACTACCCACGAACAGCCCACATCCTTCGGCCCAAAGACCCGGCCCAACTCCACATTAAAACCCCATTCTTCTTTCTCTCTCATGTTCATTTTCATTCACCCGACCGAAACAACAACCCATTTCCTCCACTTCGTCTTCCTCCTCCAGCATCCCAGCCCTAACCCTAATAAATTTTCCATGGCCACAGCCTCCATCTCCATGGTCGCTTCCTTCCTCAGACCACTCCATCCCGAAACCCTAATTCGATCCCAGCCTCTTCACCCCATGAAGAACCCTAACCCAACTCATATTCTCATTCTCAGTCGACAATCAAAATCCCATCATCATCATCATCGTCTTCTTCCATAATTTCTTTTCCCCAACCTAAAAGAGCCCTCAACTTCCAGAAGCTTAGCTAGGAACCCTAACCCTAAATTCCTCCAGCTTAAAATTACATAGCCCTAGATCTAACATGAGACAAAAAAAAGGACGAGTAGATCGAGCGAAGTTTACCCCGACGGTGGATCCAGAAACTCGGCGAACGGTAGTGGCGAGCGGCGTCGTGGTGGCGAGTCCGGCTCGAGACGGCAGAATCCGACAACTGTTTTGAGATCCGGTCATCCGCAGCTTCTCAGCGGGGATCGAAAACCTCAGATCCAGACCAAATCTGAAAGAGACGGCGGCACGGCTTGATACGGTGGCTCTCCGGTGGTGGCTCGGCGAAGTCTCCTCGGGCTCAGTCGCACGGGACTCGAGATGACCGCTCGAGTCTCAAAGGGGCGACGTCGGTATGATGGCGGTGGCTCACTGCCCGAAGTGGCAGCACGGGAATCGAACGGTCAACTCGTTCCTCAAGACTACACGGTCTTCGAGAAGAGCACAGCAGTCGAGGTCGGCTCAGAATAATGGCAGTGGCACGGTCTTCAAGATGGTGCGGTCTTCTAGACTGGACTACAGTCGAGGAGGTGACGAGCAATCGATGGCGGAGCTCGGTGGTGCTGACTCCGGCGAGGGTCACGACGGAGCGCGATGGCGATCGGCCGGCGGTTGGCGGTGGAGCTAGTGGCCGAAGTAGCCAGGAGAGAGAAAGGAAGAGAGAGAAATTGTTGAGAGAGAGTGTGTCAGAAAGTGTGTCAGAACATTGAAAACTGTGTAATAATAATAAAATAATAGTCTGTATTTATAATAAAATATTTACATTGGCATAGTTATAATAAAAATAGATCTGGGGGGTTTTTGTATTGTGGCAATGTTGGTAATAAAACTCAGATCTGGGGCTATTTAGGTAATAGTAGAAAACAATTTTCAAATCAAATAGTTCAAACAGATTTCGAAAATCAAATATTCCCTCCAATAATTTTAAAACAGATTTTTAAACTCCAAAATAGATTTCAGTTCCAAAACAGATTTTTAAATGCTAACAGAATTTTAAACAGTAAATAGGAATAGAAATTAATTAATAACAATCCACTAATTTAACAAGAACTAATTAATTAATAACAAGAAAACAATCATTCATTTTAATTAATAATTAATTATGAAAATAATTTGTCAAATTAATCCTTTCTTTCACAGTTAATATAAATCAAATAGTATTAATAAATAATCTAGTAATAATAACCATCAATCAATTAAATTAAACAAAGTTTAATTAAAACCGTTTATCAGAAAAATATATTATCAATATTTTATTTTCTAAAATGGATAAAATTCATAATAAATCAAAATCCATTAATTAAATAGCTATCCGAATAAAATTTGGTTTTATGCACGAAAACAATATTATTTCTAAAAGAAAATTAGAAAAATCTTAAAATTCACTAAAATTGATTCAGAGAGTTACACACATGTAACCGTTGGGGGCACAAAACAGAGGAGTCACATTAGATGCTACAAATATGGAGGCAAAAATCACAAGGCAGTAGACTGCAGAGCCAGGGGAGGGAGTTAGTATCCTCCTCGTGGACAATATAATAATCAGAACCGTGGCCAATATCACAACCAACATCATGGCCAATAACAACAAGATTCATGGCCAAGCGCCACTAGCCTTACCAGCTCCAACTGGGAATACACCGAATCAGCAACAAGGTACGCAAGGAAGAGTTTATGCTTTGACTCAAGCAGATGCTCTTGCTTCAGACAATGTCATAACAGGTTTGCTGCTGTACAAATGTATATATGCTCTGGTGTTATTCGATTCTGGTGCTACTCATTATTTTATGTCGTCTGATTTTGCAACGGAAAATAAATTATGCATGACTATATTAAAAATGGATCTTTGTGTTAGCACTCCTTCGGGAGTAGATATGCCTGCATGTTTGTTTTGTAGGGACGGCTACATCAATATTGGAGGCAAGACTCTATCCTTGGATGCTACTGTACTCGACAACAAATAGTACCTTATTATCTTGGGAACGGACTGGCTCAGTGCTTGTCATACGTTGATCGGCTGCATAAAGAAGAGAGTTGTGTTTTGCCTCCCGAATAGATAGAGTTTTCTTACTCGTGCAGCTTGACGTCCAAATCTGCTATGGTAATATCGTCAGTTACAGCAAGACGTATGTTGTATTCGGGATGTGAATGGTACATCGCTTCTGTTCGAGACACTAGGATAAAGGGTACAGACTCGGGTCAAACCGAAGTCATGGCAGAATTCCCTGATGTGTTTCCGGATGAGATACCTGGAATGCCGTCGGATAGGGAGATTGAGTTCACAATTGACTCATTTTTTGATACTCGCCCGATATCGAAGGCGCCATACAGGATGGCTCCGACAGAACTAAAATAACTAAAAGTACAACTATAAGACTTACTGGATCGTAAATACATTCATCCAAGTGTATCACTATGGGGAGCTCTGGTATTATTTGTAAAGAAGAAAGGCAGGACGATGCGGTTGTGCATAGACCACCGAGAGCTCAACAAGGCAACTATTCGAAATAAGTATCCCTGGCCAAGGATAGACGGTCTGTTTGATTAACTTCAAGGGGCGATCGTGTTTTCAAAGATTGATCTTCGTTCAGGATATCATCAGTTGAATATCAGGCCCGAAGATGTCCCAAGTCCGCATTCCATACGAGATACGGACATTATGAGTTTTTGGTCATGTCATTTGGTTTGACTAATGCTCCGGCAGCCTTTATGGATCTAATGAACAGAGTATTCCGACCGTTCTTCGACAAGTTTGTTGTTGTATTCATCGATGACATCTTGATCTACTCGAAAGACAGGGAGATCCATGTTGATCATTTGAGAACGGTACTTCAGATGCTTCAAGAACATCAGCTATATGCAAAGCTGAGTAAATGTGAATTTTGGATGAACAATGTATCATTCCTAGGGCACGTTGTCTCGGTAGAAGGTGTCGCCGTAGACCCAAAGAAGATTAAGGCAGTGGTAGACTGGAAACAGCCTATGTCAGCTAGTAAAATATAAAGTTTTCTTGGTTTAGCCGGGTACTACTACCGTAGGTTTGTGAAGGACTTTTCGAGAATTGCTTCGCCTCTTACTCGCTTCACTCAGAAGGGAGTCGTATTTAAGTGGACCGACGACTGCAAGAGTAGTTTTCAAGAACTAAAGCAATGGCTCGTCACGGGTTTAATTCTTGCTCTTCCAGAGGGTTCTGAAGGATTTCAGATTTATAGTGACGCATCTGGACTTGGGTTGGGAAGTGTTCTCATGCAACGCGGGAAGTCCATATCATATGCATCGAGAGAGCTTAAGCAACATGAGAAGAATTATCCAACTCATGACTTGAAATTGGCGGCGATTGTGTTTGCATTGAAATTGTGATGACACCATATCTCTATGGTGTGTCCTATGAGATCTCCACGAATTACAAAAGCCTGAAGTACATATTTACTTAAAAAGAATTGAATTTGAGGCAGCGACGTTGGTTGGAATTGATTAAGGATTATGACTTGACGATTTCCTACACGCCGGGTAAGGGAAACGTGGTGGCTGATGCCTTGAGTCAAAAATTTGTCGGGACACTGTCAGTGGCTAAAGAAGTGCTACGGGATTTGGAGAAGATGGGCATCAAATTTAGAGTTTGTACTCAGAGTATGTAGTTGGCTCAGTTGCAGCTTGAATCGAGCTTCCAGGGAAGGATTAAGATTGCTCAAAAGGACGATCCATTTCTGCAGAAGATATGCGAGTTGATTCTAGCAGAAAAGACGACCAATTTTGCGGTAGAAGATGACACTATTTGTGTCAAGGAAAGATTGTGCGTTCCTAAGGATGTGAAATTCCAAAAGGAAATATTGACCGAAGCCCACTTTGTGAAGTATTTCTTGCATCCGAAAAGCAGCAAAATATACAAGGATCTGTGCACCACATTTTGGTGGCATGGCATGAAGAGGAATGTAGCCTTATTTGTGGCACAACGTTTGGCCTGTCAGCGTGTGAAGGCAGAACACCAACGGCCAGACGAAGAACTACAAAATCTTGCTATCTCGCAGTGGAAGTGGGATCATATCAGTATGGATTTCATAGTCGGCTTACCGAAGACTCGGAAAGAAAATAACGCTATTTGGGTGATCGTGGATAGATTGACCAAGTCGACTCATTTCATTGCAATAAAAGTAATATAGAGCATTGATCAGTTGGCTCAAATCTACATGGCTGAAATTGTTCGATTACACGGGATGCCAGTTTCTGTAGTGTCAGATAGAGACGAGCGGTTCTTATCGCAATTTTGGATTAGTCTGCAAGTAGCAATGAGCACCAAGTTGAATTTTAATTCGACATACCATCCGCAGATTGATGGACAAACAGAAAGGATAAATCAGATCCTTGAGGATATGTTGAGACTATGCGTGCTCGATTTATAGACGAATTAGGACGCACATCTGGCATTGGCGGAGTTTGCCTATAACAATAGTTATCATGCAAGTATTCAGATGGCCATGTATGAAGCCTTGTATGGATGAAAATGTCGGTCACCTATATGTTTGGATGAAGTCGATGAACGGCAAGTGCTCGGACTGAAACTCGTGGAACAGGTTGTCGAAAAATTTTGTTTGATTCAAAAAAGGCTTAGAGTTGCTCAAAGTCGGTCGAAAAGTTATGCGGATGTGCATCGGCGACCCTTGGAATTTACTGTAGGCTATCTTGTCTTCTTAAGGGTCACACCCATGCGAGGTGTGATGCGGTTTAGATGAAAGGAAAGTTGAGCCCGAGATTCTTTAGACCCTTCGAGATCCTTGAGAAGGTGGACTCAGTGGCTTACGACTTGCACTACCTCCGGCTCTGGCTGAAGTACACGACGTCTTCCATGTATCTTAATTACCGAAGTACGTTCATGATCCAAGCCATGTAGTAAATTTTGATCAGTTGCAACTGAGCGCTGACTTATCCTTTACTGAAGAACATGTGCAGATTTTGGACAAAAAGAAGAAAGTTTTGTGGAATCGGACAATGGCTTTGGTTAACATGCTATGGCGGAATCATATTGTCGAAGAGTCGATGTGGGAACTCGAAGAGGAGATGAGTGTGAAATACCCTTTGTTGTTTGATAATCTTGAGGTAGGACTTTTATTTTAAGTTTCGAGGACGAAACTTTTTCTTAGTGGTATATTATGTAGTGCCCCACTCCTAGCGGTTCGCTATGTAAGTCTTGTGGCTTGATTAACTTGGTCGGAACCGAGTATTGGAAAAACTTACCATCGGCATCGAATTGATCACGGACAAATGCATAAAAACCTATCCAACTAATCAGTTTCTCTTAAAATGAGTCCAAGAGTTTTCTCATAATGTTTTGTTGATTTTGCTGCTTGGTTTCATGGATGCTTTTCTGAATGATTTTCGATGATTTGATTCTTGCCCATTTTCATCGATTTTATAGCATTCATTCTTGAGAATTCTGAGAGAAAGTAACATAACGAGACGGAGTATTAACCAAACTTTTGGTGCCATCGCAGAAGGACACATGATGGGAAGCTAATTGCACAAGTGTTCCTCTCCCTCTCGACAATTCTCTAATTAGTGAGTGTGGATTCTCTATGGTGGTTTGTCACTTCTCCGCTACTCCTTCATGCCAACTAAATAAATTCTCTTATTGCCTTGCTATATCTGATGATCGATAATATGATGCTAATGCCACAAGTCAATACCACTAAGAATGCTAGAGAATGAATATGGAAATGATGCTTGTCCCTATGAACATTGAAATGCTGCGATAAATGTTGAAATGAGATGAATTGATGTTTGAGATGATGAATATAAAATGCTGGAAATAAATATGTTGTCTCTTTACTTTCATTATTACCATGCATTGTATGCTTATTGAGTCGGACACGCATTCGCATGGTCATGAACAACTTGTGCACAAGGTTTAAGATGAGTTTCCTCGAACGGTACCCAGGGCATCAGGGCCGTTTCAGCCTAGGAGGGAACATTGATGTGCTAAATGGGAGCACATATATTGCGAGGTATCCTAGAGGCTAGCTACCTACTTTGATGTCATCGCAATACCTTGAAGTCCTATATGGCAAAAGAGTCTGTATGGTATAACAACGCTAGTGGCCATGTAGTCAGGATACATGTTAATGATTATCTTATGTAGGGACGGTAAGTAATATATCATGTATCTTATGCAGGTATGTTGGATCAATAGTGGGTAAATTATTACATATTCTATATGTTTTAATGATTCTTTTAGTTGAATGAATATAATCTCTAACTGTTGCTAGTCCCTAATCATGATTTAAAATGCTTGTCATAATATCAAATGTCGGTTTAGCTGAGTGAACCAACGGGGCTCACCAGTGCATTTTTATAATGTCCTGACCCCTCCTCCACATGTACTGGAGAATCCGCAGGCGCACGTGAAATTTAAGGCTTTTTGACTTGCTACTACTTTTAAGTGGTTTTCAATAAAGACGCACAAAGTATTATGGAGTTTCAAAGATTGCTGCTTAGATTTCAAATATACTAAAGGGACATAATGTATGAAACGATAAGTTATTTCATGGAAGCCTATCAGTTGTTTTTCTTTTCATGAATAAATGTAAGCCAGAACGGTATTTCAAAGAGTACTGAAAAAATTTGTATCTTGCTACAATGATCAATCAAATCTTTATTTCTTCCTATGTTGTGTAGTCAATGTTTCTACAGTGTGGCTATATTTCAAATGTTTCAAAATGACACAAATGTGTACGTTCTTGCTTATAAGTGCAACACCAGACTTGTACGGCATCACGCCCTAGCGAGGACGAACGATTCGGCGTGAATCAAAGCAAGGACGAACGATTCTCCGAATTGGGGCGTGACAATAGTAAGTTGTTTAAACCTCAATGATCACAAGATTAACTCATCACAACACTAATGCATATTATAGTAAACTGCATCACAACACAAACTTCCACTATACTTTAGGAGTAACTTTTACAATAGATGTCCGAAAAAAGATCCGATAAAAGATAAAGTGCATCCTAAGCTATTATTACAGTTATCCAAATCTATACACTACAATACTGAACAATACAACATAATCTCTACTACAACTTGCTACACTAACACTCTGCTTTAGACCTCCAGATCAGCAGCTGGCTCCACCTCCTAAGCTAGGCCATCCCTGGTCACCTCATCTGTGGGACCATAGTAGCTAGTATACAAGTCAACATCTAACTCACCTGCAACACATCCAGTCAGGAAATGAGCAAAGTACAACCCTACGATATGAATCGTACTAATAAACTGTAAAGCAATGCTACTAATGACTAATCATATAAATGCAGCAGTGACAGTATGACAATGGAATGTCTAAGTACAATAGTGATTTGGAAATCATAATTTACGTGTGATCGACTTAGGAGTACAATAGAACAATAGTACAATCAGTACGGTACGGCTTAGGCGCACGTGCACGATGTGCGACTAAGCTATCAACAATCAGTACAATGGGTATGATCACATGTAAACTACGTATTTCCTCCAAATCCCCGACATGAGCAATAAGTACAATAAGAACAATGGTACAATCAATATCTCTGCATAGCCTATGTGTCCAATATGAAATGACATGCAAGACAATTAATTAAAAATGGAAACCGTGGTGTACTTGCCTGGATTGTCGTAGGAGTCTAGTCCAAAGTCCAAAGTCCAAAGAATTTGTGTAAAGAGACACAATATTATTTCAGAAAGTATTCCCATGAAAATAATTTTATTACTAGTCTACTTCTATAACTCTAAACCTCTCTCTTTCCAATCCTATTTATTATCCTGAAATTACTTAACTAATATCTAAACTATTTGCTTAATCTCTTTTGGCAACCATCACCACCTAACCTAACTTACTTATTGGCCCGGCCCATGTTGACCCAAATAGCTTTAGAAAAAACTCTATTTGGGACTAATACTTATCTCTGACTGGCTTAGTCTGAAACCTAGTCCAGCGTACTAATTCACTAAATAATCTAATCTATTAACAAGTGGCCTCTGGGCCAAGGGCCCAAGCCTGGTTCGTGAATTAACCTAAGGCCTCGTTTGGTTACCGGAATTTGAGCTTGGAAAAGGAAAGTGATTCCTTTCCTATGTTTGGGAGCCAAAGGAAAGTTGTTGGAAAGGAAAAATGATTCCCAAGAGGTAGAAAAATAGGGGGGAAAGTGGTTCCTCCCATTTATCTAAGGAATCACTTTCCCTCCAACTTTTCCGCATTTATTACAAAAAATTTTGACCAAAATATCCATGTTCATAATATTATTTACCATTTTGATCCATAATATCTTTTAGACAAAAATATTTCTAAGTAATAATTATTTTTATTAGCACGAGGGTATTTTTGGAAAATTGACTTGATTTTGTTTCCTTTCCTTACAAACACCAAACACTATAATGGAAATTAAAGATATATTCCGGCTATAATCCCGATCTTTCCAAACACGGGAAAGGAAAGTTTATAGGAGTTATAATTTCCTAAAGGAAAGAAAATACCAAGGAATCAGTTTCCTTTCCTTTCCTTTCCATTCCGCGAACCAAACGAGGCCTAAGTTCATGGTCCAAAAGTAACAGTTGGTTGTAGATACCTAATTTGAATCAGTAAACTCCATTTCTTTTCCCGCTTAGTCTCCAAAATAAGACACATGAGTCCGACCTTAAATCTGACACACACCAGTCTGTTCAACATGGCACTCAACCTGACACATAATTCTCGTATCCACACATGTGTCCAATTCTGGCACTGAACACGAACTCATGCCCCGATACAGAGTTCTCTTCCTGTGTCTATAACTCGATGCAATAGACATGAGTTCATCTAGACGTGTCACAGCACAACATGTCCCAGCTGACACTAAACCTCCGGTTAGCCCTGAACCAACACATCTTTAGTTTAAGAACCAAAAGAACACGGAAGGAAGAGTATACCTGAATCGTGTTATGTGCTTGCAACAAGTTGGACATAACTACTCGTGTGTCCAGAGTTGATCCACCATCTGGTTCAGATATTATTTCGAACAGTTCATGAGCAGGAATGAAGATCAACGTCAGTCTGTTTTTTGATGTTCTTTCCTTAAAGAAATTTGAAGAACCACAGAGAAGTTAAGAAACAAATCTCAACCACTAACCAAATCAAACTCCTTCAAGATTTGACCGAAGGTTCCTATCAGTACACCGATCGATCAGTCGATCTAGCTATGCTCAATTCTGCTATTGATCAAGAATACCATGGTGTGAATTGAAGTGACCGAATTGAATCAAGAATAATTCAATTTTGATACTCACTGAATTGCCAGTCGGAACCACTCGAGCTCGTGGTGAACTACGGTGGAGGAACTCGTCGGTGATACTAAGAATGAACAGTTTGCTGTGCTCCAATAGAGGTTATCGATCGAGATGGAAGATCGAAGCTCACCGAGGTTTCAAATACGATCGTCGCCGCTCGATCAAAAAAACTTTGAATCGTCTGATCTGAAATTTCAGATCGATCAAGAATCGATCAATCAATTGGAATCAATAAAAGGAAGAAGAAGATCAATAGGCTCCCCAAAGCCTATTCCCGCATCGTCGTCGCCACTGATATTACTGCCAATGACTTGTTGATCGACCGTAAGCTCTGACGAAAAAAACTCCGTCGATATGCTCGATGTCGAGGAAGGCCATGTGCCTTAGGCGTCTCTTGATGAAGGAATCGCTACCATCGCCATGGCTAGGAAGAAGAATTTAGGGTTAGGGTTTGAGGAAGGAGTGGAGGGAGAAGGACGAAGAAATCGGTCACCAGCGGAGCAGGGCTTCGCCGTTCGGAAGATGGGTGAAAAGAACAGAGGCCCGGGTCCTATTTATAGGCCGACGAAGGGGAGGTAGCCGTTATCGGTGAACGACAGTGATCACCGGAGTTTAAGACGTGGAGAATGAACGGTGGTGATGGGCTAACTAAGTCGGTAGAAGGGAAACTTTAGGAAGTATCTAGATCGATCAATGAGATCGCTCTGTCGTGACATGGTTGACGCGTCGTTGCTCTGCGCAGGTGCAGTTGCTCTACTGGCCATTAGTCGAAGAGGAGGGAGAAGAAGGAAGCTCTGTATTCAATTGGCACCAACAGTTGGTTTGGGCTTTGTAAAATAGGGTTAGGCTTTATCTTACTAAATGGGTTGTGGGTTTAAGAGTTTTTGATTAAATGTACGGGCTGGTTTGGGAAATAGTGGCCATTGCATCTAATAGGGAGAAATGAAGAGAGTAAATGTTGGTTGAAAGGGCTTTGGCTAGATTAAGAAATTAGGTTGTGGGCTTTAAAATAAGGTTTTAGAAAACTATCTATGGCTATGGCTAAGACCAAAATTATATATAAATATATATAATAGACAATTATGATAATATAATAATTAATAGAAAAAATTGGTCAAAGAGGAACTTTATTGAATTGTGAAAAGAGGAGTTACAGACTGCTTGACGACGGACGAAAAGATCTCATCATAATTTACGCCATTTCACTGACCGTAGCCTTTAACTACCAGCCTTGCTTTGTATCGAGGACGAGTAACATCCTCTGTCTGCTTCACTCTGAATACCCATCGATTTGTTAAAGCCTTCTTGCCCTTTCGTAGCCACACCAGCTCATAAGTGGAGTTGGCCTGTAAGGAATCCATCTCTTCCTGCATAGCCTATATTTACTCATGCCTATGTTCATCGTCCATGGCCTTTGTGAAACTTTCGGACTCTCCCCCGTTAGTCAGTAGCACATACTCATTTGGTGAGTATCTCGTAGATGGTCGACGCTCTGTGTCGCTTCTCCTCAACGGAACCACTAGTATTGGATGTATATCAACAGCCTCCTCCGCTTTTGGAACTACCTTCCTGTCACGCCCCAGAACCAGAATACTGGATAGCGGGGGCGTACATAGCCAGCTCCGTATATTGAAGTACAACCCACCTCGCTATATGGTCACGGCTGTCTAGATACATGAGGGTTTAACTACAAGCCAACAGTCTCCTATGGTCAGAACAAGCCTATTGTCTCAATCACAAGCAAGTAGTAACAGTCACAAGATATTAGAGCATCAATATACAATAGTAAGGCGTCCCATACATTACATATTGGACGATCATGAAGCTAGTCGTACAAAATGTTAGGACTAGCAAGAGTTTTAGTCAATACATGATCAACCCTAGGATTTGTCAATCATGTTACAGCCCGTAGGCAGACAGTAAATAAAGGTGCAATACGAGCTAACACGTGCTCGACGGCTAAACGCCTCAAAAGAATAATTTACAAATAGAGTGGGAGGACAAAAGAAATCCACTCGTTGCCCTGGTTACGCCTGGTGGTCACCATCGGGCTGGAAGACAGGTGGATCCTCTGGTGCTACTCCGATATCTGGCCACACAAAACCAGCTGGGTCCGACCCCAGAAAGAACAAGTGCCACAAAGGAGGCTTCACTTAGGAACTAAAACCATCATATCACAATAGAATATTAAAGATAATAAATAAAGAACTGATAATAATAGAGATAACAACAGTAAACTGAGTACGAGAAAACTATTCAAGTAGCCAGGTCACAACCCTTAAACCAAACAAGGACCGGGGTTGCAGCCCTTCACCTGAATAGAAACCCGTCTCAAATACTATTGGTACAGTAAAAATAATAAACGAAGAGAGGACACAGAACTGCTCCGGGAGCCAGGTTACAACCCTTAAACCAAACAAGGATCAGGGTTGTAACCCTTCGCCTGAACAGAACTGGACCCCTGATCTTTATTGCTAAGGCCAGCATAATTAATCATGGTATTAAGGTAAGGTAAAACATGACGAACATGGCATGGGATTGCAATAAGACAATAAACGAAGAGAGGACACAGAACTGCTCCGGGAGCCAGGTTACAACCCTTAAACCAAACAAGGACCGGGGTTGTAACCCTTCGCCTGAACAGAACTGGACCCCCGATCGTTATTGTTAAGGCAAGCATCAATAATCATGTCATGTCACAATCTTGTACATGATCAGGATAAGACTAAGCTGGAATAAACTACATCCAATCAATCACGGCCAATCAAGAGTACGGCTTGATACTTTTAACTAACTAGGGTTATCACAGGCCTAGTTACTAGCAAGATGCAATGAGATTATCCCAACAGCCACAAGCCCTGCAGACCATTCGGTTATCCAGGTCGAATGTCCGTTTATGAAGGGTGCACCACTTGACTGTGTGCTGGAAATGTGCCCTATTCGTCGGTAGGCTACAAGTCCGATAGTGCGTCCAGATAACGAGATTGCATGTAGCTAGGAAATCTCTTCATGACTACTGAATTATTCTAGTTTACTAGCCTTAGTCAATTGCAGTAGGTATCCCTGACCGTGGTACTCAGAGATCCCTATCCTAGACATGATGCAAGACAGTACCAGTTTATTTGTACAAACACAATCGCCCACGGTGTCCAGGTCTTTCATACTTGTCATGTCAGACTAGCTGTCATAATAGCATGTTATGATATATCATGTCAGTTTACTGGTTAAGAGTGCGCCACGGCGGGCCACTATCGGGTTATATTCTTACATTATCATGAATGAGAGAAACTTGCATAAAATAACTAGTGACATATTCTTGAACAAAGGAAAAGATCTACAACTTTCATGTTTTGAGTTTTTCAAGATTCTAGCTACAAAATAACTTAAACAGGCAAAAACAGAGAAATAGAGCAATTCCGGCGTATGGAATTCCTGCACAATCGGCGCATGAGATTCCTGCACAATCGGCGTATGGGATTCCTGCACCATCGGCGCATGAGATTCCTGCACAATCGGCGCATGAGATTCCTGCACAATCGGCGCATGGGATTCCTGCACCATCGGCGCATGGGATTCCTGCACAATCGGCGCATGGCCTCCCGGCGCATGGCCTCCCGGGCGCATGAGGTTCCCGGCGCATGGGGTTCATCATCCCCAAACAGCAAGTTCAGCCATGAAAGTCCTAAAAACTTGCTATGGCCATAACTTCCTCATCCGAAGTCGAAATCAAGCGAAACAAAAGCCAAAGCTGTATGAAATTGAATTCTCTACAACATAAAGCTATTAGTTTTCGAAAATAACCAAATTTTAGAGATCAAAACCAAGAAAAACCAAAAAGTTACAAACTTAGATCTACAAAAATCTATCCATCAAATCCAAAGATGTCAAGTTCTAAAGAGGCTTAGAATTAAGTAAAGAAGAGAATGGAACAATAAAACTTGAGATCCATCATGAATCAAGTTGCACTTGCCTAGCTCTCTTCCCTGGTAGGTGGAAGAGTAAATGTGGAGAAGAAGAATAATGAAGAGAGAGAATGAAGGAATGGGTTAATAAAGGATGATGGGGGTGGTAGGTAGGGGTTTTCTCCTTGGTTCATGATGAACCAAGGTAACCTAAGCCTAGCCGAACCAACCCAAAATAAATCGAGCCAAGCCAAGAGATATGCAATACAAGAGGAAATACGTACACGTATTCCAAGATACGTAATACGAATTACAGGCATTACAACTCTACCCTCCTTAAAAGAATTCCGTCCTCGGAATTTAATCAAGAAGCTAGAATTACAAGGACAAGCTATAATAATCGTAAGCTATAACAAGCAGTCTATCATGCAGTCAATTATTCAAGCAAGAAATTGAAAGCATAAGGCATAAGGAAGACATTATACCTTACGAGTCAAACAGATCGGGATATCGCGATCGGATATCATCCTCATGCTCCCACGTTGACTCACCTAAAGAGTGATGACCCAAACAACTCGGACTAAACTAATAGTATTGTTCTTGAGTAGCTTCTCTCTCCGGTCCAATATAGACACGGGCCTCTCCTCATACGAAAGGTTGGTACCAACAACCAGTTCCGAATGATTCAGGATATGGCTCGGGTCCGGGATATACCATCGTAGTTGAGATACATGGAACACGTCATGCACTTTTCTTAGCGACGACGGAAGAGCGAGACGATAGGACACATCACCTACTCGCTCCAGAATATCGAACGGCCCTATATACCTAGGACTAAGCTTTTCCCTTACGCCGAAACGAATGACGCCACGGTTAGACGAAATCCTCAGGAATACATGGTCGTCGATCGAGAATTCAAGGGGTCGTCGATGAGAGTCGGCCCAATGACGCTGACGATTTTGGGTAACTCGAAGATGATCTCTGACTCTTCTGACCACTTCAACGGTCTGAGCAATCATTTCTGGACCGAGCATCTGCCTCTCCCCGATATCGTCCTATGCTAGCGGGGATCGACATTTCCTACCATACAGTGCCTCGAACGGTGCCATCTGGATACTAGCCTGGAAACTGTTGTTGTACGACAACTCCACCAGGTGCAGATGATCTTCCCATGAACCACCGAAGTCGAGCGTACAAGATCTCAACATATCTTCGAGAGTCTGGATCGTGCGTTCCGACGGGCCATCTGTCTGTGGGTGATAAGCTGAACTGAACTGGAGGTGAGTTCCCAAACTTTCTTGTAAGCTACGTGTAGTGCCCCAAAATTCGTGATACGTATTTTATACGTGTTCGTATTTCTGACCCGTATTTCTTATTTTCTTTGATTAGTTAGTTGTGATTTATTTTCATATTCAGCATTGTGGTTTAATTGTCGTTTATTGTTCATGGATATATTTTGATTAAGTGGAGCTTAGTTTTATTCGGATTGGAGAAGGATTGGGTTGGTTCGGCTTGGCTTGGTTTACTTGGTCCATCATGAACCAAGGTGAACCCCTACCTACCACCCCCATCATCATTTATTAACCCCACCCTCTTTCTCTCTCATCATTCACTCTTCTTCTTCCTCACCGTTGCTCTCCACCTACCAAGAGGTTTAGGCAAGTGCAACTTGCTTCTTGAGGGATCTTGATTTTTATTGTTCCATTCTTTTATTTACATGATTATAAACCTCTTTAGAACTTGGAGTTTTTAATTTTGATGGATAGATTCTTCTAGATCTACATTTTAACTTTGAGTTCATGGAATTTTCTTGGTTTTGATCTACTAAAACTAGTTATTTTTGAAAACTAATAGTTCCATGATCAAGAGCACGAAATTTCGTGTAAATTTGGTTTTTGATTCACCTCATTTCGAGTTAAAATGAAGTTTTTATGGCCAAAACAAGTTTTCTAAATTTTCATGTCGGCTGAAGAATCTGGTTCTGGCGTAAAATGAAATTTTACGCAGGAAAGCTAGCATAAAATCAAATTTTACGCAGGAAGGCTTGCGTAAAATGAAATTTTACGCAGGGAACCCTGGAATTGCGTAAATTATGCTGGATTGTATCCAGAATGTAATATTTTACGCAGGAAACCCTGGAATTGCGTAAATTACGCTGGATTGTATCCAGAATATAATATTTTACGTAGGGAACCTTGGAATTGCGTAAATTATGCTGAATTGTATCCAGAATGTGAAATTTTACGCTGAAACCCTCCCCTTTTGCATATTTTACGCAGAATTGAATTTTTTGGCTTAAAAAGTGTGCAGAATGACTGTTTTTGCCAAGTTAAGCTATTTTCTAGCCAGAATTTCGAAAAACTTAAAACATGAAAGTTTTAGATCTTTGTCTTACCTTTCCGAATATCTCTGGAGCACCTTAAATTGAGTTCGTATGTGGAAGTTATCCCCCGTCTCCCTGAGCCGCATGATTCCTCCATAACTCTTGCACCCTGTTTATATTTAGTTATTGCATACACGCTTATACCAGATTAATGTTAATTTTAATTAATGACATGACATGATAGTGACCCGTCGTGGTGCACTCTTGACAGTAATTTGTCATGATATATATATCTCGAATGCTGTTGCGACGGCTAGCATGTCATGACAGAATTGAATGGCCTGGACACCGTGGGTAATTGTGTTTGTACAAAATAAACCGATAATGTTTGCATCATGTCTAGGACAGGGATCCCTGAGTACCACGGTCAGGGATACCTACAGTAAGTTTGCATCATGTCTAGGACAGGGATCCCTGAGTACCACGGTCAGGGATACCTACAGTAATTGACTAAGGCTAATAAACTAGAATAATTCAGTAGACATGAAGAGATTCCCAGCTACAGGCAATCCCGTTATCTGGGCGCATTAGTGGACTTGTAGCCTACCGACGAGTAGGGCACATTTCCAGCACACCGTTGCGTGTTGTATTCTCCATAAACAGAAATTTGACCTGGATAACCGGATGGTCTGCAGGGCTTGTGGCTGTTGGGATAATCTCATTGCATCTTGCTAGTAACTAGGCCTGCGGTAACCCTAGTTAGTTAAAAGTATCAAGCCGTACTCTTGATTGGCCGTGATTGATTGGATGGAGTTTATCCCAGCTTAATCTTGACCCGATCCTGTACAAGATTGTGACACGACATGATTATTGATGCTTGCCTTAACAATAACGATCAGGGGTCCTGTTCTGTTCAGGCGAAGGGTTACAACCCCGGTCCTTGTTTGGTTTAAGGGTTGTAACCTGGCTCCCGGAGCAGTTCTGTGTCCTCTCTTCGTTTATTGTCTTATTGTACCCCATGCCATGCTCGTCATGTTTTACCTTACTTCAACAGTATGATTAATTATTTATACTGGCCTTAACAATAAAGATCAGGGGTCCAGTTCTCCCTATTCGTTTATTGTCCTCACTGTACTAATAGTATTTGAGACGGGTTTCTATTCAGGTGAAGGGTTACAACTCCGGTCCTTGTTTGGTTTAAGGGTTGTGACCTGGCTGCTTGAATGGTTTCCTCGTACTCAGTTTACTGTGGTTATCTCTATTATTAGCAATTCTTTATTTATTATCTTTATTATTCTATTATTGATGTGCTGGTTTTAGTTCCTAAGTGAAGCCTCCTTTGTGGCACTTGCTCTTTCTGGGGTCTGACCCAGCTGATTTTGTATGGCCAGATATCGAAGCAGTCCCAGAGGATCTACCTAACTTCCAGCCAGATGGTGACCACCAGGCGTAACCCTGGCAATGAGTGGATTTCTTTTTGTCCTACCACTTTATTGTAAAATTATTCTTTTGAGGCGTTTAGCCGACGAGCATGTGTTAGCTCGATTGCACCTTTACTTACTGTCTGCCTATGGGCTGTAACATGATTAACAGATCCTAGGGTTGATCATGTATGACTGAACTCTTGCTAGTCTTGACATTTTGTACGACTAGCTTCATGATCATCCAATATGTAATGTTGGGGACGCCTTACTATTGTATATTTGGTGGTCTTACATCTTGTAACATTTACTTACTTGCTTGTGATTGAGATAATAGGCTTGTTCTTGACCATAGGAGACTGGTGGATTGTAGTTAAACCCTCATATATCTAGACAGCCGTGACCGTATAATGAGGTGGATTCCATTTTATTATACGTAGCTGGCTATATATGCCCCCGCTCTTCAGTATTCTGGTTCTGGGGCGTTACATGGTTTTAGTGGTGGCCCATGCAGGTCTTGTCAATCAAGATACGTGAGGGTTTACCGAATAGATGTCTCAATCAGTACTCGCCCTTGATCTCTGCTCGTATCCCCTTGATTCCTGAAATTCTTGTCCTGATCACATGCTTGTAATCGTTGATCTGTCATGGTCCTTCCTTATTATTCCCATGTCGTCTTCTTCAGTGGCATTGAACCTGGATCTGCCGATCAGCAAGGCGGATCACCTCCCGTGGACCAACAGCAACTAGAAGATCAGGCCCAGCACTCAGGGGCAGCATCCCGAGTCATGCCTACCGGGGATCCAGAGCCACCAGTTCTGCCAGTTCAGCCTGCAGAGCCTGATGATGGCACTTTGGTACGTCTCATCAGGACCTTGTTAGCTTTCTAAGATCGTCGAGGTGATGCACTGTACCAGACAGTGGAAGATGCTCTGAACAGAGGCGGTCATCCAAGGAACAGTGCAGCGAACAATTTCAAGCGCCTGAACCCCCCATTCTTCGATGGCAGCGAAGATGCTATCGCTGCTGATGCATGGATCCAGGATACTGAAGTCATTCTAGAGGCAGCCAGAACCCCGGAGGACGAGAAGGTGGCCGTGGTGCGTCTACAGTTACTGGATCTTGCCCGCAGCTGGTGGGCAGCTCAGACCGTTGGATTGGTGGCGCCTATTGCTTGGGCAGTATTCCATGAGAGATTCCAGACGAAGTACTTCGATGCGGTGGCTCGGTACGATCTACAGACCAAGTTCACCAATCTGAAGCAAGGAGGCAGAAAGGTCGACGGGTATGCGGCCGAGTTTTCCAGGCTTAGTCGGTTTGCTCCCACTTTGGTGGCGACCGAGTTTAACAAAGCCCAGCGGTTCCAGCAAGGGCTCCATCTCGAGATTTTGTTGGCAGTGGAACAGTTTGAGCATCAGACTTTTGATGCAGTATTGAGGGCAGCTAGGAGGCACGAGTATACCTCCCACAGGATCGTGGATAGGACCGGAGGTCGGAAGCGATCTCACGGCCAGATGACCCAGTCGACAGCACCAGCCTCGGCAGTCAGGGCTTTGACAATTGGAACTCCGAGACAGGCGGCCTCAGTGACGTCGGTCACGTCCCCTCCGTAACAGAAGCCGAAGCAGTCTTCCGCAATGGGCTGTAGTCATTGTGGGAAGCCAGGACACGTTGTTTCGGAGTGTCGCAGAGCGCAGGGATTATGTTTGACTTGTGGGGCACCGGACCACAAGATAGGGTCCTGTCCGAATAGGGCCAGTTCATCATCGGCCCAGAATAATCCCTCAGTAAGGGACCAGCCCCAGTCCAGCAGCAGCAGCAGTACCAGCCTCCGAGGCCATTGCCGCCTCAGGTCTTAGCCTTCCAGCTACAGAGACCCCAGCAGTATGCCCAGGTCCAAGCTCAGATCCAGAATTGGCAGAGAGGTATATGTGTCCTATTGTCTTATTTTCCGCCGTCGTTATACGGAACACATGTCATGTTTCATGTATCCTAATTACAACGATATATCCCGGCCCGAGCCATGTCCTAGATCATTCGAAAACGGTTATTGGTACCAACCTTTTCGTATGAGGAGAGGCCCGTGTCCCTGTTTGACCAAAGAGAGAGACCTTAAGCGCAAGACTATCAGTTTAGTTCGTGTTGCTTGAGTTCAT
Organism: Iris pallida; assembly: GCA_029216955.1. Taxonomy (NCBI): domain Eukaryota; kingdom Viridiplantae; phylum Streptophyta; class Magnoliopsida; order Asparagales; family Iridaceae; genus Iris; species Iris pallida. The sequence goes on along the minus strand of JANAVB010016197.1, from coordinate 36,589,372 downwards.
CGCTCCTTGGGAGAGTTAAACGTGGGAGTGTGAGGATGATATCCGATCACGTCATCCCAATCGGTTTGGCTCGTGAGGTATAATATCTTTTTTATGCCTTGCACTTCGATTCCTTGCTTGTATGTATGATTGTATGAATGATTGGTAGCGTAGATTGCTTGCAATAGTATAGCTGTCCCGACATCTCTAGCCTCTTGATTAAATTCCGAGGACGGAATTCTTTTAAGGTGGGTAGGATATAGTGCCCCGAAATTCGTGATACGTATTTTATACGTGTTCGTATTTCTGACCCGTATTTCTTATTTTCTTTGATTAGTTAGTTGTGGTTTATTTTCATATTCAGCATTGTGGTTTAATTGTCGTTTATTGTTCATGGATTTATTTTGATTAAGTGGAGCTTAGTTTTATTCGGATAGGAGAAGGATTGGGTTGGTTCGGCTTGGCTTGGTTTACTTGGTCCATCATGAACCAAGGTGAACCCCTACCTACCACCCCCATCATCATTTATTAACCCCACCCTCTTTCTCTCTCATCATTCACTCTTCTTCTTCCTCACCGTTGCTCTCCACCTACCAAGAGGTTTAGGCAAGTGCAACTTGCTTCTTGAGGGATCTTGATCTTTATTGTTCCATTCTTTTTTACATGATTATAAACCTCTTTAGAACTTGGAGTTTTTAATTTTGATGGATAGATTCTTCTAGATCTAGATTTTAACTTTGAGTTCATGGAGTTTTCTTGGTTTTGATCTACTAAAACTAGTTATTTTCGAAAACTAATAGTTCCATGAGCAAGAGCACGAAATTTCGTGTGAATTTGGTTTTTGATTCACCTCATTTCGAGTTAAAATGAAGTTTTTATGGCCAAAACAAGTTTTCTAAATTTTCATGTCGGCTGAAGAATCTGGTTCTGGCGTAAAATAAAATTTTACGCAGGGAAGCTAGCGTAAAATCAAATTTTACGCAGGAAGGCTTGCGTAAAATAAAATTTTACGCAGGGAACCCTGGAATTGCGTAAATTATGCTGGATTGTATCCAGAATGTAATATTTTACGCAGGAAAACCTGGAATTGCGTAAATTACGCTGGATTGTATCCAGAATGTAAAATTTTACGCTGAAAAACTCTCCTTTTGCATATTTTACGCAGAAATGAATTTTTTGGCTTAAAAAGTGTGCAGAATGACTGTTTTTGCCAAGTTAAGCTATTTTTTAGCCAGAATTTCGAAAAACTTAAAACATGAAAGTTTTAGATCTTTGTCTTACCTTTCCGAATATCTCTGGAGCACCTTAAATTGAGTTCGTATATGGAAGTTATCCCCCGTCTCCCTGAGCCGCATGATTCCTCCACAACTCTTGCACCCTGTTTATATTTAGTTATTGCATACACGCTTATACCAGATTAATGTTAATTTTAATTAATGACATGACATGATAGTGACCCGTCGTTGCACACTCTTGACAGTAATTTGTCATGATATATATATCTTGAATACTGTTGCGACGGCTAGCATGTCATGACAGAATTGAATGGCCTGGACACCGTGGGTAATTGTGTTTGTACAAAATAAACCGATAATGTTTGCATCATGTCTAGGACAGGGATCCCTGAGTACCACGGTCAGGAATACCTACAGTAAGTTTGCATCATGTCTAGGACAGGGATTCCTGAGTACCACGGTCAGGGATACCTACAGTAATTGACTAAGGCTAATAAACTAGAATAATTCAGTAGACATGAAGAGATTCTCAGCTACAGGCAATCCCGTTACCTGGGCGCATTAGTGGACTTGTAGCCTACTGACGAGTAGGGCACATTTCCAGCACACCGTTGCGTGTTGCATTCTCCATAAACAGAAATTTAACCTGGATAACCGGATGGTCTGCAGGGTTTGTGGCTGTTGGGATAATCTCATTGCATCTTGCTAGTAACTAGGCCTGCGGTAACCCTAGTTAGTTAAAAGTATCAAGCCGTACTCTTGATTGGCCGTGATTGATTGGATGGAGTTTATTCCAGTTTAATCTTGACCCGATCCTGTACAAGATTGTGACATGACATGATTATTGATGCTTGCCTTAACAATAACGATCGGGGGTCCAGTTCTGTTCAGGCGAAGGGTTACAACCCCGGTCCTTGTTTGGTTTAAGGGTTGTAACCTGGCTCCCGGAGCAGTTCTGTGTCCTCTTTTCGTTTATTGTCTTATTGCACCCCATGTCATGCTCGTCATGTTTTACCTTACTTCAACAGCATGATTAATTATTTATACTTGCCTTAACAATAAAGATCAGGGGTCCAGTTCTCCCTATTCGTTTATTGTCCTCACTGTACTAATAGTATTTGAGACGGGTTTCTATTCAGGTGAAGGGTTACAACTTCGGTCCTTGTTTGCTTTAAGGGTTGTGACCTGGCTGCTTGAATGATTTCCTCGTACTCAGTTTACTGTGGTTATCTCTATTATTAGCAATTCTTTATTTATTATCTTTATTATTGTATTATTGATGTGCTGGTTTTAGTTCCTAAGTGAAGCCTCCTTTGTGGCACTTGCTCTTTCTGGGGTCTGACCCAGCTGGTTTTGTATGGCCAGATATCGGAGCAGTCCCAGAGGATCTACCTAACTTCCAGCCATATGGTGACCACCAGGCGTAACCCTGACAATGAGTGGGTTTCTTTTTGTCCTACCACTTTATTGTAAAATTATTCTTTTGAGGCGTTTAGCCGACGAGCATGTGTTAGCTCGATTGTACCTTTACTTACTTTCTGCCTACGGGCTGTAACATGATTGACAGATCCTAGGGTTGATCATGTATGACTGAACTCTTGCTAGTCTTGACATTTTGTACGACTAGCTTCATGATCATCCAATATGTAATGTTGGGGACGCCTTACTATTGTATATTTGGTGGTCTTACATCTTATAACATTTACTTACTTGCTTGTGATTGAGACAATAGGCTTGTTCTTGATCATAGGAGACTGGTGGATTGTAGTTAAACCCTCATATATATAGACAGCCGTGACCGTATAATGAGGTGGATTCCATTTCATTATACGTAGCTGACTATGTATGCCCCCGCTCTCCAGTATTCTGGTTCTAGGGCGTTACACTACGCCAAAAGTGCGACGTAAATCTTGAATCTCTATCCGAAGTGATACTGACTGGTACACCGTGTAATCTGACAATCTGCCGAAAATACATCTATGCTAGCTGAGCCGTCGACTGACCAACTCTGAACGGGAGAAAGTGAGCCACCTTCGTGAGCCTGTCTATGACAACCCAAATAGCGTCTCTGCCAGCCGGGGATCTAGGCAATCCAGTCACAAAATCTATGGTTATATGCTCCCATTTCCATTCGGGAATCGAAAATGGTTGAAGTAGTCCAGCTGGTCTCTGATGTTCAGCCTTAACTTGTTGGCAGACTAGACAACGAGAGACAAATTGGGCTATCTCCCTCTTCATGCCATTCCACCAAAAATGCTGGCGGATATCACGGTACATCTTCGTGCCACCGGGATGAATAGAATACTACGAACTATGGGCCTCTGCCATTATCTCCTGTCTGATATCTTCACTGGGTACACAAAGATGTGTACCATGTCGAAGTGTACCGTCTTCATGGATACATAACTCTGGTCTCCGTCCTGCCTCACACTCTGCTCTGAGTCGCTGAAGCTTGGAATCTGCTGACTGTGCCATCCAGATCCTCTCGACTATAGTGGACTGAACTTGCATGCTGGCCATCAATGTCACACTGGAAGGAAGGACAACTTCTATTCCATCTTCTGAAGATCGGCTAACAGCTCTGGTTGCGCTGTTTGGAAATAAACTCCGGCTCTCCTGCTCAATGCATCTGCAAAAATGTTGGCCTTCCCAGGATGATACTGCAGGTTAATGTCATAATCCACAAGCAGCTCTAGGCTCTAGCCATCTCCTCTGACGCATATTAAGATCCTTCTTGGTGAACACATACTCCAGACTCTTATGGTCGGTGAAAATCTCCACCCTATCTCCATACAAGTAGTGCCTCCAAAGCTTAAGTGCAAACACTACCGCTGCCAGCTCCAAGTCATGGGTTGGGTAATTCCTCTCATGATCACGAAGTTGTCGTGACGCATAAGCTATTACCTTCTCATGTTGCATCAGAACACATCCTAAACCTCTGCCCGAAGCATCACAATACACCGAGAACCCTCCGGTTCCATCTGGAAGCGTAAGAATAGGAGCCGTCATCAAGCCTCGCTTCAACCTCTCAAAAGAATCCTGGCACTCTGCTGTCCAAGCAAACTACACATCCTTGCGGGTCAACTGGGTCAATGGCGCTGAAATTCGAGCAAAGTCTGAAACAAATCGCCGGTAGTAATCGGCCAATCCAAGAAAACTATGGACTTCTGCTACTGTGCTAGGTATCGGCCACGTTTCAATGGCCACGATCTTCTAGGGATCCACTTCTACTCCTCCTCTGGTGATGATATGACCCATGTACGAAATACGATCGAGCCATAACTCGCATTTACTGAACTTGGCATACAGCTGGTGCTCTCTAAAAATATGGAGGACAACTCGAAGATGCTGCTCATGCTCCGCCTCACTCTTACTGTAGACCAGGATGTCGTCTAGGAACACAATCACGAACTGATCCAAATAAGGCATGAAGATGCGATTCATAAGGTCCATGAATACAGCCGACGCATTGCTTGCTCCAAATGGCATCACAAGGAACTCCCAATGCCCATACCTAGATCTGAAAGCTGTCTTCGGGATGTCCTACTCTCTAACTCTGATCTGGTGGTATCCTGACCGCAAGTCAATCTTCGAAAATACTGACGCCCCTTTGAGTTGATCAAACAAGTCATCTATCCTCGGGAGAGGGTATCTGTTCTTGATTGTCACTGAGTTCAAGGTACGATAATCAACACACAATCTGGACGTACCATCCTTCTTTTTTACAAGAAGCATCGGGGCTCCCCAAGGTGATCCACTAGCACGAATGAACCCCTTGGTTCTGAGTTCTTCAATCATCTTGTACAATATCTCTAGCTCTGACGGCGCCATCCTGTAGACTCTCTTTGACACTGGGGCTGTCCCGGGAATCAAGTCGATGGTAAACTCGATCTCTCGCTCTGGCGGCATCCCTGGAAGCTCTTCTGGGAAAACATCTAAAAACTCTTCGACTATCCGAGGCAACTGCACTGCGGCTACTGCCATCCGCAATAATGGAGGAGAAAGTTCAACTTCGCCTCGGGAGAAGAAAAACTCCGGCTCGCCTGGAATGCTAAAAATAACCCTGCCAATGTGGCAGTCTATCCTAGCATACTGGTCCCTTAACCAATCCATCCCTAAGACCACATCATAATCGGCCATCGGGAACTCTATCAATCTAGTGGAGAGTTCTCTACCGCTAACTACGACCCGACACGAGAAAAACACTCTATCTACTCCCACAAGTCCGTTACTAGTAAGTATATTGAGCCTTACCGATAACGACTCGGGCTCCAGTCCTACCTGTATCGCAAATCGTGCAGACATAAATGAATGCGAGGTACCGGAATCAAATAATACTGAAGCTGGAAAGGTGTTGACGAGAATAGTACCTGCCACTACCTCACCTGGTGCTATTCCTTCTTCTTCCATGGTCAAAGCCAGCACTTGACCATGTCCTCTGAGTGCGGGTCCCCTCTGCTGAAAATTTCTCTACCTGCTCTGGATCAGGGCTTGGGCTTGGGCATACTGCTGCGGTCTCTGCTGCTGGAATGCTTGGGCCTGCATCGGCAATGGCCTTGGGAACGGGTACTGCAGCTATTGCTGCTGCTGGACTGGTGCTGGTCCTCTAACTGAAGGACTAGAGAAGGCCGATGGACTCCCCCTATTCGGGCAGTTCCCAACCCTGTGCTCCGGGGCACCACAAACCAAGCACAAACCCTGTGCTCGGCGACACTCGGATACCACATGCCCTGGCTTCCCGTAGTGTGAACATCCCACTGCGGAAGACTGCTTCTGCTTCTGCTGCTGAGGGTGCGTCGGGGTGGAATACTGAACCGACGTTACTGAGGCCGCCCGCCTCGGAGCTCCAATGGTCAAAGCCCTGGCTGTCGGAGCTGGTGCTGATGACTGATTCATCTGACCGTGAGATCGCTTCCGACCTCCAGTCCTATTCACGATCCTGTGGGAGGTATATTCATGCCTCCTGGCTGCTCTCAATACTGCATCAAAAGTCTGATGCTCAAACTGCTCAACCGCCAATAAAATCTCTAGGTAGAGCATCTGCTAGAACCGCTGGGCTCTATCGAACTCGGTCGCCACCAAGGTGGGAGCAAACCGACTAAGCCTGGAGAACTCGACCGCATATCCATCGACCGTCCTGCCCATCTGCTTCAGATTGGTGAACCTCGTCTGTAGATCATACCGAGCTACAGCATCAAAATACTTAGTCTGGAATCTCTCTCTGAATACTGCCCAAGCAATAGGGGCCACTAATCCAACGGCCTGCGCCGCCCACTAGCTGCGGGCAAGATCCAACAACTGCAGGCGCATTACGGCCACCTTCTCAGCTTCTGGAGTCATGGCTGCTTCTAGAATCACCTCTGTGTCCTGAAGCCATGCATCTGCAGCGATCGCATCTTCACTGCCGTTGAAGAAGGAAGGGTTCAAGCGCTTGAAGCTGTTGGCCGCGCTATTACCCTGATGACCTCCTCTGGTCAAAGCATCTGCCACCGCCTGGTGTAAGGCATCTCCGCGACAATCCTGAGAAGCTAATAGGGACCTGATGAGGCCCACCAAAGTGCCATCCTCAGGCTCTGCAGGCTGGATGGGCTGAATTGGTGGTTCTCCTTCGGTAGACATGACTCTGGAGGCTACTCCTGAATGCTGGGCTTGATCTCCAGGTTGCTGCTGGTCCGCGAGAGGTGCTCCGCCTTGCTGATCGGTAGGTCCAGGAACAATGTCGCTGAAGAAGACGACATAGGGAACAATAAGGAAGGACCACGACAGATCAACGATACAAACATGTGATCAAGTCAAGATTCTCAGGGATTTGAAAATATGAGCAGAGATCAAGGACGAGTACTGATTGAGACATCTATTCGGTAAACCCTCACATATCTTGATTCATAAGACCTGCATGGGCCACCACTAAAACCATGTCACGCCCCAGAACCAGAATACTGGAGAGCGGGGGCGTACATAGCCAGCTCCATATATTGAAGCACAACCCACCTCGCTATACGGTCATGGCTGTCTAGATACATGAGGGTTTAACTACAAGCCAACAGTCTCCTATGGTCATAACAAGCCTATTGTCCCAATCACAAGCAAGTAGTAACAGTCACAAGATATTAGAGCATCAATATACAATAGTAAGGCGTCCCATACATTACATATTGGATGATCATGAAGCTAGTCGTACAAAATGTCAGGACTAGCAAGAGTTTTAGTCAATACATGATCAACCCTAGGATTTGTCAATCATGTTACAGCCCGTAGGCAGACAGTAAATAAAGGTGCAATACGAGCTAACACGTGCTCGACGGCTAAACGCCTCAAAAAAATAATTTACAAATAGAGTGGAAGGACAAAAGAAACCCACTCGTTGCCCTAGTTATGCCTGGTGGTCACCATCGGGCTGGAAGACAGGTGGATCCTCTGGTGCTACTCCGATATCTGGCCACACAAAACCAGCTGGATCAGACCCCAGAAAGAGCAAGTGCCACAAAGGAGGCTTCACTTAGGAACTAAAACCAGCATATCACAATAGAATATTAAAGATAATAAATAAAGAACTGATAATAATAGAGATAACAATAGTAAACTGAGTACGAGAAAACTATTCAAGTAGCCAGGTCACAACCCTTAAACCAAACAAGGACCGGGGTTGCAGCCCTTCACCTGAATAGAAACCCGTCTCAAATACTATTGATACAGTAAAAACAATAAACGAAGAGAGGACACAGAACTGCTTCGGAAGCCAGGTTAAAACCCTTAAACCAAACAAGGACCGGAGTTGTAACCCTTCGCCTGAACAGAACTGGACCCCTGATCTTTATTGCTAAGGCCAGCATAATTAATCATGGTATTAAGGTAAGGTAAAACATGACGAATATGGCATGGGATTGCAATAAGACAATAAACGAAGAGAGGACACAGAACTGCTCCGGGAGCCAGGTTACAACCCTTAAACCAAATAAGGACCGGGGTTGTAACCCTTCGCCTGAACAGAACTGGACCCCCGATCGTTATTGTTAAGGCAAGCATCAATAATCATGTCATGTCACAATCTTGCACATGATCAGGATAAGACTAAGCTGGAATAAACTACATCCAATCAATCACGGCCAATCAAGAGTACGGCTTGATACTTTTAACTAACTAGGGTTATCACAGGCCTAGTTACTAGCAAGATGCAATAAGATTATCCCAACAGCCACAAGCCCTGCAGACCATCTGGTTATCCAGGTCGAATGTCCGTTTATGAAGGGTGCACCACTTGACTGTGTGCTGGAAATGTACCCTATTCGTCGGTAGGCTACAAGTCCGATAGTGCGCCCAGATAACAGGATTGCCTGTAGCTGGAAAATCTCTTCATGACTACTGAATTATTCTAGTTTATTAGCCTTAGTCAATTGCAGTAGGTATCCCTGACCGTGGTACTCAGAGATCCCTATCCTAGACATGATGCAAGACAGTACCAGTTTATTTGTACAAACACAATCGCCCACGGTGTCCAGATCTTTCATACTTGTCATGTCAGACTAGCTGTCATAACAGCATGTCATGATATATCATGTCAGTTTACTGGTTAAGAGTGCGCCACGGCGGGCCACTATCGGGTTATATTCTTACATTATCATGAATGAGAGAAACTTGCATAAAATAACTAGTGACATATTCTTGAAGCCAAGGAAAAGATCTACAACTTTCATATTTTGAGTTTTTCAAGATTCTAGCTACAAAACAACTTAAACAGGCAAAAATAGGGAAATAGAGCAATTTCGGCGCATGGGATTCCTGCACAATCGGCGCAGGAGATTCCTGCACAATCGACGCATGAGATTTATGCATAATCGACGCATGGGATTCCTGCACCATCGGTGCATGAGATTCCTGCACAATCGGCGCATGGGATTCCTGCACCAACGGCGCATGAGATTTCTGCACAATCGACGCATGGGATTCCTACACCATCGACGTATGAGATTCCTGCACAATCGGCGCATGAGATTTCTGCACAATCGGCACATGGGATTCCTGCACAATCGGCGCATGAGATTCCTGCACAATCGGCACATGGGATTCCTGCACCATCGGTGCATGGGATTCCTGCACAATCGGCGCATGGGATTCCTGCACAATCGGCGCATGTCCTCCCAGCGCATAGCCTTCTGGGCGCATGAGGTTCCCGGCACATGGGGTTCATCGTCCCCAAACAGCAAGTTCGGCCATGAAAGTCCTAAAAACTTGCTATGGCCATAACTTCCTCATCCGAAGTCGAAATCAAGCGAAACAAAAGTCAAAACTGCATGAAATTGAATTCTCTACAACATAGAGCTATTAGATTTCGAAAATAACCAAGTTTTAGAGATCAAAACCAAGAAAACTGAAAAGTTACAAACTTAGATCTACAAGAATCCATCCATCAAATCCAAAGATGCCAAGTTCTAAAGAGGCTTAGAATCAAGTAAAGAAGAGAATGGAACAATAAACCTTGAGATCCATCATGAAGCAAGTTGCACTTGCCTAGCTCTCTTCCCTGGTAGGTGGAAGAGTAAATATGGAGAAGAAGAATAATGAAGAGAGAGAATGAAGGAATGGGTTAATAAAGGATGATGGGGTGGTAGTAGGGGTTCTCCCCTTGGTTCATGATGAACCAAGGCAACCCAAGCCTAGCCGAACCAACCCAAAATAAATCGAGCCAAGCCAAGAGATATGCAATACAAGAGGAAATACGTACACGTATTCCAAGATACGTAATACGAACTACAGGCATTACACTTCCCGACATGCTCATCCTTGTGAGGGTTACCCTGACCACCATCAGCAAGCTGATGATCAAGGTCAGGAACAACTCCATGTATTGGCTCCCTTATAACTGGATCATTTGCGATGTCCTCTGGAAACTTCTCGAAGCAAAATGACTCTAACTCAGGTAATTCCTCAGCCACAGAAGGCGTCTCAGAATCCTGAGTATTGGTCTTTTTTTATCCTTGACAAATACCATGCCCCATCTTCTGTAAAGATTTCTTCCCACGGGGTCGAAGAGTCTAAGTCAAACTCATCCTGATCGTAGCCAACAACGATACACAGTCTCGTCTTCGGCTCGAGTTTGGATCTCTCGTCCTTCGGTATATGCACGAAGGCCTTACAACCAAACACTCGCAGATGATTGTATGACGGCTTTTTATCGTACCATATTGTAATCCCTTGTTTTTGTTATTTGGATTTTTTTGAATTCCAAATTTTTGATTTTATTTTAGGTGATCATGAGAAAGGAATGGCAATGTCATAATTATTAGTTGTGGGGTGGTACCATTGGTAATTATTTGGAAGTCTGTAATTATTTGAAGAGGAGTGGCAGATCGATAAATACCTAGAAATGAAGTGGCATTTTGGATTATAGTAGTATGTCATGAATGGGTTGCTAGCTATTAGTGGGAACTCTCTAGAAGCCCCTTGATTAATTAGGAAGGAATATTCTATAGCATCTAGCATATTCTAGGGAATATTCCCTAGAATATTCTTGGAATATTCTTTTTTCTAGATTAGTCTTAATCACCCCATAAATACCCCTAATGGCGATTAGCATTAATCATTCCAATTATTCCTACTCATTCACCATGTCCATGTCTTGTCGTGTCGGCATGTCCAATTCCACATTTTATTGATACTCCTAGCTATTATATTTGCAATCTATACACCCAACCCGTGTCCGACACGACACGATCCATTCCACAAAAAATACAACCATTCTTTCTCGTGCCCCCGAGTCCGACCCCGAGGATAAGGACACACACATACATTACGACACTAAATTCGAAATCATGTCTCCGTGTCTTGTCCATAGGATACGTTTCCCAAACCCTAATTTCCTATCCCCGTGTCCTGTATCCAAGGATACGAATCCAGCACTAACCCTAATCTCTGTTAACAATCATCACCCGATTGTGTCGTACTTGTCGGAGCCACCGTGTCCGATTGACCTCCGTCAAAACTCCGTCTCCTTGCCGGCGTATCCAATACGCCGTCGAGTCTCTACTGGATCCACTGGAGCTTCCAGAAGCCTGTTTGCATCACCAGAGTTCGTCGAAGTCATCTCACCCCGCCCCTAGTTGCGCCCTCACTAAAACCCTAGGGCCAGATCTGACCGATCCTCGTTGAGAGCCACCGCCTCCAGGGTACCCTACGTCTTCCCCGACGACCGTGTACTCGTGCCATCTGGTTGCCTCCGCCGCTGCACCGCCCTTCAGCACGCTGCTGGTAAGACTCTCCCTCCTCATTCTCCTCCTCCTCCTCCTCCTCTTCTTCTTCTTCCCTGCTTTTTCGAGAAGCTTCTTCTTCGTTTAAGTATGGAGAGGGTGTGAGAGAGCTATGATAGTGAGAATGGGGGGTTAGGTATGAGTATATTAGCGGGCCGAGTTTGCAGTCGCAGGCCAAGCCTAGAAGTTGGGTTCTAAGAGAAAAAAGGAAAAAAAAAGGAAATAATGGTGAAGTTAGGCCAGGTCCGGGTCTGTGGATCCTTGGGCCGAGATTAACATACTGAGTCTTGTTAAAAGAAAAGGATTATTATTAGGTTTTGATTTGGACTGAGTGGTGGGACTGGCCCAGTACTAATTACAGACTTTTAAAAGAATTTTATGATATTTAGACTTAGGGGATCATGATGGTGTTGGGCATCAATTGTAAGGGCCCAGGAAATGAGTGTGGAGTTGGACTTGAGGATAGTTTATAGATATATGTATTTTGTAACAAAGTATTCTAATTTGACTTATAGGTAGAAGTTTTGGGATATTAGGATTAAAACTCTTAAGGATTATTTAGAGATTTTGAATCATGAACTATTGTATTTTGACTAGGTTGCACTAAAAAAAACGATTACTACAACTTGGACTTAAGGCAAATACTCCATTTTATGTTTATCAATATTAAATAAATATAATTTATTTTATTTCCTAAATTGTCATGAATCATATTCCGACACAATTTTTGACACGTATTATGACTCATGATTTTGCATCGCATGACTTTATTTCAAGTTTTGAATCTTGCTTGCATTATGATTTTGAATCTTGCTTGCTATGGATTTTTTGAATCATGAATCAAAGACATCAAGTTCCGAATCTTGCTTGATATGAATAATAAGACATCAAGTTGCGGATCTTACTTGATATGATTTTCTGAATCACTAAGAAAGGGTAAAGACCAAAAAGATGTGTGGTCAACCCATTATAAGCATAGCTTGACATACACCGCACGTATGTCCAAGCCTGACTAGTCCGAATCAAAACCTTAGCCATGCCACATATCAAAACAGTATTTCAAATCACATAGTTTACTAGTTGTGCATCCTTGGTTCATTATCTGACTCTATGACTAGTTGTATTTATTATGCTTCATTATGAATCCCATAGCTTCTCATGTTGCAGGTTGTATTTTATTACAATGTTCATTGTATTGTTTGATTCACTTTTCTATTTACTTTTCATGCTTTATTTATTATTATGTGATATTTATACGGGGATTATTTTGCTCATTTCATGATTGGATTGTTGTCTATCAGGTGACAGCAGGCTAGCATGGAGGAATGCTTTGGAGGATTTAGAATTAGTTTAGATCATTGATTTATTATTCATGTTGTATATTATTTCAAGATTATCGAATTTGTCTCCAAGATGAGATGGACATGTATTATGTACAAAAGATATTATATTGGACCGGTGATCATGTGAGTGTGTGCTGGATTGTTTTTGACTTTCTAGTTCTGTGATTAAGCATAAATCGATATCATGATCATTTGATGATTTCAAGGTCTAGACAGCTGACTACCGTCGATTCTGAGACGTAGGCTGGACGCGCTCACAATCCGTACCGATCATGCTGGCACGGGGCGTAACATATACTTTGTCAGGCACATCACCTTACAAAGGAGCACTATGAGATAAATTAATAGTATAAGCGGCTGTATAAAGTGCCTCACCCCAATAGCTGTCCGACAAGTTTGCTTCTGAAATCAAACAATGTACCCTCTCCATCAGCATCATTTTATGCGCTTTACTACACCGTTGAGCTGCGGTATCTTTGGTGGAGTCTTCTGGTGTCATATCCTTTGCTCTCTACAATAAGCATCACAGGAACCAATGTACTCGTTGCCATTGTCGAACCGAATACATAACAGCTTCTTGCTCGTCTTCCTTTCAATAGAGGCCTGAAACTCTTTGAAAGTCGGCAGCACATGATCCTTGGTCTTTAAGGCATAGAACCAAATCTTTTTAGAACAATCATCAATAAACGTCACAAAATAAGTACCACCAATAGATTTTACCTTCTTAGGACCGCAGACATCCAAGTAAATCAACTCGAGCAACGCCCGCTTCCTCGAACTTGGTTGACTTTGGAAAGACACCATGTTTTGCTTTTTCGCCAAACAATGCGTGTATCTCTCCAATTTTGTAGACTTCAACCCTGGAATCACCTTCATGTTCACCAGTAGCTCATTCCCTTCTTGCTGATATAGCTGAGCCGCTTATGCCATAACTCGGTAGACGCATCGGTAGCTGTGTTCACCTCATGTGCTCCATGTGCACTCCCTTCCATAAAATAGATTACGGACATATTGCTTCCTCTGTCAATCATCATCAAACCTCTGAAAAGCTTCCACTGACCGTTCCCGAGGAGTTTAAAGAAACCTTCGTCATCCAACCTTCCAACCGACACCAGGTTGAAACGAATATCAGAGACATGACGGATATCTTTGAAAACAAGAACTGCACCCGTCTTCGTCCCCAAATGCATATCTCCAATAGCAACCACCTTTGACACGTCTCTATTGCCCATATTCAATACTCCATAGTCGCCTATCATGTAAGTGGCAAATAGTACCCTGTTGTGAGATATATGCGATGAAGCACCCGCGTCTACTAGCTAAGAATTTTTATCACAAGCGAGGTTCCTGACAACCTCATCACCTACGATGATCGTATTGCCTCCATGTGTCGAGGCCGTCGCTGTAGTGTTCTCATTTTGCTTTCCCTTGTTGCCCTTTTTCTCTCTTCCAAACAAAATAGTTTCGCTTGTTGTGGCCCTTCTTGCCATAATAGTAATACTCCGAGTCCTCGTACCAACCCTTGGACTTACCACTGCTCTTGTCTCTGCCACCACCTGGACCCATTCTTTTGCCCCTTCCGCGGCTATGTGAAACTAGCGCCTCTGAGTGGGATGTAGATGAAGTGCCCTGTGAATGTCTCTGCATCTCTTCATTCAGTACCTTGTTCTTGGCAAACTCTGGACTTGCTATGCCTTTCGGAGCAGAAGCGATTATATACACTCGTACAGTCTTCCACGAGTCTTACAATGTACACAGCAACCAAAGTTCATGAACCTCGTCGTCGAACTTGACTCCTATTGAGGATAGCTGGTCAACCACGCCCTAGAACTCACTCAAGTGATCCGTAATTGATGTACCATCTTTGTATCGCAGACCCATCATCATCCGGATCAGGAATAACTTATTTACCTAGGTCTTCTTCGCGTACATAGAATCCAGCTTCTTCTACAGCATCTTTGCGTGCTCAATGTTGGCAACATGGTTGTACACGTTCTCGTCAATGAACTACCCATGTACCCACATACATGTATATGCTCGAAGTTCCAGTCCTCGTCGGATTTGTCACTAGGCTTCTCGGATGCAAATACTGGAAGATGCAGCTTCTTGGTGAACAGTAAATCATTCATCTTGCTCCACCAATAATGATAGTTGGAACCATTCAGGTTTACTTTCGCACTATCTTCGTGTTCATATCTACTCTATGATTTGACTGTCAACTTCTGACACCTCTCTGAACCCAAGGCTCTTATATCACTATGTTGGGAACAAAGCGCGAAAAATGTTCCCCCAAACTAGAGAGCCATGCGAAAGAACCGAGCAAGAACATAGAAACCAAAAGTGTCAAACACAAATCGCAGACACAGATATTTTTACGTGAAAAATCCAGATGAAAAAAATCACGGAACGATCCGAGTCCAACCCTGAAGAACCTCCACTAATGGATAAAGAGAATACACCATCTACAAGCTCCTTCTGATCCAAACGGAACACCACAACTCACTTGAAAGAAGAAATTTTGATTGAATGCTCCGAAGAACAAGAGATATCAAAAAATTATTCGAAGTGATCTCCCCTTCACAATAGTCTTCAATCATTTCTCTTTCAAAAATTGTAAAGCACTCTTGCTTCCTTTTTTGAGATATATTTTAGGGTGAGGAAACACCTAGTATATATAACCTCAAACCCACAACCAATTGAAGTATTCTATTATATGTAGGAATACTCAATCTATCCCATTGATGTATTCCTATTATATACAGAAATACCTAATCCAACTCCATTGAAATATTTCTACTATCCAAATCCACTGAAATATTTCTATTATATATAGAAATATCCTATCGGACTCCAGAATATTTTTCACATAGGTTAGGAATCCCACCCACTACAACATACACGATATTCTGAACAATAATTTAATGTAGAGGAAAAAGCTTATTTGGATTATCTATAATTGTAGCACTTCATATGGCGAGGAGGCATCCATTCCATTAGTTGGGAGGTGCTCTGCAGGCCTAAGAAGGAAGGAGGGGTGGGTTTGCGGTCTTTACGTACACTTCGAGAATTTGCGGCATTGCGTTGACATGGAAATTCTTATCTGGGGACTCTTTACGGGCCCAATGGATGGCTAATAAATATGTGAAAGGCGGCCATTTTTGGGATATTACTAGTAATAATAATGCATCTGTCACTTTTAAGTCCATTTTAATACTGTCACGACCCGCACTCTGTATAGAGACACGAGAAGTGGGTACGCCCAGCCTACGCCGCAGAGTCGACGGTAGTAAGCTGTCCTAGGTTGCTAACTAATCTCATGCAGTGAATAAAATGTACTTGTCCAGATATCAGCTCCGAATGGAGGACAAGTAAAAGGGTATGATCTACTCAAACACAGTCTAAAACACGAAAAGATAACACAGAAGTTATACCTAAGGAATTAAAGACAACAACAACTAATTGCTAAAATAATACAATATTATCTCCAACCAACTTAATACAGACTCAATATCTTAACTTTAATACAACAAGCCAAAATATGAAAGCTAAAGTAGTCTACTAAACACATGAAAGATAACTAAGCAAGGTTTCCCGCTGGGGCCTCTTCTGGAGCTAAGGCCAGGTCCATGGTAAGTAGGGCATGTATCCTCAGGACTATCATCTGTAATATTTTCAATAGGTCCAATCAGGACAGGAACAAGTATAACCCATCTAGAAAACCCAAGTAAATGACAGAGAACTCTAAAGCAGTTATAGACAGTTTTATTGATGAGCATGGCAGTTTATATTCAGGTGATGGTATAGAGAAACAGTTAAGATACAAGAAAAGAAAGGTAACTAAACAAGAGAAGAATCATGGCAATGATGACGGTAATAAAAGCTAACTGAACTAGAATAACATGTATGAGTCCAGACAGTACAATATAAGTCTAATGTAATCCCAGTGTGAGTCCAGTCCATATAATCCGATACCAGATGATTTCCGGTACAAGATGAGTCCAACAGTGATCAATGAAACCAGGGTGAGTCCAACTATGATCTAACAGTGTGTTTTAAAATACCGAGGTCGACATGCAAACGGCTGTAGGTATCAGGCACATCTCTCACTGATCAGGCAAGAGATAGCTATGCTTCCGGTAGATTCCTGTGGAAGATTCCGGATTTGGGGTATGTCTACATGTCTTACTCAATATTTCTTCGCCCAGCAAGTGAATCCAGTACAAGACACAAGAATTGAGATGAGTCCGGCCAAATGATGATTCCAGAAATAATTTCCGAATGATTCCAGTGATTCCAGTAATAGAGATCAGTAAGTAAGGTATGTGTCACATACATGAATCCAGAAATATCCATACGTGTTGATACAGAGAATCACATAGAACTAACTAGAACTGAAATACAGTAATTGACAAATAAATGAGAGAACTATCAGAGAATGTACTCGCCGGATACTCTGTAAAGAGTAGTATAATATCATATGTCTGTACCAGGGTCACAATGTCCTAAAATAGAGTAATACAGTTATGACATGTCCAAAATGAAAGTAAACGAAAGAACTAATACAATCTATATGATTTCTAAGCCAATCTAGGTCAAAGTCAACTCTAATCAAACATTTTAGTCAAACTAGTCAAGTGGGGACCTAGCATAAAAAGTCTAATGTGGAGTGCCACTATACAAAAACTAACTACCTAGGATCTTTACACTAGTGCGGGGTGAGGTCCAATACGTCTATAACTCAAAACAACACAAAATATTAAAAGTCGTAATTATTCAATAAATAAATCAAACTGTATATTAAGTTCCAACAATTTTTGAGATAGACAAAAAAGATCAATATTATATAAAATAAAGTACCAAAATAATCCTTGTTAATTATAGAAATTTATACTAATTTTTCTGGAATTTATAAACCCTCATAAATAATTATTAAAAATCAGCAAACATAAATATATTGAAAATGAGTTCTGTTTTCCCATTTTTATAAAATACCAAAAGTACTTATTAAATGCCGGAAAAATTATAATAAATTAGCTAAATTAACATAGTATTTAAATATAATTTTTCCAAGATTTTTACAGCAATTAAAATATATATAAAAATTCAAAACCAGAAAGTAACAATATCTGGAAAAATAATTAATTATAAATTAAGGATAATACATAATCAAAATCTACAGATGTTGTCGGATGATAAAATAAATATCACCAACGTGTCCAGAACGGTCAAATCAGCTAGGATAGCCTACTCATAAGTCCAATTTGGACACAGGGGCAAAACAGTAATTTCGGGTCAAAAATGATGTCCGCCGTTGGACACACTTTGCACCAAAAAACGTGTCGGGATAGAAGTCTACAAAATCTAGCAAATTATATGTCCATGAATCCAGAATGATGATACGAACCCAACGGTATGTCCGAAATGGAATTCCGATGTGCCGATCTCAAAATGATACGTTGACGCGACACTTGGTATCCGGTTTGCACGGAAATGCGTGCCGGAGCAAATGTCTTCAAAACTCAGCAAATTATATGTCAACGAGTCCAGAATGACGATACGAACTCAACGGTATATCCGGAATAGGATTCCGATGAGCTGATCTCAAAGTGACCCGTTGACTCGAAAAGTGGAACCCACTTTGCACCGAAATGCGTGTCAGGGCCCACGTTCTCCAAATCAAGCAAACTTTATATGAAAACATGCCAGAACGACGCCACGAGTCTACTGGTGGTGTCAGAAATTGAATCCGGAGTCCCGGGTTCAAAAATGAAATTTTACAAGTGTAATTTAAATAATTCGGACGACCAACTTTGGCGTCGAATTCAACCAAACAAACGTGCTTATAATGAAACGAAACCTAAAGGAGGCAGGAAGAGGGTTATACCAGCTGTGCACCGGAACTGACGGCGCACAAAACGGAGCTGCGACGACGAAGATACGAACCCGCAAAGTTGGCGTCAC
This sequence comes from Iris pallida, assembly GCA_029216955.1. Classification (NCBI taxonomy): domain Eukaryota; kingdom Viridiplantae; phylum Streptophyta; class Magnoliopsida; order Asparagales; family Iridaceae; genus Iris; species Iris pallida. Next base: position 36,570,610 of record JANAVB010016197.1, on the reverse strand, counting down.
GAAACTGTCCAAAAACAGTTCAATTTAAAATGTCAAATTGGTGGCCAGTTTTGAGATATCAAACGACAAAATTAACGGACGAAAATTGAGGGGAGTGAAGTGCTATATACCGAGATTGCGACGGAGCGAAGAGTTCGCCGATCCAACGGTCGGATCTCCCGAAAAATCCGTGCGAAGTCGCTGCGACGGAGCGCCATTTCCGAGTTCAAAACTCGCGCGCGCCGACGGGATTTCGACGTAAACGCACGAATAGCCTATGCGTCGCGCCGGGGAGGAAGGCGGCGGCCAGGAGGCGTTCGCCGGAGGCTCGTGCGCCGGTGGGGGTCGCCCACGGCGGCCGTACGGCGGCGCGACGGCGCACGACGGCGGCCCGCGCGCGCGCGCACGTGCGCGCCGCTGCTGCAGCTTGTGTTGCTGCTGTAGGCTGCTGCGCCGCGGTGGGGCGGGGCTGGCCTGGCCGGGCACGACGGCCGGGGGCTCGACGGCGGTGGAAGCGTGCGGTGGTGGTGGTTCGGGTGGTGGTGCATGGTGTTGGTGATGGGGATGAAATAGTTGATGGTGGTGAGTATGATGGTGATGTTGATAATAAAGGTGATGAAGTGGTGGAGAGTAGGAGGAGGAGAGGGAGGAGAGGGTGGTGGAGTTCGGCATGGGTGGGGGTGTTCGGCCGAGTGGAGTAGGGGAAGAGTGTGCTGTGTGTTGAGAGAGGGAGAGTGAGTGTTTTAAGTGTGTGTGTGAGTGTAAATAAATATAGGAAGAGAGAGAGTGTAAGAATAGAGAGAGAAAGAGATATTTGAAAAGAGGGGAGGAAAGTAGGTCGGCCAAAGGGGGGGTTCTCTTGCTGGCAGTATGGGGGGGTTGAGGTGGTGTGTGTGTTTTTGTTATGGAGAGAGAAGGAGTGATATCTGTATACATATAATATATATATATTATATATATTAGAAAGAAAAGGAAAGATAGAAAAGAAAGAGATATTTAAAATAGGGAAGAAAAATATTATATGGGATATTTGGACAGTCTTGAGAGGACAACGTGGAGCTGGGGTTCGGGTTCGGTCGAGCCGGATCGGGTCAAAATCGGACCAGGTGCAATAATTAAATTAAAAATAGGAATTTATAATCATGGGTAAATAAATAATATATGGAGACTCCAATAAATGGGACACAAGTTTCATGTGGGTAGTAGGCTTCATGTGGGCCACGTCCATACTTTGGGTTGACAGGTTGGATCGATGTCGGGTCCCGAAATTAAATTGGAAAATAAATCAGGTTTCACGGTAGATAATAAATTGGCCTAAATTGAACCGAAAGTTGTGCGAAAGAAATGGAGCAAAAAAATGGAGTGTCTAAGTGGGACACGAAGGTCATGGGTGAAGAGCGTCTCGAGTAGATCATTTATGAGAAGTTGGTTCTGAGAAAACGACTGGTCTGGTGCTCCTAAATTAAAAGCCACGGCAACGTGTAAACGACGATCAAAAATAAAAGTGGGAATAATTATTGAATGATTAATCGGTCTAAGTTGACCCGAACTTGCACGATACAAAAAGAGCACAAGGGAACGAGTTCAAGTGGGACACGATATATCAACAGGAAGATAATCTTGCCTACTTCAAAATCCATGAAGAGAGTTTATAGAGATTAGCATCCCTGACGCTCCAGAAGTCAAAGTCACGGAAAGGTACATTAATGATCTAAACAATTAAATAATAATATATTTATCGAAAATAATTCATTCAGAAAAATAAAAATAAACCCTGAAATTCAGGGGGCTTACAAATACAAAGGCGGGTCAAGCAATACATTGCTCGAGTTATGCAAGACGGGGGCTCGACAGATTTTTGGTTTGATCCGTGGATCGAACATAGCAGTTTGGTGGACAAGGGAGGCGAGAATGTGCTGGCTCGGGCTCGGGCGCGGACTGGTGTTCCTGTGAGTTGTATTTTACATAATGGTGAATGGAGGCCGGAGACACACTGGATTGCACGGTAGCATAGCCAGGCCATTAGAAGGGTTCGAATAGATCCCTCTTGTTCAGCGGACAACTGGAAGTGGGAAGGTGTGGTTAGTGGGGGCTTGCACAACAGTGTATGATTCTATTTGAGTGGTGCATCCAAAAATTAATAATGTAGAGTTCATATGGGTGAAAGGAGCAGCAATGAAAATGCAATATGGTATGTATAAACTTCTAGTAGGACGTCTACTCACAATGGATAGACTTCACCGCTTAGGAGTTGTAGTGGCCAGTCATCGATGCGTTTTGTGCAATCAGGATAACGAGTATTCCTCCTTTATTCTTTCAGTGTTTTGTATCGTGGGACGTCTGGGTGCAGCAGAAGTGCAAGCTGGGGCTTGTAGGAGGTGGTGATCAGGACATTATGGATATTATAGGCGAAGCTACTCATGGGAGGCAACGCGGAACAAGATGGTTCTTAGAGGCTCGCATCAGAATTACAGCGACAGTGTGGCATATATGAAAGCGAAATAACCGTATCTTCGAGGGTTTGAGCATTTCTAATATTGGCATCATGCATAAAATTGACAATGATGTTAGGATGATGAATGTACAACGTGTCTAGACAAGACCGTCGGATGTAAAATTTGCATATGAATGGAATTATCTTTTTCCAAAAAAAAAAAAAAAGTGATCTTTATCTCTCTTAAAGTATTGAGCTGATAGTCTTAAACTATTAAGATAATGGACACACAAAGGCACACTTTGGATCCAACAGTTTGGGGGGTTTATTATTGATGGAGGTCGGTGGTTTATTATTGTGCCTACTAGGTTGTATACCTATAATCTTCTCTTAGTCCCTGTTCTATGTAGTCATAGTCGCAAGCTTAATGTTTGGAATAATTCAGCAAGGTTCAAAAGTTCGGAGTTCGGGGAAAAACTCATCAGTCCCTGTCAATTGGGCGGGACCGGACCTATATTAATAAGGGAGGATTTATGAAATGCCCAAAAACTAAAAAAGTTTTATGTAAAATTCACCGCTAAAAAGACTTTTATCGCTGTCCAGAATTAGAGAAACTTATCCAAAGCGGGTTCCAAATGACCATTTTGTCCTTCCTTTTAATTTATTGAAAACACCTACGAAACTGCTCTTAAAAAAAATATTTCGATACTTCATCTTCTTCCATACGCTGCTCACTTTCGAATCTAGGTTTTCTCCTCAAAAATCTTCAAAAACTTGTCGGAAAATTTCGGAAAGACCGGGACAAACGGCAAAAGTGCTAAAACGGAGGTCCAAACATCATTTTTTTGCGATTCTAAAATTTCGGAAGGCCGTCTAACGGTAAAGCAATTACTTTCAGTCTCCTCGACGATACGCTCATTTTGCGACAAACGGACCTCGTTTCGACCTCCCAGTCAAAAGTTATGGCTCTCCAAAGTTTCAGCTGACCATAAAATGCAGGAGAATGGTCATTCTCCTTGTTAGAACACGAAAAATGTTAATTTCGCATGAGGGTGGTCATTCTCCGTGTTAGTAACACGGAGAATGTCATTCTCCGTCTTAATTTACACGGAGAATGACATTCTCCGTGTTACTAACACGGAGAATGGCATTCTCCGTCTTAATTTACACGGAGAATGACCATTCTCCGTGCTAAATTACACGGAGAATGACTATTCTCCGTGTTAATTTACACGGAGAATGCCATTCTCCGTGTAGTTTATCACGGAGAATGGTCATTTCAGTGTTAAAACACAGGAGAATGACCATTCTCCGTGTTAGAAAAACGGAGAATGCAATTCTCCGTGTTAAATAAAACGGAGAATGTTATTCTCCGTGTTAAATAAAACGGAGAATAGCATTCTTCGTGTAATTTAGCACGGAGAATGGTTATTTCAGTGTTAAAACGCAGGAGAATGGCATTCTCCGTTTTAAATAAAACGGAAAATGACGTTCTCCGTGTTAAATAAAACGGAGAATGGTCATTCTCCGTGTTAAATAAAACGGAGAATGGTCATTTCCCGTTTAATTTAGCACGGAGAATGGTCATTTCAGTGTTAAAACGCAGGAGAATGGCCATTCTCCGTGTTAGAAACACGGAGAATGTCATTCTCCGTTTTAAATAAAACGGAGAAGGCATTCTCCGTGTTAATTTACACGGAGAATGGTCATTCTCCGTGTAATTTAGCACGGAGAATGGTCATTTCGGTGTTAAAAAGCAGGAGAATGGCCATTCTCCGTGTTAGAAACACGGAGAATGTCATTCTCCGTTTTAAATAAAACGGAGAATGGCATTCTCCGTGTTAATTTACACGGAGAATGGTCATTTCCAGTGTTAAAACGTAGGAGAGAGGAATAAAGAGTTTCGTTCTTCTTTCAAAGCGATGATAATTCTTATGGAAAAGAAGAAAGATCTTCTCTCCACAATTGACGTCGATGAAGATGATGATGATGGTGATGATGATGACGAGCGATGATCTGAGTTCGTCCGAAGAAAAGCACACGGAACTACGAACGATCTTTGCGATCTCTGCTGAAGATGAGAGCAATGGAATTCAGATTTTCCGTGAAGAAGAAGAAGAAGACGAAAATCGCAATCCAGATTTGAGTTTTTTGAATTCAAATACATATAGATGACCAATTCGCGCGGAGGGGTAGTTTCGGTATTATAAAAATAGCAGTTTCCAGCGGATGGCATCTAAAAGGAAATCTTGGAATATTTAACGTGAAAATACTTAATTCTGGACATTTCATAAAACTCATCCAGCGGGTGGGCATTTCATAAAAGCCCATCCCGAAATTGGGTTTCTCAGCAATTTCCAGTATTAATAAAATACCAGATGCAGATTTCAGTTAATAACCTCGGATCAACATGAGAACATTGCATGTATAAACTTTTGCGAGATGTATAAACTTTTGGTAACAAACTTTGAAGTGGGAGTTGAAAGCAAAATCTTGCAAAGAGAATTGAAAGCAAAATCTTGGAAAGAGAATTTTCTTTTCAAAATTCAAATTCATTGTTCGGCTCAACTTGAATTTGCAACACATTTTTGCAGTAATTGGATAGTATTATATAACAATAACTAAATAATATTTAATTTCTAAAATAACTATAAGATATTTATTTAATTTTAAATAGTGATTGTTTGCTAACTAATATCAAAAGATCAAGATAGTTAACTATTTAAAACAAGTATTTATTATAGTTAAATAATAATAGATGATTACTTTTACAATAACTGTTTGACATATAAAGTTAAAAACATAATATTAATAATTAATTATAAATTTAATCAAATAATTAACTTTTATTTAATAACAAAACCTATTTATACTAACTAATTATCAAATAAAATGATTAATAATTAGTTAATGATCATGTATTAATATCATGTACTTATAAAATATTCATTAACCTTTACTAACATTATATTAATATAATGATATACCCCCGTACTTTCCACTTACATACTTTCTTAATAAACCAAACACATGTTTGAAAATAAGAAAGTGAATAAAAGTACAATTCCAAATTCTCCTATACTTACCATTTACCAGACATGTCCAAAGCCAGCTATCTGGTTAACAGCCCAACAGTGTTTTTGATAAAGCCGTACACAATAACAAAAGTTAGAATATAACAATTGCATCCAATACAAAACTCAGAGTCTTTCTTGCATATTTCATTCTTAATCTATTAACCATATAAAGACTGACCATTCCAGTACAACATTTTAGAGAATGGCTACATCTCAAAATTTCCACATAATCCAATTTCTCCTACAAAAGGGTCATGTGAAGGAGTGGGCTTGTAAACCAAAACAATCGTCTATGCTTCACCAAAAGCCCACCCAAAAATTATGGGAATGCAAATATGTTGAATTCAAAAGACCACATATGAGGTCTTTCTGCATCCAAAATAGTAGGGAAACAATAACTGCCAGATTCTTAATGCAGCCTCTTTCTGCATCCAACCGCACCACAATAGCAGGCCAGTTTAACAACACTCCCGTCAGGCCTAACTACACTATCCAGAGCATAACCATAATCGTATGAGAGTTCCTGCAAATTCCAAGAGAATATGAAAAGAGAATCAAATAAGATTTAGGCAAGCAAAATTAAGAATTAAATTACTGAAGCCAATTAATTAGATCAGACACCAATCAGGTGCCCAACTCATTTTGTTTTCCTAAGTAGGACATTTGACTTAAATAGGACACGATCAGTAACCATCCATGTAAGCAAGACGGCAATTAATATGATACCATATTTTTAACTAAGCATGGTTAGACTGTGTCTAAATCTTCCAGGATAACGAGATTAACAAAACATATGCTCAGATTAGACGATCGTAAACATTATCTCAAAAAAAGACTAACAGGTAAACCAGATATAAGACCGGCTGAAACCTATTATTTCCCACTCATGATCAAAAGAAGCGAAAGAACAAAATTAAATTATAAAACTCACCTGCAATGGTGGGATTGTATCAGCTGCAAATAGCACCACTCTGGCCAGCTTGACGTCATGGTGTGAACTCAAAACACATTGGACGAAAAGATTAGGCTGACAGCTGTGATTTATGAATCTTGCAACATTTCCAACTACGCGTGCATTGATACAATATTCTTCCACCTCTGACCTCTTATCGTCAAAGGTAGCAAGAACTGCCTCGCCGCCTGTGCGGGTCTATAAAACCAAATAAAATAAAAGTTGGATACACATTGGAAGAGATTAGAGATGCATAACACTGGGATGGAAGTCTATAAAACCAAATAAAATAAAAGTTGGATACACATTGGAAGAGATTAGAGATGCATAACACTGGGATGGAAAACAGGGGACACTAGGATATTTCTAAGACAAGTCAATAAAAGATGTCAAAGATATATATAAATATATATAAATATATATATATATATATTTCCAGCATATACTAAACCAATTACTCCATTGCATAAAGTTGTTGGATATACACATACACAATGTTCTTGCAATAAGACAGACACTCCAAAGTTCATGATGTGTCAGTGTCATGTCAGACAACTGTATCGGACATGCCATGACACTCCGAAATACAATAGGAGCACAACAATGCATGAAAATCCTTGTCACCGTGTCTGAAACATGTCTGTTGAATCTGCATTGGTGCAACACAACCAAATGAACCACTGTCGCAGTGTTTAGTTAAATGCTCAACTTCGCATGGTGTTACACTTTATTCTCCTGTGATCTCTATAAACAGGTAGGCATTAATATTGTTGAAAACCCAATGTTTCATGAGCAGACAAATTATATTGAGGTTGATAGTCATTTCATTTGGGAGAAGGTCAAGGTTCATAAGGTTCGACTCCAGCATGTCCATGCTACGTCAAAGATTGTTGACATGTACACCAAGCCGCCTCGACCACTTTTATCTTCACTTTCTATACAAGCTTGGAGGTTGGAGCTCTTGACATCTAAGCCCCAACTTACAGAAGAGTGTACAAGTTAGTTCTTGTTCATTGTATGACCTAGAGCAGTTCTAATTTGCTCTTACTTTTAGTCCGACATTGGAAAAACATGGAAGGAGCACACCACTGTCTATAAATATGTACTCTACCAACGTTCTAAAAAACGGCCTAGGCGGCCGCCTGCCGCACCGAAAACTCCCAAATCGGCCTGTTCGGCCCTAGGCGAACTTATTCGGCGCCTAGGCAGGCCTGTTCGGCCAAGTCGGCCCATGTTCGGCCAAGGCTAAAAATTTAATTTTTTGAATTTTTAATTTTGAAATTTCAAAATTTTGAAATTTCAGATCTTAAAATTCAAAAAAAATCAAAAAAAAAAAATTCAGATTTTAAAAATAATAATAATAAATTCATTAAAATCAAAATTTCAAATTTCAAAAAATTTGAAAAAAAAAATTCAAAAAATTTCAAAAGTCAAAACCCAAAACTAAAAGAAGGAAAAAAAAATTCTGTGCGGCCGCCTAGGCGCCCCTTCGGCGCACCGAATCCGCCTACCGAAATTTATAACACTGTTCTCTACCACTTTAACGAATCAAGTCTATTAAGGTGTGCCAACTTCTCAAAACATCTGTTCCAACTTCCAACTAGAGAAGAGAAACTCAAAGTCCTAATTCTAGCCTAAACCCTGATACATGTTGCTCGAAACAATGCTTACACCAAGTAGTTAAAACACCTAGAATTTAATAGTACAGACGCATCAATGGGAAAGCATGCCACAATGTGAATTGATGTCCTTCATTCAGCTAATGTGTTCCATAGAAGCCTACTCATATGGGTCAAGTTCAGTACCAAGTGGGCTCAGAAATCTAATTTCTGATGTAACATGAACTGCCAATTTCCACGTAACCTAGCCTTCTATATAAGTGGAGACAAGTTGAAGTTCCCAGTGAACTAGAATTTAAATAATTCTGAGTATGAATAAATTGTTAGAACTTGTTTTATGATGCTCGCAAGTGATGAGCTATGTTGTATGGTTACTTCAGTGAAGGTGTCATAACTCACAACAGACACTCGGAGATCTCGACATGTCAAGAATATGTGTTGGTTACCAAACCCGACATATCGTAAAATTCAACACACTTCTTACCGAATTGAAAGGCATTCCAATGAGTTACTTCATTTGCAACTCGGAAGATTAAAAAAGTTACAAATGCATTTTGTATCGATTTACAGAAAATTTATATTTCCTCTACTTGAGAGGATCAGCTCCAAACATCCGCTGTTTTCAGTACTGATACAAATTTTAATATATTTTCTGAAAAGAACCATTTTAGATTTTAGGCAAAATAATAAAGGCTCAATATGTTATCTATATATTGATTTGTTGTTATTGTCCCTCGCAATACTACAACCATGTGCAAAATAGATGATGAATATCAGGAAACGAACCAAAATGGCCCCAATGAAAGTATGTTCAAGCATTTTGAGTGGTTGGTTAATTCATGAATGATATATCAGTTTTTACAACAAATTTTAATATGTTACATTTTCTATAAATAGTTTACTCACTGTGGTGTTGTTCATACAGATACCTTATCTATGCAATTTGTCTAAAATTCAATTATAATTTTCTATTCCACTACAATGATTTCATATGACCCCCCTGTGTGCCCCCCTTCTAATTTCATACATACTAGGAAGCACGGACACTCCAAAAATTCACGCCATGCGTTGCTCCGTGTCCGACACAGCAGAACACTCTACAAGACTCAAGACAAAGAAATAGCTGCCAAATCCTTGTAGCCATGTCTAAACCATGTTATGTTGTATTGTATCATTCATACAAATTAATAACTAACACGCTCTGCATTAGAAATATAATGGCAAAGAAAAGTAGAAGCTAAATAAACACTGCAGACTTGGGTTATCCAATCATCATATTTCCCACAAAAGATATACGGCAGATTAATGATACTTAAGCATTAGCTTTACTTTGCTGAGCATACACAAAAACAGAATCTAAGAACATGCACAATAATTGAAATCAAATATATATGTAATTGACTTCTAATATATTTTAGAAACCAGAACAGTCGTCTGAAAATTGAGTACCTCTCTGCCATCAAGGCCTTTCATTGTTTGCAGGCAGTCTATATCAAAGATGTAATTGTTCTCGGAGATAGCGTCGACTTCGTCACTCCTAGAGAGTTCTCCAATGTACTCACATACTGGTGCACCAGCAGGTATGGTATCCCAGGACCTAACCGCCCAGCCTTTATTTGCAGTGCGAAACACCTGTTACAAGATACAACATGAACATTAGTTAAATAAACATTCCATACTTATCTATAAATAAAAGCACAATATGCAACCAAATGAGACAGATCATAACCTCGAGCTGATATTTTAGTCCCTGCTGAGATGTTCTATTGACACAGCTTAGGCTGCATCCACAACCAGGTCCACACTCAAAGATGACAGCTTTAGCCTCAATTAGTCTAACCAGGAGACATTACACACATTACAAACTTGAAATAAACAAATCATGATAAGTGACAAAAGAAATATTGGAATAAGAAAAAGCATAAATTCAGCACTCATTACCATAAAAAAATTAGGTAAGCCACAAAACAAACTAAAGTATCATACGATAAGCATCTTCATTTCTTTGTAAAAGTGAGTATTAGGAAAAAGCTGAACATTCCTGGTCCTAGGAAGTAAATAAGCAAGGGGAACGAGTTGAACATTGTTGATCCTAGGTTGGTAAATAATCAAGGATACTCTAAAGCTGAACATTCCTGGCCGATATGACCGATATATTGATATATTGATATATCGGTTTTGAAAAGAACCAATATATCACAGTTAGGTGTAGTTAAAACACAAAGGGATGCGGGATAGAGAAAAAAATCGATATATCACAGTTAGGCTTTTAGTTAAATCACTGATATATCCGTTTACAGGCTAATGATGATTAATAGATGTTGAAACTTGAAAGTTGAATTGAGATCTTTTTTGTTTTCATACTAGTTGAACCGTTTTGAAGTAATACTTTTTATATTGTAATGTTGGTTTGGGTATGAACATTTTAGTTTTAATGCTTTAAGAAACTCTTCTTGCATATTTTATAATAGATAACTATTAAATATGTTGTTCATATATAAAAATTGTGTTAAAAATGCAAACCGATATTTACCGTTATAAATCCGATATATCGGTGATATATCAATAACTCTACTGAACCGTTATCATGAAAAAACCGTTTTTAACTGCATAGATCAATTGTGACAATACATTAACCTATAATTGTATTTCTTGTGTGTAAGTGATCTATGGAAAATATGCATGATCTGACTTGTAGATCAACCAAACTTGGGCCTATAGGTCACCAATCTTGGCCTAATCTATTTGGTTGGATATGGTTGGATACTACAGGCAATTTCAAGTATATTACCTATAACTTCATTTCTGGTATGTGAGTGATCTATGGAAAACATGCATGGTCTAACTTGTAGCTCAACCAAACTTTGGGGCTCTAATCTATGGAAAACATGCATGATCTATGGTCATCAATCTTGACCTAATCTATTTGGTTGGATGTGGTTGAAACTACCTGCAGTATCACTATCCCAGACTGGGTCAAGAATCTATTATTTGAATTTGATTATATATTGATAAGAACAAATCCTGCACTTAGCTAATATTTTGATCATTGGGTATGATGATACTGATAAGAACATATTCTGAATCTCTCATCATTGGGTTCGACTTTGGTACAATACTGATAAGAATAGATCTGCACTTAGCTCCTATTTTGATCATTGGGTTTGATTTACTGATAACAACATATTCTGATTATTGGGAGGTTTCAATTTGAAATAATTCATTTAGATATACTAACATTTTTCCATAATAAAGTTGGTGACGATAATTAGGCTTGAGAAATAAGAACAAATGTACTATAATGCATCATTAATGATGTATAAAAAGTCATCTGAGCCTTATAAATATTGTTCCTTCTTTTTCTTCAGTGATTTTGTATATTGCATGTTGTAACTTGGAATAAAGCTTCACTGGAATACTCAATATTGTTGGAAGGAAAATGCTCAAGTTAATTCTCTATATTGGAAACTTTTATCAAGAGAATTTGTAATTTGAGAGTCTTTGTAATAGTCTTCCTTAATTATGATGTCTGTAACTATAATTTGTATGTTAATAATTGAAAAAAATGTGTAACCTATATTATCGAGTCTTTAATTATTATTTGAGTTTTTAAATTTTTGATATCATTGTGATTATGTGAGCATTTGTAATTTGTATATTAATGGTTTTTGTACATTTTAATGATTATGTGATTGTAATTTGGTAATATAGGCCTGCTTTGGAAAAAAAAAAATTGCTAATATGGGCATGCTGCTTTGATTAAGTTATTTTTTGGTAAATAGACTTGCTTTGATACTTTTTTAAGAACTTAAAAAAAGAAATCATAAAAGCCAAGCCCACAACTAAGCCAAACAAAAATTGTATACGGTTCGGTTAAGTTAGTGTGAAAAGTTGGTTCAGTTGGTCGGTTTTGAAATTGGTTCTGTTTTGTTCGGTTCGAACCGACCAAATGATCCCTAATTAGCAGGAGTATGGCTACCTCCATATTGTTATGAGAACATTGATCAAGATCTAAACTAAGCTTCCTGTCAAACTCAAGAAATCTGGCAATCTACTTAACCAGAAGAAATTGTGCAATGATGATATTGCAGTAATTTTCCATAAAGGAGGTACATATGGATCAGATATAAATTTAACAAAACAGATATATAGATTTATATTAAAGTCATAAAAAACGATAGCTAATACCTGCCACCATCCTTACGCACATATGGGAAGTCTGTCCCATTTAGTCTAGCACAAGAACATATTCTTGGGTCAACACATTCACCTTTGCAATTACACCCATGAGTACTTTTCGGAAGCTTCACATTCTTTGCCAATTTGATCGACTTGAAATACGTAAAATCTGTATAAAATAAGCAAAACATCGCAAAATCAACACTGTTAGACCTAACAAGAGACTATAACAAGCTAACACTAATAAACATAAGTGAGGAGGGGAGTAAGACAATGATTTCACATGAGGGTTGATAATGAGGCTCAGCTAAATGGATTAAATTTTCATGTGTTAGTACGTACTTATAGAAGGTGAGCCCCTCTTTACCTCCTATTCATTTTAAGACTAACGGATTACAAAGAGATAGCAAGATTAACTATATATATATATATATATATATATATATATATATATATATATATATATAGAGAGAGAGAGAGAGATCAGTGTGGCGCAGAGGGCCAAGTGTTCCTGACTCAAGGATGGGGACCGGTGCACCAGGTTCTTCTACGATGTGATCCGGACCAGACAGCACCGGAACAGCATACCCAGGCTTCTCAATGGCGAGGGCAGGCTTGTCGGCGACCCGGTGGGAATTCAGGAGGAGACAGTCAGGTTTTATTCTGACTTGTATCAGTAGACTGACTATCATACCTTGTTCCCTGAGCTTGTCACGAAGAGGCTGGTGACGCCTTATGGGAATAGCTTGTTGTTGGCCCCTATGAGATTGGAGGAGGTGGAGGCTATTGTGATGAATGCGGATCCCATTAAGGCCCCGGGACCGGACGGCTTCTCTAGTAGGTTCTTTAGGCGACACTGGGGTTGCTTAAGTACCCTGTTCTAGAGGCGGTGTAAGAATTTTTCTTGGAAGGGAAGCTACTGAAGGAGTTTAACCACACTTTTCTGACCCTGGTCCCGAAAAAAGAGGGCGCTACATCCCTCGTCGACTTCCGGCCTATTACGTGTTGTAATTATCTTTATACGATAATTACCCACCTTATGTGCCGGCGCATGGAAGGAATTATGTAGAACATTGTATCTCGGAATCAGGCGGCTTTTATCAAGGATCGCTCGATTGTTGAGCACAGTCTGCTTGCTCATGAGATAGTCAGAGATTTCAACAAGCCAGGGAGGATGAAGGCCTGTTTGAAGCTGGATCTGCGGAAAGTATACGACACTGTCAACAGAGACTTCCTTTGCCACCTTATGCTAGCCATGGGGTTTGACGAGATGTAGGTGCGAGGGTAAGGGAATGCATCTGCTCTCCCACTTTTTCGGTTCTCATTCAGGGTACTCATTATGGTTTCTTCAGGAGCAACAGGAAATTTTGGCAGGGGATCCCCTCTCCCCGTATCTGTTCACTCTGGTGATGGAGTACTTCACTTGCCTGATGGACCTGACGATGCATAGTAGGAATATTGTCTCTCTTCAGGCTGGTAAATCCGATGGTGTCCCACTTGATTTATGCTGACGACCTCTTGGTGCTTCTTCAGCCTTCTATGCGGGGGATGCGTACGCTTTCAGATATTATGAAAAAATTTGGACGGTTGTCTGGGCTTCAGTTGAATAGGGAGAAGAGCAGGGTTTACTTCAACTCGACTTGCTCACTCAAGGAGGAAAGAGCTTTTGCGCTTTGAGTGGAGAAAGGTGAACTACCGATTAAGTATCTGGGGGTACCTTTGACGGTAAATTATGCTAGGGACCAAGATTGCCAAAGCCTGTTGGAGTTTGTCCAAAGGAGAGTAGAAGGCTGGCAGGCAGCTGGACTATCATTTGGGGGCCGCATTGAGCTAGTGAGGTCGGTCATTTCGGGCATTGCTATATTCTGGTTGTAGTCGATAAAGATTCTGGTGGCCACCATCCGGAAGGTGGAGAGCATATGCGCCAATTCCATCTGGCGAGGAGGTATGCATGCGATAGCATGGGAGCAACTCTGCCGACCTAAGGAGGAAGGAGGAGTGGCATTGAGACCACTTATTGCGGTTAGGGAGACCTCTTGGGTGAAGATGGCTTGGCAGTTCATCAAAGGCAGCTCTCTTTGGGCAGACTGGATGGCTAGCAGATACGTGAGGCGGACTAATTTCTGGTCCTGTAGGATTGATAACAATTTTTCTGTTCCTTTTAAGGCTATTCTTAGATGCAGATCGGTTCTTCAGTCCAATACATCCAGGATCATGAAAGATGGGGCTAACACCGACCTTTGGCTCGACCCGTGGATGGGTAATGGTTCCCTCCTGGAGACCTTGGGAGCTCAGATGGGCAGAAAGGCGAGTAGAGGACTGAAGTGCAATCTGATTATCAGGGATGGACTCTGGAGACCTGAGGACTATCGGTACACTGCTCAGTTTGGAGTGGAGATTCGCCGGATCACCATTGATGCTAGCCAGCATGCAGATTCCTGGAGTTGGGCTGCTCCTAGGGTGGATGGTGGGGCAGGTCCCTTCCACTTCAAGAGTTGTTACAATCTGGTCAGGACTCCTCTGACAGGATTGCGGAGTTCGATTTTATCTGAGGAAAGGGGATTGTCCGAAAAATGCAGCTATGTGCATACAAGCTGTTGCTTGGCAGGTTGATGACGAGGGACAGGCTCATCAGGTTTGGGGTGCAGATCCCAGACCCGAAGTGCATACTATGTTCATCGGAGGCTGAATCTATTGGCCACCTCTTCTTTGAGTGTCCGGTGACTTGGTATATCTGGTCTGAGCAATGCACGAGGTCGCTGGGAGGTGTTAGCAGGGCCAGAGATATACGGGGGATCCTCACTTGGATTAGGGAACGCCGAGGTATGGAGCTTGGTTGGGCTAGGATGGCCAGAGTTCAACTTGCAGCATCAGTCTGGCACGTCTGGAGGGAGCGTAACAGACGTATATTTGAGGAACTAATTATCCCTCCCGTTGGAATTCTAAATAATTTAGAATTCGATGTATCTGTAATAGTCCCTTAACTGGGGTGGAAGAGATATGAGATTGTGTACTGTAATACTTTTACTGAGTTCTGCGTGGAATAAAATTTACCCTTATTCCAAAAAAAAAAAAAAAAAAATTATGCGGTTTCATCGTCTAAACGAGTGAATGGATTGAAAATTTACTTGCTCAAACTGCATCTCCAACAAAGTGACAAACCATCTGGATTAATTTGGTTCTCTCAAGGCATGTGAGTTAGCACAATGCATAGAGCCATTTCAGTGTACCTAACAGCAAGTTAGTACATCATTGTTTTCAACCACATCATCTCAAAAATAGTATCAGACATACCTCTGTCTGTATTCTATTTCTGCCTCTGCATCGATCTAGTTATTATGGTTTTCTCCTTACCCAAGTCACAAGATTTCCACCAATATAGGTGCAGTAGACAGATATGGACCTCATATCCATCTTCGAAACAACATAAAGAGCATCAGCATAGGTCTCAATCAAGGTGTCCATGTCACTAGGACAAAAAGCCTTTCATAACGTGGGAATACCTCACACCTAATTGCATGGCATAAATACAACATGATACATACAGCATAAAAAGCATCAGCATAGGTCTCGATCAAAGTGTCCATGACACCGTCAGTCCATTTCATTTTGAGTATTCAATCTTGTGTCTGATACTTGTTCGACAAGACATGACACTGAAATTTATCTTGGTGTGTTTGTGCTTCCAAGCCAAATACCAGCAAACACTATTCTATTTTAAAATTTAAAAAAAAAAAAAATCAAACCATAGACATTTCACAAAACAAGAAAAGTACAAATCTAATCAGTTGTGTTAGATATGTGACATCCGAAGCAAGGTTGTAAAACTCACTACGCACTAGTCGGGCTGACATCGGACGCCTAGACCGACTAGTCGGTTTATTTAAAAACATGCTGAAAATTACTGCAATTGTCCATAAAACACCCAAGAACATGCATGGTCGGGCGTCGGGGGGCACTACACGGATGCCTAGGCAGGCATCTAGAAGAGTGATCTCAAGCAATTAAGATAAAGTGTGTAAAGTAAGGGTGTTGAGAACTAATAAGGGACTTAGTCCCACATTGGAAAAATGTAGTATGAAGAGGAGCTAGACTCCCTATAAGTAGTGGAGTAGCCAATCAATAAAATATACAACAATTATTCTCTATATGGTATCAGAGCCATAACCACAAAAAAAAAAAAAAAAAAATTCCCACCCCTTCCCCAACCCGGCAAACCCCCCTGCCCCCCTCCCGACGCCGAACCCCCCTGTTGCCCCCGGCAGGTCCCACCCTGCCCCCCCCCCCCTCCCCGCCCCGCCCGACACCCCCCCTGCTGCCGCCGACGCCCCCCCCCCCCCTCTTGCTACCCCGACGCCCCCTTGCTGCTGTCGACGAACCCCCCTGCTGCTGCCCCCCCCTCTTCCGACCCCAATTGCTGTCGACCCCCCCCCCCCTTTTTTCAAAACGAAAAAAAGAAACCCTAATTTGCGAGAGAGATTATATGGGCGGTTATTCGAAGACGGATGGACGTCAAATGCTTTATTTGCACCATCTGTTCCTAGATTACGCCCTCCGGAATTATAAAATGCTTTTTTGTTTTTCCGTTCTCGATCTGCAAATTAGGATCTACATGCGCGCGCCGGTGTTGGCCACGTTAACAGCGCATTCATAAGGTCTCTGTTGAAGACTTTACATAAAGACGACGACGACGAAGCCGACGAAGACGACGTCGACGACGAAACCGACGAAAACAACGACGACGACGAATCACAGTTGAAGACGCCATGGATTCGATCAGTGGTAAACTGACAGTAGAAGAGATGAAGGCCTTGGTTGATGATATTTTATCAAAGAGATTAACCGAGACAACCCCACGTGTGATCCATACTGATGTGGATCCGTCACCCTACAAAATGGAGAAGCTGGACAAGCTGGAGACGAAGTTGGAAGGAACGTCCAACTACTTGAAATGGTCACGGCAGGCAATGCGGACGCTGAAGGGACGAGGCTTAGTTGGCTACGTCAATTGTCAAACCAAGGCGCCAGATGATCCCTCCTCAAAGGAGTTTGCTATTTGGAAAATTGTCAACAATGTTGTGGCTGGATGGTTGACAGCCTCCTTGACCGACCAGGTGTCGGGTGATGTAGAGGCGATGGAGGCTGCTGCTGATATATGGCGGACTTTGAAGGATATGCACTCAGGATCAGGCAATCCTATACGGGTCTTCCAACTGCAGGATGAACTTGATAGGGTGGCCCAGGACGACCGTACCATCTCTGAGTATGCAACACTGTTGAAGAAATACTGGTCTGATCTGGATCACTATGATCCTCTTGGGATGGAAAATGCACAAGTCGAACCAGCATTTGTGAAACATTTTCAAAAGTTCTTGGATTATATTTCGCGACAACGGATGATGAAGTTCTTGAAGGATCTTAACCATGTGTTTGAGCATAGAAGAAATGTACTCCTAGCACAGCCCATGCTTCCAACCTTAGAAGAAGCCATAGTTGCCATGGCACAAGAAGAGGCTCGATTGAAGTTGATGCCCAACAAGGACTATTTCTAGGGGGAGCAAGCCGTTGTTGACAAGTCTGCCCTTGCCGCCTTCAATCAGCCTCCCTTTGTGGCCGGTGTTTGCCACAACTGTGGTGACTCAGGGCATTACATCAGATTTTGTCCAAAATTCCTACAAAGTCAGTCGAATGATCGTGGACGGGGCCACGGAGAACGTCGCGGTGGTAGAGGCGGTTATGCTGGTAGAAGGAAAAATTATTCTGGAGGACACAAAGCTAATCTGGCAGAGGAAGGGGGAAAAAATCACCTGGCTGAGTTAACCCCTCTTGAGAAGGAGTTCCTCGCGAGGTTACGCAGCACGAAGCTGGGTTCGGACGGCAGTCATGGGACGTCCTCTACCTCGGGGGATCACATCACTTACTTTGCCTAAACCAGCACAGGTATTCCTGCGCATGCTCTTGCAGCAGCTGTCCACCAACTAGGTTGGATTATGGACTCTGGGACATCTCGTCATGTCACGGGATCCCGCGGTGAGTTCCAGGACTATACTCACCTACCGACGCCGGAGAGCATTCAGATTGCTGATGGTAACTCCAGCCCTGTCATGGGTAAAGGCACTGTCGCATGCACCCCTTCTCTCACTCTCACCAATGTCTTACATGCTCCGTCTTTTCCTGTCAATCTTCTTTCTATTAGTGCCATTATTCTTGATCTTAACTGTATTGTTTCCTTTGACATTCCTACGGTGACTTTTTAGGAGAAGGGGACAGGACGACGACTAGGGACTGGCACATGGCATAAGGGACTGTGGTACTTGGACAGGACTGGACTGGACAAACCATTGGCATCTCTGGTAGCAGATACACCATCGGAAGATTCACGGCGCAGTGTAGAAGATGAATTGCTACTCCACCACCAGCGTGTCGATCATTCTTCTTTTAAAATTATTAGTCGAATGTATCCGTCCTTATACCAAAGGGCTAATAAAGAGAAGTTATTTTGTAATGCATGTGAGTTGGGTAAAGATACCAGAAGCACGTATATGAGTTCAGGAAGTAGAAGTTCAACTGCATTTGATATGATACATTCGAACGTATGGGCCCTTGTCCTACAACCGGTATTAACGGTTTTCGATGGTTCGTCACTTTTATTGATTGTTATACTCGCGTGACATGGGTCTACCTTATGAAGAATAAGAGTGATGTCTTTGAGGCGTTTCGAGACTTTCATCGCCGGGTAGAAACACAATATGGCACTAAAATTAAGTGCTTACGGTCTGACAATGGAACGGAGTATACAAATAAGAAGGTTGCTGAGTATTTATCCACTCATGGAATACTACACCAAACTTCATGTGCCTATACACCGGCACAAAATGGTGTGGCCGAACGGAAGAACAGACATCTGCTGGAGGTCGCACGGACGATGATGCTGGCTATGAATGTCCCGAAACACTTATGGGGGCAGGCGGTGTTAACGGCCTCTTATCTCATCAACAGATTGTCATCTCGGGTATTGGACTGGAAGACACCGTTGGAGATGCTTACTGGTGCAACCACGTACACTGTTCCACCAAAAGTATTTGGGTGTGTATGTTTTGTCCAAGATAATAGGTCAGGAGTTGACAAACTGGATCCTAGAGCGGTTAAATGTGTCTTTGTCGGGTACACGACAACTCAGAAGGGATACGCATGTTGGAGCCCAGTTGAGCGAAAGATGTTTGTAAGCATGGATGTTACATTCAGAGAACTGGAACCATATTATGGTTCGGATGACGGTTCAGCGTTTGGTGACACACCTAACATAGAGGGTGTTAGATGTGAGGGGGAGAAAATAAGCCCATCTGTGGTGGTCGGATCGGTCTCATACCCGGTCGTGAAAAACTGGACGAAAGGGGGAGAAAGCAGTGACTCCGATACAGAAGATAAAGAAGATACATATGGTAAACAGAGGGAGCAGCAGACAATGGAAAAGGAGCTCCAAGTCTACAGAAGGAGACATCAGAAGTCCAGTACTGTGCCTGTACCGTGCCCTGTGCCTACTGTACCAAGTCCCTCGTCTACTACTGCTCCAACTCTTAAAGATGTTGACCCCGCACTGAATCAATCTGATTCTGATGCGGATCTCTCTGACTCTGATGGTATGATCTCTCCACCACCTATTGCTCCCTTAAGGAGATCTTCTCGCATCAATGCGGGTAAGGCTCCTAGTCGTTTTGATGATTATGAACATAATATTGTCAACTACCTGTCTTATTCTAACATTTCTTCGAATTATCGAGCCTTCATTGCATCATTAGACTCTACTTCGTTGCCCAAAAGTTGGCAGGAAGCAAAAAAAATCCAAGGTAGAAAGCTGCAATGATAGAAGAACTTGGAACACTTGAGAAAAATAAGACGTGGGAGCTGATTCCATTATCCAAAGGGAAGAAAACTGTGGGATGCAAATGGGTATACACAGTAAAGGAGACATCAGAAAGAAGAGTGGAACGATACAAGGCAAGATTGGTTGCAAAAGGATACACACAATCATATGGCATCGACTATACCTTCACAAATTAGGAAGGTACGGAGCAACATGTTGAAATGAAGAAAAAAGTCGTGATATTTTATATGACAAATAAGGTTATTTATGACTTTTTAAACAAAATCCCTCAATCCCCCCTCGTTAACTCTTCATTTGGGGGTTAAAAAAATAGACAAAAAATGGTTGAACAAATCCTCACTTAATCCTCTTTTAACTCCCCCTCCTAAACCTCCACTTCAAACCAAGCATTGTTTTTATTTTCGCTCACTTAACTTCCCCTCGCTTAACTCTCTTAAGCCTCAATCCAAGTAGACCCTTACTCATAAATATTATTTTTTTACTTTGTTTTTAGGCAAAATACACCTGCAAAAGATAGTTTTTGAATGGAATAATATCAGAATAGACGCATGTTGGTGATTCCATTTGTATAAAATTTTGACAAATGGTAATGGTTATATTATGTCGATAAGGAAATTTATTGGCAGTCCTTACGGACACATTGTACAATATTGATCTTTGAGACGACCAAATCCCCATGTACCTACTATTTTCTTATATTTACTTCACTTTCTTTTAATACGTTTTAACATAATTTAGCAGAAAAAAAAGAGCCACATTGTCGATATCAACTAGCTTCTGTAAGGGTTAGTCGAACCAGGACAAGTCAAAACCGATATGATACGGCTATGAGTATCAACAATCGATCATAATTAACAAGAAAAAAGAGCCAAGTTGTCACTATGAACTGGCCTGTTAAGGGTTGGTTCAAATCAGGACAAGTCAAAACCGATCCAATACAGGTATCAATATCAATAATCAACCAATGTTACAACAAAAGTTAGAATAATATAAATAAATAAATAAAAAAGAATTAACTCCCAATCCAAAAAAAATTAATTACTAATAAAAAAGATTACAGTTTCTTAAATAATCCCCATCAAACAATCAAAATCAATAAAACATGGCATCTTTCATCTCCCTCTTTATTTATAAAAAAGAGACCTGTATATTCATAGCTTAAAACCAAAACCCTAAAACAAATCATAGCAACCCAATATTTCTTAAACACCAAGAAAACAACCATAATCTATCTAAGATAGAGATAGACATGATCCCTTAAATAAAGTTGAGCCAATCCTAAAAATCTTTATATATGCTCATGTTTATCCCATAGTTTGGGGTATCGGCATATAGCAATCCGATACGGCTGATACCGATACGGTTTGGCATGTCCCGATCCAATACAGACCGATACCTGATACTGACCGATATCTACAATGGGAGTCTCTTTTCCGATCAATTTAACAAAGAAAATTGAACAAAAAAGACCGATCAACAATGGTGTAAAACCATAGTAAGCATGTAAAAGTATGTAAAAGAATAAAATTTATTTATCGTATGTAAACCAATCAGCACAGGTGACTATTATTTCATTCAATTACAAAACTACTAAGAAACAACACTGGAAATACTTAAAATTATGCCTAAATGTATATAATATATTTTCTAAAATGTTAATAATTACTTTCTTTCCGATACCAAAAATCTGATACTCTGATCCGAAACCGTCAATACCGCTAATATCACCGATCCTGATAATTATAGGAATGGTCTGATACCGACTCCGATACTGAGAACCTTTTATCCAACCTCCCAATCACCAAAATCTCAAAAGCAAACCTACAAAAGAACATTATATGTTGGTTGATTGCACCTTTATATCACGACATCATCATGGCACACCGTTGAAATAGGAACTGAATGTTGACAATAGATCTCAACATATCAGACCTTTCACTCTGACCGCATTCCTTAGCAAATTAACGTCGAACACCAGATGACTACAGTCGTACTTTACACAAGCACAATCTCCCAAAATAATCACCAAAAACCAAAATCAGTAACACCACAATCTCCCTCAACAAATTCATACTCAGCAACAGAATCTCGCAATAATCATCAAGTTGCAAATATTATCTTAACCAAAAGCATCTATAAGTAGGGAAAACCCCCAAGAAACTCCATGTTCCACAAAGCTCGAACACCTTGTTTTGTTTGTGAGATACGTAGAGTTATAGCTTTCGGTATTTATGATCAAATCATGATGGAAAGATTGAGAAGGATGCCATGCAAAGAACTAAAACATGATGGTTGAAATGGAGTATTTTCGGAGTACTTTGTGCACAAGATACCTACGAGGCTGAAAGAAAAATTCCGGAAGACTGTTATAACACTATCAATGTTTTATGTATTGGAGTGTTATGCAATTAAGAAACAACATGTCCATAAAGTTAGTTGAAAGGAAATGATAATGCTAAGGTAGACGAGTGACAATACATTAAATGTTAGAATAAGAAAAAAGTATATGGAAAGTTAGAGGTGACGTCAATTGAAGACAAGATGGACAAAATTGAATTTGGTGGTTTGGACAAGTGAAACTAGACGAATAGAGCTCCTGCAAAGAGAAGCAAATATATTGTAGTCAATGGAGCTGCTAGGACTAGAGCTAGACCCTGACAAGCATGGTTTGAAGTGTTAAAAAATGATATAGATCTAGTTAGTGTTACAGAGGGCATAGTCCTTGATAGAGGCGAATGAAATAAGAGGATTCAAAAAGTCAACACAAGAAATTTTGGATAAAGGTGTTGATATCGTCATTGTATCCCCAGCTTGTATGAAAGTGTTGTTGTCGGGCCTCGAGACTATCGTGGTTGTATTTTCCATCATTTTATTGGGAACTCCAAATTTTGGATCAAGGCATTGATATTGTCGTTGTATTCCCCGTCTTGTATGAAATTGTTGTCGAGGCCTCAGGACTATCGTGGTTGCATTTTTCATCATTTTTTTTTGGAAACCCTTCGCTCAACATTGTTGCACATTACCAAATCCAATATCAAACATTGCTCTTGTACCCTTTTTTATGACAGAAGTTGTGACAATGAAAACAAAATAAAAAAGAAGATCAACCCCTGAAACTAAAAAAGTCAATAATTACTAATAAACAAATTTTCAATCTCCATAATCCTCAACCAAACACACAAAAAACTCGAACCCTATATCTTTTCTTCTCCCTTTTTTTTCAAAAAAGGAGATGAATTTAAAGCCCAAAACTTATACCCTAAAACAAATCATAGTCACTTAATATTTTTAAACACCAAGAAACTAATCGTAAACTATCTAAGATATATCTATAAATTTAATGCTTTTAAATAAACTTGACTCAATCCTAAGAGACGATAATGCAAAACTATGACACATGACAAGCGCAAAACCAACTCGGTTTAATTTGCAAAAAGGTTGCAAAATTCTAATCGAAAACATAGGATTGTAGAAACAAGGGTTAAACAGTAAAAGTTTCAAGAAATGTCTATTTGAGAGGATGATAGATAGTTATAATTAAAGACAGTAATGTTTCAAATAAGTGTGCAGTCCTATCAGTCCAGAAAGAAGTGACTATTGAGTTAAGAACTAAGCTGAGAATTGAAATTTGGTAGGCTCTAAGATAAACATGGTTTGGCATTATTTTGGAAGAATTTAAATGATGATTGGTATTGGGTTGTATCTCATATCTGGTTGGGCCGTCAAAGATCTGCAAGGGAGTTGTAAGTTTAGTCCTGCATCAGATAAAAAGAGGGAGGAGGATGTATAGATATATGATATTGGTCCTACACTTAACAAGGAATTTATTTTAAGTCGAAGTCCAATCATAACGCGTAGTTCAACACCGGTTTGAAAATTACCGTGTTCCCAAAAAGTGGTAGGAAAGCCTAGAGTTACAAAATGGGTTGGTTTGAGTGCTCTAGATGCTTCGAAAAGATTGTATTGATTACATATGTATAATACGTATATTCAGAAACAAGTTGACCCCTTCCAAGTTGAGGTTGGAGGGATTATATAGTTTCGATCATATGGTAAAGCAACTCAATCAGATGGATCGGGACCTAAGTTTAGAGGGACCGTTTGTATTGAATTCGAAGGTGGATCTAACTGTCGGGCCAAAGGTGTTGCAAGAGTGCAGTTCTCATCCACTAGTTGTGCGGTTTGGTGAAGGTAACTAGTTTAGCCCTGTGACCGAATGTATCAGCTGACAATATATCGGATCTTTATGAGACTTGGGCACTTTCGGACACGAGATAAGGTATGGATTGTTGGGTTATATCTCGCATCCGATTAAGCGCTCAAAGATTCACAAGGGAGTTGAAAGTTTAGTCTCATGTCGAAAAAAAAAAAGTGGAAGATGAGGCATAGATTTATAAAATTGGCCATGGAGTTCACAAAGGATTTCCTTTTGAAGTCATATAAACCAGGTCCAACTTTATACCTAATAAATCAACTTTGGTACTAGAACGGTTGCTTTTTTGTGATGGAACATCAAAAGCGAGAAAAGATTTTTCAAGATTGAAAATAGATATTTCAACTGAGTTTTATGGTGACAAAATAGAAGAATGATAGATACTGAATAACTTTCACTTGATATGATCGAACAATCCTACACCATCTATTAAGGTTAAATTTTTCAATTTTATTATCTGAAATCCTGGAAAGAGTAATCAGAATACTTGATAAAGAATTACTTTTTCGCAAAAAAAAAAAAAAATAAATAAATAAATAAATCTAATCAATACAAAAAAATTATCTAGAAAAATAAATCAAATCAATACCAAAAAAAAATCTAGAAATAGAAGATCAAATATATGTACTAGCTTTGTTATAACAATTTTGAAACTATAATCGCTAACATACTTCTAATATATGTTTTTAGTACCTTACGATACACAATACAATGTAATGATATACTATAATTTCGTTACGTATCGCTTGACCTGATACGAAACATATAGACTGATAGGTAGTATTGGCTTTTTTTACTATAGTCGTGTAATGTATACTTAAGAATCAGGATTCTGAAAGTAGATATAAATGTAAAGATGACACAAATAAAAAATTATGAGAAAATTATACTAAATTGTGTTCTTATATGGATTTAGAACTATAGAACTAAACTCTTAAAGTTATTTCATCAAACGATACACGACACAATCCGCAAGCAAAACAATAAACGACGTGTATCACGAATTGACAACATAGCTTTTATGTACCTACATTTTCAACTCGCAATAGGTATCGTGTATCAATTTGCTAGCATAATCCTGTATCGTAACGTGTATTAGTGTATCGTACCATGCAATAGCTGTAGGAGTTCATGTTTACACTTCAAAATCCGTATAGAGACATAATTTAGTTAATGAGTTCCTACAAGAACCTAGGACATTACTAATTTTAGTTTCCATCAGATTTAAAAAGGCCAATTAATAAAAACCAGCCAACCAGTAGTTATTAATCAAGCAATCGCCCTGACCTATTAATCAGTCCGAGTAGATGAATGTATTGTTCGAGTACATGAGTTCCTACACGAACCTAGGACATTTATAATTACTCGGGCAAGCAAGCCAATTTCAAGAATACTGCAAGCTAGTAGCAACGAAATCAATTCCAGGATGCTTGAAAAAATCTATAAATAGTATGAAGAACAAAGAGAACATCACATCTTTAACAGAAATAACCTAGTTTGTCACATCGGTAGTGGATTGATTTTCTTGTGTATCATATCATCGCATATTATATCGTATCGTGTATCGGATTATACAGTAATGCAAAGAGTTTCGGTGTATAATTCTAAACCCATATAAGAATATGATGCAATCACATTAGTTTTTTTATTTGTTTCATCTTTACAAGTAATTCTAGTTCCAAAATCCAAATTCTTGAGTATATTACATGACTCGAGGGGAAAAAAGTGAGGTAATTGTGAACCTATATGTATCGGAACGGGTCAACATATACGTAACAAAATGGTAGTATATCGTACAACATTGAAAGATATGTATCATAAGATACAACATAGGAAATAACTCTTAAACATCTATTATAGACTATTCCGTTAAAATACAAAAGTTTAAGCCATGTGAATAAGATGCAGAGAGATAAGACTAATTATATTTAAACTCGACTATATAACCTCAATACAAGTAAGATTATGTTGGTATATTTGGTATTAAAATAAGTGTATTGATATATTTGGTATTAGAATAAGTATATTAAAATATCATGTTGGTATATTTGGTATGTCAGAATATGTCACAGGATATTCCACAGAGGATTTAATGTAATAAGGAATATTGTAAGACTATATATAGCCAAGAGACTATCAATAAAATCATAACAAATATTCAACATGGTATCAGAGCCACAAAAATCCTAGTCGCCGCCATATTTTCCAAACCCTAACCCTACTCGTCACCACCATCACCATCCACACCACCACAGCCACCACCGCCGCCAACAGCTGCACGACCGCACGTCGACCGCCTCGTGCGCGAGCCGGCCGTTGCTCCGCGGGCACCTCCGTCGCACGCGCGCGGCTGTTGCCGCTGCCGTTGCTCACTTCGGCCGCTGCTCGAAGACACGCCCGACGACGCCCACTCGCCCGTCAGTCCGCCCACCGGCCTCACCACCACAAAAACACAATTTCCGAAGTCTCCCACAGGATCATTTCGAACGTTGAAGACATAGATCCGATAGGAGAGAGACATGATCGGATCTAGAAGAGAATGAAGAGCATGAATCATAGAACAGGTGTGAGGTGATCGAAAAAGAGGAGGATCGATGGAGGAGATCATCAAGAAGCTGGACCATGCGGAGGATGCAACATTGATGAAGCTGATGAAACTGTCGGCTGGTAAGAGCGCGACACGAACATCGACGAAGTTAGAGTTCCCTCCATCGATCTAAAGCTTGATGGACTAGTTACCTACCTGAGTTGGTCACAGCGGATGAGGAGAACCCTTATAGGAAAGAACCTGGAGGATTTCCTGTCAGGAGAAAAGATAGAGCCGGACGAGGGCTCGGCAGGACGCGACGAGTGAAAGTCCACTAATATGGTGATCTACATTTGGCTTCGCAATTCTTTACTCCAGTTGATCGTCGCCACAATGGATGGCATCGAGATGGTGAAGGACGTGTAGAAAAAATTGAGGAGGACCTACGATGGTGTAGAGAACAACTTACGAGTTTTCCAGATCAAGGAGAAGATCGACGACACCGTACAGGAAGAGCTGCGGGGACCCGAAATGTAAGAAGAGACAGGTATGTTTGCAGGAGCGTATGTGGTTGGATTACGATCACTCAGATCGGACGAGCTGCAGGGATCCGAAGTATAAGGAGAGACAGGTATGTCTGCAAGAGAGGACAATAAAGTTCCTTAAAGGGCTGACTGCAGTGTTTGCTCAGATGACAACACTACTTCTAGTCCAACCGAAGATCCCCACCCTTGAGGAGGCTATATCGGCCATGATCCAGGAGGACACTCGCATAAAACTGCAGGCAGGGACAGGTGGCCCTTCTGAAGTAAAGTCAGCACTGGCGGCTACTAGTTCGAGCGACACAAGGCCTAAGGGAGAGCCCTGGCAGCACAACTGGCAGTGCTAGAACTACGAAAAGATGGGACATCATCGGTATGCTTGCACCAAACTACCTAAGGAGGAAGATCCAGGTGGTGGACGTGGACAGTTCGGTAGACACGAACATTTTGGAGGACGTGACCGTGGTCGTGGGGGTCGACGGGATGGTCGAGGAGGTTATCAGACAAATCTGCTGGTAACAAAAGGAGATGAGGAAGCTGGTGGTACCTTTACTGAGGAGGACCAGGCACTGATGGACATGCTAGAGGCACTCAGGAGGAAGTAGAGAGCGTCAAATGATGAAAACAGGAGTGAAACCGAGACGTCCACCTCATTCTTCGTTGGAGGCAACGCCGCCATGTATGTCCATCA
This sequence comes from Iris pallida, assembly GCA_029216955.1. Classification (NCBI taxonomy): domain Eukaryota; kingdom Viridiplantae; phylum Streptophyta; class Magnoliopsida; order Asparagales; family Iridaceae; genus Iris; species Iris pallida. Next base: position 36,542,512 of record JANAVB010016197.1, on the reverse strand, counting down.
GAAGGTACTGACGACTCACTCGCCCTTGCATCTATATTTTCCCTTAAATCGTCAGACTGGATTATCGACTCAGAAGCCTCTCGACATGTGACGGAAAATGATAGTGAGTTCTCCTACACTCACCTAGCATCGGCAGACAGTATTCAAACAGCTGATGGTACTTTCCAGTCAGTGGACGGTAAGGGTACTGTAAATTGTACATGTTCAGTAAAATTATCCAATGTTTTGCATTCTCCATCTTTTCCAGTCAGTCTTTTATCCATCAGTTCTATAATCCTCCAACTAAAATGCATCGTCTCTTTTGATATTCCTAAGGTGATCTTCCAGGAGAAAGAGACGGGACGAAGACTTGGGATTGGCACTTGGAATGAGGGACTATGGTACCTGAATCGAGAAGTGCTGGATTCAGCATTGGTGTCTATGGCAGAGAAGGCAGGAATAGGAAGATTGAAGATGAGTGCCGAGGATACATTAATACTCCACCATAAGAGGTTGGGACACTCCTCTTTTGCTACTCTAAGTAAATTGTATCGAGCTATTTATGAGAAAACAAATAAAGAGAAACTAGTATGTGATGCATCTGATTTAGGCAAACTTACTAGGAGCTCATATGTTAGTACAGGTCATAGGAGCTCGTCTGCTTTTGATGTAATACATTACGATGTTTAGGGGTCATACGCCATTACTACTATGAATGGTTACAAGTATTTTGTTTCCTTCAAGTATTGTTCTTCTCGTGTCACTTGGTTGTATTTGATGAAAAATAAGAGTAATGTATCTACATGTTTTCAGAACTTTCATAAACATGTCCAGACTCAGTACAGGACAGTAGTGAAGATATTGAGATCTGACAATGGGACAGTATACCAACAGAGCACTTGCGGAATACTTGTCAGCCCAAGGGATACAGCATCAGACCACTTGTGCATACACGCCAGCACAAAATGGAGTAGAAGAAAGTAAGAACAGACACCTTCTGGAGGTGACAAGAAGCATGATGAACTATATGAATGTCCCGTAGAATCTGTGGGGACATGCAGTGTTGACAGGAACTCAACTAATCAATAGGATGCCTTCGTCGGTACTGGGATGGAAGTCTCTAAGTGAAATATTGCAAGAAAATAATAGTGGAATACTCCCACTGAATGTATTTGGTTGCGTGTGTTTTGTGAAGGACAATAGACCGTCAGTTGGAAAAATTGATCCTAAAGCAGTCAAGTGCAACTTCGCGGGCTACTCGACGACTCGGAAGGGGTATGTGTGTTGGAGCCCAGTAGAGAAGAAGAAGTTTGTGAGCATGGATGTTCACTTCAGGGAGCATGAGCCATACTACCGTCAGGAAGGAATCTCAAACAACTCACCTGATACTGCGAGTATAAGGTGAGAGGGGGAGATTGGTGAAAGCATGGTGACCGATTTAGAAGTATGGCATAGATGCACTGTTAAGGAGGAACATGAAGCTGAAGAGGAACAGGAGGAGGAGATGAGAGGTGTTAGGCCCACGGCTCAGGGGGAGATACTTACCTACAGCAGGAGAGAAAAGCAAACTGCAGAACCAGTACCTACAGTGCCAGTGTCAAGCCCCTTGTCTGCGTCCGTCTCGACTCCTGAGACACCTACACCACTGCCAGATTCTCCTTCAGGTGATACCATTCTTCCTACTCTCACACCTACTGCTACACCATTATCAATACGAAGGACCACTCGCAGCAATGCAGAAAATCCTCCTGATAGATATGGTTGGAACCTTGCTCAGTTTGTTTCATACGATCATATCTCATCTTCTCATGGAGCATTCATTGCGTCTTTGGATAGTATTACTGCACCTAACAATTGGCAGGTTGCCAAGAACGATCCAAAGTGGAAAGCGACGATGCACGAGATGTTGAGGGCTCTTGAGAAGAACCACACTTAGGAGCTGGTAAAACCGTCAGAAGGAAAAAGAGCAGTCGGATGCAAGTGAATCTTTACTATGAAGAATAATCCAGATGGACAGGTTGAGCGCTACAAAGCTCGACTGGTGGCAAAAGGATACAGTCAGATGTACGGTATTGACTATTACGAGACCTTTGCACCAGTGGCGAAGATGAGCACTGTCAGGACCCTGATTTCTCTGGCAGCGAATGATAGATGGAAGCTACACCAACTGGATGTGAAGAATGTGTTTCTTCATGGAGATCTAGTGGAGGAGGTGTACATGGAGATACCACCAGGATTCGGCACCAATCAGACAGTGGACAAGGTCTGCAGGTTGAAGAAATCCATCTATGGACTGAAGCAGTCTTCTCGAGCGTGATTTGACAGATTCAAGAGGACGATGATAGGAATGGGATATCGGCAGATCAATGTTGATCATACTGTGTTCTTCCGTCGGAGTAGAGGCCACATCACCATGCTTGCGATATATGTGAACGATATGATTATCACAGGAGATGATGAGCAGGAGATCGTCCGATTCAAGAGGAAACTTAGCAAGAAATTCGAGGTGAAAGACCTTGACCTTCTTCGGTACTTCCTTGGAATTGAGATTGCTCAAGAAGCAGAAAAAATTGTTCTTTCTCAGAGGAAATATGCACTGGACCTTCTTACAGAGACAGGGATGTTGGGATGCAAACCCGCAGCGATGCCGATAGATCAAAGGTTCAAGCTGGTTGCTGAGGTTGGAAAACCAATTGACCGGGATAAATACCAAAGACTGGTGGACAAGTTGATCTATTTAAGCCACACTTGTCATGATATCTACTTTGCAGTAAATGTGGTGAGCCGCTACATGCATAACCCACGGAAGGATCATATGGACGCAGTGTACCAGATTCTGAGATACTTGAAAGGTGTCCCCGGAAAGGGACTGATGTTCAGAAAGAATAATCATGTGGGCATCGAGGGCTACTGTGATTCTGACTAGACTAGTTGTGCTGATGACAGGAGGTCTACCTCGGAATACTACATATTTGTAGGAGGCAACTTGGTCTCTTGGAAGAATAAGAAGCAGTCAGTGATAGCCAGATCGACAACTGAAGCAGGGTACAGAGCTATGGCCTTAGAGTTGCAGAGCTGCTATGGTTGAAGAATATGCTGGTGGAGCTGAAGCTGGATCAAGAAGCCAAGATGAAGCTGTGGTATGACAACCAATCAGCTATTAGTATCGTCAACAATCCAGTACAGCATGACAGGACCAAACACATCGAGATCGATAGGTTCTTCATCAAGGAGAAGTTGGATCGTGGACTACTGGAGCTAGGTCACGTTCCAACCAAGAATCAGATAGCAGACGGACTGACCAAGGGACTTAGCTCTGTGAACATGATTAGAGGATGTGACAAGATAGCTTTAGTGAATATCTTTCGCTCATCTTGAGGGGGAGTGTTAGTATATTTGGTATTAGAATATCATATTAGTATATTCGGTATGTCAGAATATACCACAGGATATTCCACAGAGGGTTTAATGTAATAAGGAGTATTGTAAGACTATATATAGCCAAGAGAGTATCAATAAAATCATAACAAATATTCAACAAAATAAAAGACATCCAAACAAAGGATAAGCCCTATCCAAATTAGAGAAGCATATTTCTAAGCCGTAATTTTAATTCAAGTATGAATCCAACCTCAGATCAAATTTAAAATTCTTAAAGAAAAAACTGAAATAAACCTAATTAAAACCAAAATAAAATAATCTGAGTGTATGATTACAAAATCTGAATTTGAATCTGAATAAAACTTCAACAAAATAGCCTAAATTTGTAATTCCCATCGAACATATTACATACATACTTCATATTTGACCTATAACTTACCTGTAGGAGCAAAGGGAGGATCGTCAACAACGTTGGTAGCTGGGATAGGGATTTTTTCTTGACCTCCACTTATGTCATCGCAGACCAGCCTATTAATAAAGATGATTAGTTTAATACTACAAGATGCGGATATGATGCCACAGTAGTTGTGTGCTGGTACTAACAGAAGAAACCTAGAGAATAGAATTTCATTTACACAAAAGGGCTATTCAGTTGTTTGTAAATGTATGCAACAAATTTTGCATATAGCATTTGTTGTAAATGGTGCCGCAAAGACATTGTTTGCTTATGCAAATGATGATGCGGAATTTACAAATCCATTGTTTCGAATGTTGTAATTGCATGTTTGGTTGCAAATTTTGTTGATGTAAATACAAATCCATTGTTTGGTTCTGACTTAAATGAAGAGAGAATGAGCGGAAAAAGTGTAATTGGTGTAATAAATGGCGTCATAAGTGGTGTTGCGGCCATTTTGACCGTAATGGTACCAAAAGAAGAAACCTAGATAATAGAATATCATTTACACAAAGGGGCTATTCAGTTGTTGGTAATGTATGCAACAAATTTTGCATATAGCACTTGTTGTAAATGGTGCCGCAAAGACATTGTTTGCTTATTGCAAATGATGAGGCGGAATTTACAAATCCATTGTTTCGAATGTTGTAATTGGACGTCTGGTTGCAAATTTTGTTGATGTAAATACAATTTCATTGTTTGGTTCCGACTTCAATGAAGAGAGAATGAGAGGAAATAGTGTAATTGGTGTAATAAATGCCGTCCTAAGTGGTGTTGCGGCCATTTTGACCGTAATAAATGTCATGGTACTTTGGGAGGAATTAGGAAACATTTGTTTCACCATTTCTATCACAACAAACATTGGAATTTGTGTAAATAGTGCAACAAATGTTGCATGTAACTCCATTTCCAGTCAACCAAATACCCCTAAAATAAAAAAGGGGCCACAAAAAGGACATTATAAGATGAGGAATGCAAGATCTGTTCTACTTGCCAAACTAATCCCCACTGAAACCCTAAAAAAATTCTACATTGAAAAAGGATGAGCTATAATATAGTTGTTAACGGAGCCACTAGGACTAGAGAGAGACATAGTAATTAATGGAGCCGCTAGGACTAGAGGGAGACACAGATGAACATGGTTTGAAGTGTTGAAAACGGATATGGATTTTGTTACCATTACAGAGGACATGCCCTTAACAAAGCCGAAAGGAAGAAGATTCTAACAGCTGACCACAGACATTTGGGATAAAGGCTTTTTTGGTGTTGGTGTTGTACAAAGGTGTCTAATAAACCAGTTGGACAATAAAATACAATAAAAAGTATAGGTGTAGACAGCAGTAGTAATGACAATAGAAAGTACAGGTGTAGACAGCAGTAGATTTCATGGTTGTAGAAAAGGAAGGAAATATTCAATTGCTATTCTAACAGCGGATTCTAACAGCTGACCACAGACATTTGGGATAAAGGCTTTTTTGGTGTTGGTGTTGTACAAAGGTGTCTAATAAACCAGTTGGACAATAAAATACAATAAAAAGTATAGGTGTAGACAGCAGTAGTAATGACAATAGAAAGTATAGGTGTAGACAGCAGTAGATTTCATGGTTGTAGAAAAGGAAGGAAATATTCAATTGCTATTCTAACAGCGGATTCTAACAGCTGACCACAGACATTTGGGATAAAGGCTTTTTTGGTGTTGGTGTTGTACAAAGAAGGTGTCTAATAAACCAGTGGGACAATAAAATACAATAGAAAGTATAGGTGTAGACAGCAGTAGTAATGACAATAGAAATTAGGTGTAGACAGCAGTAGATTTCATGGTTGTAGAAAAGGAAGGAAATATTCAATTGCTATTAAGTGGGACTAGTTGCTTACACTTATCAGTTTTCAAACGGACTAGCAAGCAGACTATTGACATAATATCGAAAGTATAGGTGTAGACAGCAGTAGTAATGACAATAGATGTCACAACCTACTAAGAAGGTAAGGGAAGTCAAAAGAAAGAGGGGGTGCATAGGAATGAAAAACAGTCATACTTCAAGGCTAGAGCAGTATCTACAAGTTGATTTCCATCATAATCAAAGAAAAATGTATGTTTCAATTTTAAGTCAGAATAATCCATCATCTCCTTTATTTCTTACATCTTCCTAAATTTTCACTTCCCTAACTTCTCTCTTCTCTAATCAAAAGTATTTCATAGCGAAGTTCGTACTAAAGTGTCCAAACATAAATTTCCATAGCATTTTTATGTGGCAAAGAACTAGTCAAGTTCGGGTTATAATGGTTTTTATAGTAAAGCACAAGGCGCAGCACCGTGAGGCAAAGGATGTTCAGGACTGAAGCACAAAGCACAAAGGGGAAAGAGCGAGCCTCATGAAGGCAAAGCACACGCTTATTCCAAATTATGTAAATTGTATTTATAAATCATGTCTATAACAAATATTACTTGTAAGCAAATAAATATCAACTTATTTATGAAATATTGCAAAACATGTTTATACTCAAGTGCACAAGGATGTTCAGGGCTGTCTTTTAACAAAGATTCGCACTATAGGCATCGGAATCGGTATCAGACCCTTTATATGAGTACCGGTATCGGCGGTATCGACAGTATCGGATCGACGTATCAGATTTTTTGGTATCAAAAAACAAATAATTATTAATAAATTATTAAACTTTTAGAAAAAAATATTGTATAATTTTAAGTATTTCATGTGTTGTTTCTTACTAATTTTGGAATTGAATGAAATAGTAGTGACCTTTGACGATTGGATTGGATTATTTGTGATAGATAAGTTTTCTTCTTTTACATGTTTTTACAATTTTACTACGCTTTTACACCATTGTTAATTGGTCTTTTTCATTCAATTTTCTTTGCCGAAATGACTCGAAAAGAGACCCCTAATGTCAGTATCAGTCAGCAACGGTATCAGTCGATATCGGATCGAGATATGTCAAACCATATCGTTATCCGCCGTATCGGATATTTATCGGCCGATTCTATAAATATGCTTAACACAATAAACTAACTAATCAAAGTTTTAATATTTTGACCATGTGAACAAAATAGGCAATAACATACTAATACCCTAACAGTGGTACCAAATCCATATTAAAAACAAAATTGGAATTTAAGTACTTACCTTCCAAGTGTCAGTAAAAATAGCAAGTAAAATAACATGTAAAGTAGAACATGTATGAGGCACGTATCAAATATCTCAAAATGGGATTGAACCTCACCAAGAGGCATAACTTGGTGTGAGCATCATGAAGGGATGCCTCGTAACACCAGCATTTAGACCTTAAGGGTTGAACCTTGTGAACCACGTGGCTGATGTGCGCTTTTACAAACTATGTTTGTACGCATTTCGTTTATTTTTGTCTTAGTCATGATTGATGTGGGCAAGGACTTCTTTGTTTGGTTAGGATTTGTCATTATCAGAAAAGTACTCTCTTGATATTTGATCAAGAAGTTGTTCTTGATGGCCAATACTGTATTCCTATTGTTGGAAAGTTGTTTCTTGGTGGCCAAGTCTATATGGTTAGATTAGAATATGTACTCCAAACCTTTTCGCCCTGGATAGAAGATGTTTTTGCTTTTCTATTAGATGCACGAGGATTGCACAGTGTGAAAGCCTAACCCTAGCAATAATATTTTATCTTCCCCTTTCTCTGTCTGCTGCTCCCCTCTTCTATGTTTATTCCAATCGATGTTACATGAACATGGATATGACACTATACGGATAGGACACAGGGACACAAACATGGCACCAATTTTGGTCCAACTTAGTGTACTTTGGAGTATCCAGGTTGTGTCTGATATGCGGTCAACATGACACGGCTCAAATTTTTGGGGTGCCCATGCTAACTAGGCTGCTACCATATAACTCCTCTCTCCCTTCTTATTTGTTGCCACCTACACAGATCTAGTCTACCTTTTCTGCCTGCTGAAGAACCCATGCTGATGTGATGTCTTCCTACAGCAGCCACCAGACTGCCAACACCAGGGCCTCCCCTCCCCACTTCAGCATGTGTTGTTGCCTTTCTGCAGTCCAAAAACAGCCCTCAATAATACCCCACCTCCAAGGCCCTCTTTTTCCCTTTTAAACAACCAAATGGCCATCCCTTGCGCTTCAGTGCAATCAAGAGTCATCCACCACCGCTTCTCTTTTGCACCACCAATATCATGAACTGAAGTTCGAGATTCGTCCACAAGGCAATCAAAATCCATTCAATTAAATCAAGATTGATCTTTGAGCATGTCCATTTTGAGTTATTAGGTGGATTGGTTCCAATACACAGGAGCAGGAGTCTCAACAGATACGTGATCAGTCCGGTTTTCAGTATGGACATGACACCTTAACATGAGCAACTTCCACTGTCCACCACCATTGCAGAGCTTGCAACACCATTGCCATCACTTTCTTTAAGAGGGATCACCTTCTACCACTCCACGAGTTTCAACCGTGCTACCACCTAGCTCTACTGATGTTCCAGGAGTATAAGAGTTCTGGTACTGTTTCCCACTAGTACTAACTTGGAGACAACATAGTCGGGGAGCGACTAAAGCTTGGATGAAGCTCCTTGTTGTCGCTGATGACACCATGCCATGGTTATCAAAGGCGCAAGGGGCATCATGAGGCAAAGGATATCCAAAGGTGAACACCACGAGCCTCATGAAGGAGAAAAGCACACGTGTTGGGAAAAAAATTATTTATAAATCATGTGTAATAAAAATATTTTTTTAATGGAAATGAACACTAAATTAATCATAATTAATGTTGCTCCTTTCCAGACAATTTTATAATTTATTCATTATTTATGTTGCATTAACGAACAATAGGCAAAAACAAACTAATACTCTAATAACAATATTAAAATTACAAATAAAATTTAAGTACTTACATTCTATTGGTCAATAAAAACAAGAATATAATCTAATAGCAATACTAAGAATCCAAATAATAGAAAACGGAATTGAAGTACTTCCATTCTTATTGTCATTAAAAATTAGAATGTAAGTAACATGTATAGTACAATATGTATGAGGCACGCTCAAATGGGCTTAAATCTTGCTGAGAGGTACTATGAGGCATAAGCCTAATGAAGGGAGCCTTGCTCCACCTACAATGATGTGTTAAGGGATGAGCCATGCATCTAAGCTGCACTTTTTAAGACTATGGGTCATGTAATATTTTTTGGTACTAATTCACATACAAATTTAATAAAACTTTTTTAAATTAAAAAAAGGGCAGTCCTACACATGAGATAAACGACCACAGCAAGATGAATGGAGTTAAAAAGAAGTCACATAAATTTTTAACATTTTGAAGATATTTTATTCTACAAAATTCAAACAAGGGGTATTATGATCATTTTTAACAATTTGAACAAAAAAATTTGGTGAACATGGATACAAGGACTCTATTAAAGTAATGGTACGAGGAACGTGTAAAAACTGAAATGCTAGGGGGTTCTATAATTTATCTTGTAAAAGTATTTAGCGTTTAGTCCGATACACAAAATAAAGTAAATATGTGTTCAAATAATATCAAATCCTTTTGTTTATAGAATTAGAATGGTTCCTATCCTTTCTTCTAAACAAATGTTGGTATTGTGGTGGATCATTGTTTGTCATTGGTGTAATCAATTGTACTTCCATCTAGATAACTTTTCTTTTGTCAGGTTAGTAGTTTCATGTTTTATTCCTGATTCAAAGGAAGAATAATTTGGAACAGTATTTTAATACAGGAAGTAGGAAAAGAATTAGAGGTATGAACGAAAATGTATCATGATGGTATGGTGCTATAGTAGAAAAGATGGTTTCAATCTACCAAATATTAGTATAATCCTAATTATCATTAACAACTATTCTCAAGTCTATCCTCTCCTTTAGTCTAGTTCTAAATATTTCAAAACCAATAGAATATACTAATAAATAATTGAAAGCCAAAATAGCACTAAATGCCCCTTACCCTCGCACATCGGAAATTGACCGAGGGACCTCAGCTCGAGAAAAACGAACCTGAAACGGATTGGTAAATATATCATGGTCAAATTTTGAAGAGAAAATAATAATAATATAGTATAGAATAGAAAGTACTGATGACAATATATTATTAACATTGTTCTAAATGGCGGTCGCCTAGCCCGCCTAGGCAGCGCCTAGGTGGTAGGTGGTCTCTCTCTGCACCGCTTTTCGATATGCGGTGGAGTAGGCAGCCAACGGAGGTTAGCGGCATAGGCGGAGGTGAGGCGGCATATGCGGGCGCCTAGACGGAACAATACCTAACAAGATATTTTCGGACAAAAAGGTTTTGTAAGCATTATGAGCCTATGGTTCACTTTTACAAACTTAAACTTTATAAATCTTCGTCCTACAACTTAGTTATGCAAGGAACACCCTTAAAATATGCATATTATGCAAAAAACAGTGGTAAAATAGTAAAAAAAAAATGTTCAAAATGTATCGACCTCGTAGGCGGCCTAGGCGGTAGGCGGACTCTCTCCGCCGCACAACCGCCTACAGCCGTTTAGAACCTTGATATTATATCACTTTATTAATTTGCAATAGGAAATTGTCAAGGTTTCCCCATTAGATTCAGTTTCAAACTTGCACTTTGAAAAAGAACAAAAGTGTAGAGGCTGTAGACCACAAATAAAATTTCATGCACGAACTAGTTTGTGAGCCCATAAATTGGTGCACTCCCATGCAGATATAACAGCCGCATGTACGAGATTGAAATTTGAGAATAGCAAGGTAATATGATCACACAAAAGAACAGGTGTAAACCACATAATGAATTGTGTGCAGCAACTAATGTGTGCATATAAATTGGTGTCGAGTCTTCCATGCAGATAACTTTTGGTTGTCAAAAGTTCACATAAAACGAGGAAGCTAATTAGAATAGCACAGATTACACATGACAGTATATTTTAATAAAAAACAAGAGGACTTTAGTTTTGTCCTAACATTATTATACTGGACATTAAACAATCACCTCAGCTACATAACAGCTTATTGTTTATTACTTGTATATTGTCACCAAAAACAGATTAAATTAATGACAGCCTCTCTCACAAAAAATGTAGCCGTCTCTACATGATCTATTTTTCTACATCAATTTATCTTCTAAGGATCACCTCTGTAAAAATAGAGCTTACATCAAGTTACTTAATTATTTAACATCATATTAACCTACTGCCTTCTAGCTATTGTTCAAGTTTCAATTGAATATCTAATTTCAGCAAGGTTTCAAAAGGGTTTTTTGGTAATTGATCTTCGTAGTGAATGAAGACACAAAACCAATCCATTTTGTTAGCCCAATAGGTCACGGTCAACTTGATTTTGATAATTAACTAAACCTTGATACGATATGACACAATATGGTGCAAACTATATCACAAGAAGGTAATAAATGTCACTCCTCGCAAGACAAAAAAGTTGAGTTGTGGTCGTCTAGTTCCTTTTATTCTTATATATTTTTGATACTTTATTTGAGTCTAGGACTATTGTAAGTCGAAGTCGCACTGGCAACTAGATGAGCTCAACTCCACTCAAATAAAACCAACCCAAATACAGATCAACCCAATACCAAGTGTAACTCTCTAGAACTATTTTTGGTGAATTTTAAGAAAAAAATTTCTAAATATCTATTTGAGCGTATAATATTGTTTTGCGATATAAGACTTAGTTTCTCTAATAAAGATGTTTTTACTAATCAATTCTGCTTTATAATATTGAATATTATTTCTTAATTCTAATGATATCTCTTAATATTGATTACTAATAATGGTGATCATGATTATTATTATTATTAATTACTTCAGGTTTATTGTTATGGTTAAGGTGATTACTCTTGAATAATTAATTTTATTTTAGAGATGTTTTAGTTGATCTTAGCTATTAAGTTTGTTTTGATTGAATTATTTAGTAACTAATTCAGATTATTAATATTACTAATGATTAATAATAATGATGATTAATTGTGATTATTAATTCTGGTGGTTATTGATGGACCGAATTTTAATGAGTTTCTAACTAAGCCTACCAAAGCCTTGGACTTTTGATTGTGGGCTTTGACCTATCAATTCTAGGAAGGGCTCAGTTCATTTTTTATTAATCCGGAGTTAGTTACTAGTAATTAATTGGTTAGTTATTAATAAGTTAATTAGTTACAGAGTTAGTTATAGATTAGTTACTGATTTTATATTAATGCCTCCAGATCTGTTTCTAATTATTGAGAGTGCCACTCAGCTGACTTGGAGAACACCCCAAAGTTTTATTATAAATAATTGGTCAGTCTTTATTTTATTAGTTTTAGCACAGTTCCCAACACCAGCCACTGACACACTGTTAGCACTATTTCCAAGTTCCATCTCTAATGTTCATCACTGTCCTCTACCATTGTTCTGGCCGAGCGCCACCGCTCGTCGAAATCCCGCCGGAGATTCCAGAACTCAGATCCGCTCCCCGATGACCACCCCGCGCCAGAGGAGCTCCTCGTCGAGTCCCATCGTTCAGATCCAGATCACTCGCCGACTTGAGAGCTACTCGTCGCAGTCCGCCGCATCGATCCTAATCACTCCGCCGTCAGCCACCGCTGATCGTCGACGACAAACCTCATCGGGTTTCGCCATCACCTCAAAGACAGTGCGTCGACCAACGCGCCGCCTCGAGATCTTCGCTGCCTCTTCGGGAGTCGAACCGATGCTTCGATTCGCGAGCCGCCTCTTCGATTTTCGAGCGGCCACCTCGGGTTATGTGTTGCCTCTTCGAAGACTGAGCGGTTCTCTCAAGTAGGCACGCCGATCAGCTACCGCCGACTCGCTGAGGACCGCCGCGAGACCAACAGTATTGTGCAACTTGAGTCGTTGGAGTTGACAACATCGCCGTGAAGTCTCGAAGCCGTAGTCGCCGCCCCACCGCAGAGCGCCAGATCTGTCGAAGATCGACATCCCCACCGGCCGAGGTGAGCCTCGCATCGATCTACTCAACCCTCCTCTTTCTTGCTCCTTAGAAATCGGATTTACTTTCTTACTGTTATGGCTTGGGGAGGATGGCGAGTTTTAGGGCTAGAGTTTGGGAGATGTTCTCGAGCGGGAGGAGGAAGAAGGTGTGGAGCTAGGGTTTCGAGTGGTCATGTGAAGTGAAGAAGAGGAAGAAGAATCTTAGGGTTAGGTTTTCCTTCCCGTCGTCGTAGAGAAGATGAAGGGGATAGGGGGTTGTGAGCTTTGCGACTTTGAGAGGAGGAATGAGAGGAGAGAGAGAAAGGTCAGTGTATATAGTTAGGGTTAATGATCGGGCCAGATTTGGTGGAGTAAACAGTAGGCTAATGTCTGGGCTATCAATTTCAGTAAGAAAACAGAATGAAAGAAGAAATCAAAATTAATAGCAATTGGTTTTAGCAGGCCGGGTCTTGGACTTGTGGGTTGTACTGGTTGGTATAAAAATTGGGAGGACAAATAATGTAACGGTAGTAATTGTTGGGCCCAAAGCTTGGGCCAGGTTGACGAGCTAAATTAGCGTATGAGACATTGAATTAAAAAGCGCACCTAGGCGCAAAGCGCAGCGATGCGCAGGAACAGCGCCTATGAACAAGCCAGGCGCACCACCTTAAAAAAGCGCGCGCCCAGTGTAGAAAGGCGCAGGCTCCAGGCGCTCAACAAGGCGCGCCTAGGCGTAAAGTTACTTATATATATATATATATATATATATATATATATATATATATATTCCAAATAAAAAAAAGATGAAGAGCTCGACTAGGGTTTCCCCTATGGCGGCCACTACGCCTCCCCCCATCCGCTCGCGGGGGGGGGGGGGGGGGGGGGGGGGGGGGGGGGGGGGGGAATCGGGTGGCGGCAGCGGCAACAAGGGCCCTCCGATCGGGGTAGGGTCGGGCAGCACGAGAGGTTCCTCTTCTGGCGGAGCGGCTTCAGTGTTCGAGTCCGGGGGGGACAACACTGGTGATGCAGGCTGGCAGACGGTGACGAGACGACGGGCTGGAGGACGGCGATGGGCCCAGACCCAAGTTTCGGGGCGGACGGGACCAGGAAATCATGGGAACCGATCTTCGATCGGCACAGTGGATCCCCGCCGTCGTGGGGGAGGTACGGTGTGCTCTGTTTCGGGTTGGAGGCCAAAGGTGACGGCGGCCGAGAAGACTAAGGGTATTGCTACTGATACCGGCAGAACAGGCACGGATCCTGTGAACCCCCCGACCAGGACGCACGTTGAGGAGCAAAGGCCTCGGTCATGGAAGGAGGTCTGCACGCCAGTGGTTACGAAAAGCCCGATGTCGATGGAGTTTGTCCCACCGATGTCGATTGGAGGAGGGCTTCGGGCGTATTTTTCCGCCGAAGAAATAGCGGTGGTTTCAGAATTCTGGAAGAACACCCTGGTGTTGTATGTGTTAGGAAACAAGCCATTCTATAGCCAAATTCGGGGTTATGCGGAGCGTGTCTGGAGACCCAAAGGTAGCATGTAATTCTTCTCTCGGGAGAACGAGTTCTATTATGTCAAATTTGGATTAGCGGAGGATGTGTCCAGGATCCTGCAGGAAGGGCCTTGGTCATTTGATGGAAGACTCATTATATTGAAGGAGTGGACGCCGGAGCTGAGGTGTGAGAAGGAGGTGCTGAACGCTATTCCCATCTGGATCAGATTCCCTGAGTTCCCAGTAAAGTATTGGAGCATCCCGCTTCTCATGAGACTTGCCAGCCTTGTGGGAAAGCCGATCAAAGCAGACGAGGCCACTACTTTTCGCACCAGACTGATGTATGCCAGGGTCTTCGTGGAGATCAAGGCGGGCTCAGAGCTACCGACTATGCTTGAGTATCAGGTACCGTCTGGGAAGGTCCTGACACAGGCGGTGGAGTATGACTGGGTCCCTCCCATGTGTTCTTACTGCGAGTGCTTTGGGCACACTTCTAGTGCGTGCAAATACAAAGGAAAGGAGGCTGTCAGGCCACAGGCGATTCAGACGGAGGCACCGAGGAAGGAGACGGCCCCCAGTCACTTGCCTGGGGAGACGGAGCCAGACAGACATATGGAGGAGAACACAGTGATGGAGGTCGATAGGAGGCTGGAGTCAGAATCACCGCAGAGACAGGAGAGCACACAGGGTGCACTGGTCCCGTTCAAACCACAGAGGACCATCGTGACCAGGGGTATGAACGCGGCCGGTAGTAGTCAGATGGTGATGGAGGCCTCCCCGGCGATCATGATATACAGCAGCAGGAAAAGACACGCTCCGGCCACACGGGAGGATATCCCTCAGGCGAGGGATATGGATGACCAGACTGAAGACAATCCTGACTGGGCACTTACTCTTAGCAGGATTCAGGCCCATCTTGCTCCTTCCTCCATGGTAGATGCGGTCATTGATCAGGCGGATGAGACACTTCCCTCGAGTGTCAATCCAGACGAGTTCCAGGGGGACCCCTCATCTATTAATTAGATGTCGGTCCTAGCATGGAACATTAGGGAGGGTTTCTATTGGACGATGGAGGGAGATTGGAGGGGTTCTGAGGAAAGAGTCGTGTGATATTGCAATCCTGCTGGAGACCAAGATTACAGGGGCCGCTATGCTCTCGCATAGGACTCCGGCAAACTGAGATCACATTCACAACTTAGATCTTTGCGGTATGGCCAGGATCTGGGTTAGGTGGAACAAAGGTAGCTGGGAGGGGTGCAGATCAAAAATCAGAACAACTCATCGACGTTACTTTCGAGAACAAAGGTGGGTCCCGGTTCATCATGGGTGCTGTATATGGCCACAATGACCGGAGACTCCGGGAGGCTCTGTGGGAGGACATTGTGCATCTGGGTCTTATGGCGGACAACATGCATCTCCCTCTGCTCATCATGGGGGACTTCAATGCTATGTTGCTTCGTCAAGAGAAGGTGGGAGGTCGCCCTGTTCCGGACTCGATCTTATATGACTTCCAGAGGTGTCTGCTTATGTCAGGGATGCGAGGGCAGAAGTGAGCTGGACATATTTAGACCTGGCACAACAAGGCTACTCATAATCGGATTGCTTGTCAGTTGGATCGGGCCTTGGGCAATAGTGAGTGGTTCAGATGCTTTCCGAACTCGGTGGGGGAAGGTCTTGCGGCGGGTACTAGCGACCATTCTCCTATCCGGGTTGGCCTCTGTGAGAGACCCACTTTGAGGGCAAGACCGTTTCGGTATAACAACAGCTGGTATCTGTCGGCTGGATATGAGGAGGTGGTTACGAGAGAGATGCAGCACTTCCGGGAAGGCACGGCTCAGTTCCGCATGGTTCACAAACTCAAACAGCTCAAACGGGCCATCAGGGGGTGGGTGAAGACGAGACCGCGGACTTCTCTGGCGGATAAAGAAGCCGAGCTTCGGGACACTCAGGTGGCCCTCCAAGCTGACATTCTGAACGGGGAGCTGGCGGCTAAGGAGAAGATCCTGGTTGAGAAGGTCAGCACCATAAGACTGCAGGAGGAGATTAATGCGGCACAGAAGGCCAAATGTACATGGCTCAAAGATGGAGACCGTTGCACCAAATTCTTCTACGATGTGATCCGTACCCGTCAGCACCGGAACAGCATCCCCAGACTTCTGAATGCTGAGGGACGTCTTGTGGGGGACCCGGTAGAGATTCAGGAGGAGGCCGTCAGATTTTATACTGACTTATATCAGCAGACAGACTACACTAGCACATTCCCAGCCCTTGTCACGAAGAGACTGGTGTCCCGCCATGGGAACAGTCTGCTTTTGGCACCAGTGAGGATGGAGGAGATGGAAGACATTGTGATGAAGGCTAATCCCAACAAAGCTTCCAGGCCTGATGGCTTCTCTTCAGGGTTCTTTAAGCGACACTGGGGTGTGCTTAAGGCCCCGGTTCTGGCGGCAGTCCAGGAGTTCTTTGTGGAGGGCAGGCTTCTGAAGGAGATGAACCACACATTCTTGACGCTGGTCCCTAAGAAGGAGCGACCTCACTTGCAGATTTTCGACCCATTGCTTGCTGTAATTTTCTTTACAAGAATATGACTCATCTTATGTGCAGGCGTATGGAGGGAATTATGCAGGGATTGGTGTCCCAGAATCAAGCAGCGTTCATCAAGGGCCGATCGATAGCGGAGCACAGCCTGCTAGCTCATGAGATGGTGAGGGAGTTCAGCAAACCTGGGGGGATGAAGGCTTGTGTGAAGCTTGACCTCCGGAAAGCTTATGATACGGTCAACCGGGACTTCCTGTGCCACTTGATGCTTGCCATGGGGTTCGACGAGAGGTGGGTTGCGAGGGTGAGGGAGTGCGTTTGCTCCCCTACTTTCTCAGTCCTCATCCAGGGCACGCCGCATGGCTACTTCCGGAGCAACAGGGGGTTGAGGCAGGGTGACCCCCTCTCCCCGTATCTTTTTACCTTGGTGATGGAGTACTTTACATGCATGATGGATACGACAGTGCATAGCAAGAGGATTGTTCCCCTCTTCCGGTTGGTGAGTCCGGTTGTATCACATCTGATCTATGCTGACGACTTATTAGTGCTTCTCCAGCCTTCCATGCGGGGAATGAGAGCGCTCTCTGACATTATGGAGGAGTTCGGACGACCATCTGGGCTCCAGTTAAACAGAGAGAAAAGCAGAATCTACTTCAGCTCCCGGTGTACTCAGCAGGAGGAGAGAGCCTTCGCCTTGGGAGTGGACAGAAGCGAGCTTCCAGTGAAATACCTGGGGGTCCCGCTGACGGTCAACTATGCCAGAGAGCAGGATTGTCACAGCTTGATGAATTTTGCTCAGAGGAGAGTGGAAGGCTGGCAAGCTATGGGTCTATCATTTGGCGGACGGATTGAGTTGGTGCGTTCGGTTATTGCGGGCATCACGATGTTTTGGCTACAGTCTATCCAGATCCCTACGGCTACTATTCGAAAAGTGGAGGCCATCTGTGCTGACTTCATCTGGAGGGGAGGGATGCATGCGATCTCCTGGGACCAGCTATGTCGGCCTCGGGAGGAAGGAGGAGTGGGGTTAAGGCCTCTCCATGCGGACAGGAAGGCAGCTTGTGTGAAGATGGCCTGGAGATTCATCAAGGGGGGGTCGCTCTGGGCGGAATGGATGGCGAACAGATACCTAAAGAGGACTAACTTCTGGGCCTGCAGGATAGACAACAATTTCTCGATCACGTTTAAGGCCATTCTGAGGTGTCGACCGGTGCTTCAGACCGCTATCTGCAGGAACATGAAGGATGGGACGACTACCGACCTCTGGCTAGACCCTTGGTTGGGTTCCAGATCCTTGCTCGAGCTATTAGGAGGTCAGCTGGACAGAGAAGCAGGCAGGGGGCTCACATGCAGTCGGATCATCAGAGATGGAGTTTGGAGGCCAGAAGGATATACATATACTGCTCTGCTTGCCGAGGAGATTCGTCTTATTACTATTGACGCTAGCCAGCATGAGAATTCCTGGAGTTGGGCCGGCCCAGGTACGGGGGCGGGTCAGGCCTATTCTGCTTTCGTAGCTGCTACGACTTGGTTCGAACCCACCACGACCGGGCTGAGGAGGTGGACTTCATTTGGGGCAAGGGGGTTGCCCGAAAAATGCAACTATGTGCATACCGTCTTCTACTGGGTAGACTGATGACGAGAGACAGACTCCTCAGGTTTGGGATGCAGATCCCGGATGCCAAATGTGTGCTACGTAACGAGGAGGATGAATCTATGGGACATCTCTTCTTTGTATGCCCGGTGACCTGGCACATTTGGACTGAGCAGTGCGCGCAGCTAAGAGGAGTTGGGGTGGATAGAGACATCCGGAGCATTCTCAACTGGATCCGAGATCACAGAGGCCGAGATCCGGGGTGGACCAGAAGAGCCAGAGTTCGTCTCGCCGCGTCTGTTTGGCACATCTGGAAGGAGCGGAACAGACGTATTTTCGAGGGCTTGACTACCCCCCTATTGGAATTTTACATAACATAGAATTCGATGTATCAGTAATGGTCCCATTATATTATAATGTGGGGCATGGAAAGTTGTGATATTATGTATTGTAATACCTTTTCCGCTACATGCGAGGAATAAATTCACCCTTATTCCAAAAAAAATATATATATATATTCCAACCTTCTATATACATGTTATATAGTTTATGGGCTTTATTGGAAAGTATAGAAATTATTGTCATTAATATTATTGTGAATTTTAGATTGTTTTCTAAATTAGAATGTACTTCTATATTTAAAGGCTTATATATATGTGGTTTGTATATTATATGTATATAGTTTGGGTTATTTATATCTAATAGGCTTTTAGATTGTTATATATATATATATATATATATATATATATATATATATATATATATATATATATAAAGAATAATTTTGTGCCTATAATTAGTGATATTTTCAAGGAATTTGTACTTCTATGTAACTAAGTTTTTAAATGTAGATATTTTTTACATATAAAGAAAAAAGTGGACCTAGCTTTCAAAAGGCGCGCCTTGCGCCTAGCACCTCAGGCTCCAAGAACCTTTGCGCCTTGGTGCGCCTTTCGCCTTTTAAAACTATGGTATGGAAAGTTTGAGGACTCCAAAGCTTGGGCCAAGTTGACGAGCTAAATTAGCGTATAGGAAGTTTGAGGACTGTAGTTGAGATTGGGCCTCGGCCAGGAAAGAAAAATTAGAAGTAGGACTAGTCTTGGATTATTTTTGTCTGCAATTAATAATATTATTAATTATTATTAGTATTTCTTATTATTGTTAAATTCATATTAATATTTTTAGTTTATGTTTATAAATATAATCAAACCTATTTTTGCTAACTACTATTTTGCTAGTAGGAAATATTCTAATGTCCTAATATTGGTTTTACTCTAAATCGTTTAAATGGTTTATAAACCTTTTATTAGTATTATGTTGCTACCAAGAGTATTTCCAAATAATGATTATATTTTTAGTTAGTATTAAATATTATTTGCCAAGAAGATTAAAACTCCCTTCGTATTTAATATTATTAAATGGCAATTATTTAGCTATATATATGTCTATATGTATAAATAGTGTATTGGTAGCTGTAAGATAGTTAGTTAGTGGCACTAATTAGTTACAGTCATTATTTTAGAATCTAACCAATTTGTACCTAATCTAGGTGAATATAGAGATTTATGATTTTTTATTCTCGATCTTCCAGAGCAAGGCAAGTACACCGACTTGAACTCTTTACTTTGTATTTTTGTCATATTTCTTGTTCTCATATTGAACACGAGATTTACACGATTGTATTGTGTCTTATTGATTATATTGTCTCATTGATTTTCTTGCAAGGATTGGAAAAATATTGTTTAGTGTGTGACCACACCCCCTTAGCTAGGTTATTGTAAATAGCTTAATCGTATACCTCACGTACGATTAAGCCGCACTTTATTGTGATATTGTGATTTCCAGCCGGTCACACATTAGTTTAATATTTCAAATTCACATTTTGCATTGATTGTCTTGTTCGTTATTTCAGTTCTTGTACTATTGATTCACATTGTAGTTTAGTCCAAATTACTACTTGGGCACTTCAGATTACTTTGTATAGTGTTTCTTGTCTGCGTTGTAGTTTGCTCTTTTCCTGACTGAATATGTTACAGGTGAGCTTGAGGCCAAAGTTGAGCAGGATGACACCAAGATTCAGGATTCGAAGCTACAGAGATTAGTTTTAGTTTCATTGTCTAGACTTGTTTAGTGACTTTATTCTGGATATTTGTACTGTCAGGATTTCATAGTTGTCACTTTTACCGAATTTGTCTCCGGACGATTTTTGTATAATTGTATTAAATGACTTAGTGGATTGTGGTGATCTATTCTGGGACGGACTAGAAGCTGTGATGAGATTGTTTGTTCATGATTACTTGGAGTTTTTCTTAGACTTGTACAGCTTACTTCGTTGTGTCTACCAACAAAAGTTGGGCGTATCCGACTCGTATCTGATTATTCGAGAGCGGGTCGTGACACCAAGTCTACTCAAATCAGACTAATCAAGTCCAATCAAAACAGTCTGAACCAGCAAACCAACATTCTGGAAACAAGACAACCGAATTTGGACCGAACTATGTCCCCTATGACCCAATTTCCTAATTTGGCGCATTCCTCCTCGAGACGAGAACTCAATGTTCAATTTTTTTACCGTTGGGACACCAAACTTTTCCCACTTTTTGTCCCCTTTGCCCTATATATAGCCAAGCATCCTAAGCATTTCCCATCAATCAATTCTCACTTTCATCTCTTATATATTATGAGCTTTAACTTTCCCCATCTACAAGAAACAACTTCAAAGTCCCTCTAGTGCCAAAGTGCGGTGTTCGATAAGAAGTTGTTCGAGTTATACTAGCTTGAAAAATTCCAAGTTCACTTTTCAATTCAATGTTGAAGTCGGCAAGCTCTTCGGATCAAAATTTGTGTTGTACGCTATTTCACAAATAGTGGATTAATACAGGACAAAAGTACACAGGACCGAATTGCCCTCCATGAGGGACATCAGCATACATCGTGGAGTTAACGTTTGTGACTTCTGAACTCTATTTATTTCATATACTTGCTTGCTATACTTTTAGTTGGTAACTAGCCTTAGTTTTTATTGAATAATTGTGACACACTCTATTCTCCCCGCTCTAGAGTTGCCCTTCACATTTTACTATATTGGAACTTAGAAGATTTCGACTTCGGTGCTTGTTTTCTATCTCCTAGCAAGGTTAACAGAATTGCTGCACTTACTGGTAAGCGGTAGGAAAGGGAAAGGAGTATGTCAGCTTGTTCTTATTGCTTGATACATGTTACACAATGGGTAGGCGTAAATGATCACAAATTGGGAACAAAGATAGCTTCATGGTATATTAAAAGTTTATTCTTTCTAATTGCGTTTACCCTACCATTGTGATTATTAATACCAGGAGTGGCCAACTTAAACCAGTTATATATAACATCCTTTCTCCCCAATTACAACAACAATATCCAGCAAATGTAAGTTCTTATTTTAAATATTATTGAAATAACAGATCTATAAAAAAAATCGATCAAGCAAGTATGAATGCAGAGAACTGGAACGAAACCCCAGCATTTGATGACGTGTGAAGCAATTGGTGGAGGTCAGGGATAAAGAGTCCAGCAACCTTGGTACTGACACAATGTTCTGTATATACCATATTTAGCTGATGAACATCAACTCCACCCTTTGGCATACACAATTGAACAAGTTATATCTTTCTTGTGTTTGTCAGTTCTACATTATGCTATCACTTGAGTTTCTGTTTTCTTTCTGACCACTATACTACATCTGGGCTGCTACAATGCAGCCAAAAATTGCAAAAGTAGGAAACTGTAATCAGCTAAATATAGCACCTTTATTGCTTAACAACAGATAAATTCCAAAGTAAAACTCATCACATGGCCAAAAAACACCCTTGACGGTAGGATATTTCCAAATATCTTCATTTATAATTCTAGAGACATACAACAAACAGGAATTTCAGCTCCAAATGTAAGGGGTATTATTATCTTTTGAGAATATTATCTCAAAAGAAAATCTATTATCTTTCAATAAAACAATCCTTCCAAGGGGTATAGTAAAATATGCAATCACAATAACTCTTTAGAAAGTTTTTTAAATTATCGAGAACTTAATTTTATAGTCAACTGCAAGTTAAAATCTGAAGTTTAAAAATGTCGCAAAATGTAAAGGATTAAAATTAGAACAAAAGGTAAAAAAGTTAAAGCATTAATAGAACCTGGTCGGTAGTCAAAACCGGCTGCCCTTCAACTCTCCTAAGCTTGTACTTGAAAACAGTATATCCAGACACTCCTTTATCGGCCCAGTATTTGACAACCTTCACATGCAACAATATACAAATCAATATAGCTGCAGACCAATTTACTGGGGTCGTCTAAAGAAAAGTTTTGTTAATTGTTAGGGAACTTTTCCTTACGCTCAGATCTAGAGCATATCTACCATAACAATAGCAACAACTCTCTCCTTTGTTGATGACCATAATGGAGAAGACGGAAACAGAAACTAAACAAATCTTCTAAACTGATAAATGGTTAACAAGGCAATATATCCGACAATGAAATTAAGTAATCAACCTTTGTAATCCAACAATAATAGAAAAGATAAAAGAAGAAACAAAGTAAACAACATGATAGGTGTAAGCGAGGTTTGATTTATTCCAAGACCATGTGTGATGTAAAAGCAAACACGCAACCAAATAGATGCTCCAAAATAATTGAATTTGAACAAGAAATAAGGATGAAAATTGGGAAATTTTGAGCCGGAATGGATTTTTGAAGATGTCTAGGATTAGTGATAAGAGAGGATTTCCTATAAGATTTAGGATTCCTTTTACGATTAGATTATCTTTAAGATAACTATTCCTTTTTACCATCTTTTATAGGAAGTGTTAGGATAATTAAGGATTTCTAACTTAGCCCATAGGAGATTAATTGTTCTAGTTCTAGTACAAATTAGTAGATATTGCAGGCGTTGTACTTTTGTTGGTGAGATCCAAGGACAAGGAAGATCTATGGCTAGTGGATGACCAATTTCGGAGGTAGATTTTTGGTGGAAAAAAGTATGAAGACTTGTTTCAATATCCCAAGGGCCTACCACCGAACATGAGAGTCAGCTTATTAATGAATCACTATTATCTAATATGGGCATGTATCGAAATGTGCCAGAGATAGAGATCAAGGAGCAGCCAGAGCATCCAACGACAAAGGACCAAAGCATGTCATGTCTTCATTGCTTTGGCCCAGCTATTTCACAGTTAGATAAAGGCACCTCTAAAAACTTGTTTCTAATACTTGCATCAAAGTTCATTCGACTTGGAGTTTCTAGTTATCTGGGAGGCAACAGATACAAAAGAGAGAAGAAAAGTTGAGAGCACAACTTCTAGAGAGCATCAGGAAAGACATGAATATTGAAGAGAACTTGAAGAAGTCTCAACAAAAATACTAGGAGTGACAAAATAGTCAATAGGCACCCAGTCGAGAGCAATTTCAAGGTGGGAAATTAAATGTAGTTCCAGGTGACGTAGAAGAGTGTCAAGGGTGACAGCGGTTACGTAGAAAAGTGTGACAGCAAGATGATTATATATTACGACTCGTTCGAGATTCAGTAGAAGGTGTACTGACTCGAGTAGCCACCGTACATGTAATTGTACTCCATGGTAAATGCAGAATACTACAACCTATTTGAGACATCATGAGGATGATAGTGTTGACATGGTGCTACAAATGGTGGAAGACATCTTTATAGAGAAGAAATGGCCATTTAAGAAGGATTGTCCTGGAAAGGAAGTGCCATGATGCCAAAGAAAGCAAAGTGGTACAACAATTTGAGAGGGTGAAGCTTGTCCCCGACATATAGCTATGAACTCACAGGAGCTTCGCTCCTGTAATGGGAAGTAATGGGGAGTAATGATGTAGGCGGATCTCCTATTGGGTTCAGGATTAAGGATTAGGGTCCTTTTATGAATATTATCTCCTTATTTTCTCGTATGGAAGATGGTTAGAGTTATTAATAAGGTTCAAATTATCGGCCGATACCAATACATATCGGCCGTATCGGATCGGATTTGAAGGTGTCTGATCCGATACTCGGGAAAAAAATCGGTATCATCCGATACACAGTAAAAAAAAATCGTATCAGTTCGTATCGGCCGATACAGACCCGATACAAACCGATACAGTCCGATACGAACCGATACGTGCCTTCAAAAAAGTGAATCTCAACATTCCAGCGGAAAGACGAGTAAAATCCAACAAAAAAAATAAAAAATAAAATAATATATACTGTAGCAGTAAAAATTTATTAATAATGGAGACTAAAAAAACCTATAAATAAGATCAAATTATGCAAAAATTATCTATGTTAGATTTTCAGCCATCGTCTTTGCTCATCTCAAACCAGCTGCTGCCGACCCTTCTCGTGCCGCCCCTTCGGTGTCGCATGTGTTCGTCCACTATGCGAGAGGAGGAGAGGAGAGGAGATGGAGATTGGGGCTTCATGTCTCCTCTCCTCTCAGAATATTGATGGAGAGGAAAGGGAAAGGGACGGACAAAAAAGAGAGAGAAATGGCGGCCGCCTCTCTCCTCCTATATATGTAATGTTTTAGGGTTCGGTTTTGATATTGGGCCGGGTGCATCCAATAAGAAAATAAAGCTCACGCAACTTAAACAAAAAAAAAAAACTCCTGCTTACAGTAGACTCGAACTAGCAACCCCCGGTTGAAGAGATCTAATCCTCACTCTTATAGCCAAATAGTCAAAGCATCTTTGCATTCATATTTAGCATATGCATGATATATATGGATAAACATGTATACTTAATATATATATATATATATATATATATATATATATATATATATTAAGATTCTTAACTAACTTAGTGCATCTTAACTTTAATATATATATATATATATATATATATATATATATATATATATATATAATATTTATTATTGGTAGCTTTAAAATAGTTGGTTATGTTAACCTATATTATATTTGGTTAACTTCGTCATTCTATATAACTATGAATAATTTTAAAATGTTTAACTATATTAATTAGTTTTTACTACTACATTTTGCAGGATAACTTGATGACGCCAAAAGTCGTATGTTGGAGGAAATGAATGTTGGTTGGAGTGAATTTCTACTACTACATTTTGCAGGATAACATGACGTGAATTCAATCGTCAAATCCAATCAAATCCAGCCAAAAGAGGAACAAATAATTGCATTTGATTTTGATATTATTGTATGTGACATTTTTTATTATTAAATGTAACGTTTTTTATACGTAGTATTATATATGTAATATTTTTATAAGTGTAATATTATTGTATGTAATTTTTTTTAATTATTGTATGTTACATTTTTTATAACGTTTATAGAATAACATAATAGTGGCAAAAAGCCGTAGCCGGAGGAAATGGATGTTGATTATGGATGAAATTTATATATAAAACAAAATAATTGGTGTCATGGGTCATATTGTAACGACTTGTAACTATGCATAAAACTATAATAATGAATATAATTAAATCTTTACCTTTTTTTACAAAATCTTGAGCACTAAGTGTATCTTGTGTCTCCCTCCCTGACCTTAATTCATCAAAATTGAAACCTATAGAACAATGTAAGATTAAAAAAATATCTATTTTTTTACTAATTTATTAATATGTATTTAATATTGCCGACACAACCGATACCAAAAAATCCGATATTCCGATCCGATACCGCAGATACTGCCGATATCGATACTCATACAAACTGTCTGATACCGATACCGATACCGATACTTTGAACCTTGTATTATTCCTTTCTACCTCTAATTTACATTTTGGGTAACTCTTAAGTTAGGGTTTATAACTTAGTCCTTGGGAGATTAGTTGTTCATACTACATAGTCCTAGTAGAAATTAGTAAATAATGAAAGTTGTCTACAAGTATAAAATAAGAGCCAGAACTTCCACTATAATCAATTCTATCACAACTCTTTTTGTGTTGCACTTAAGAGACGAGAGTTTGGTAGTTAATCAAACTATTATTGTGCTGTTTTTTTGTCACAATCATTCAAAATTATTTTTATCCTTGCACAATAAAACCCCCTCTACGATTCCAAATTGTTCGAGTTAGGGGAATTCATAACCTAATTTGAACTATTCAGATCAATTATGGTTCCCTAAATCAACAACTAGTGATTGATAACAAGACAACAAAGCCTTAATCCCAAACTTTTGGGGTCTGGTTACATGGTAACTTATATTCCATTCGACTCGGTAAAGAACTTAAGAGACATCTTCTTTAAATTCATCAAATATGTCATATCATTTTTCCGTGCCACAATCCATGTTTTAGGTCTACCAGCTGAGGAGAAGATAAACCTACCGGTGCATGACAATAACTAAACAAACATAAATGGACTATAACACAGATGATCAATCAAGCAAGGCAATGGAAGCGAGTACCTAAAGGAGATGATTGGTGTTCATGAGGATCTCATGAGCTGCAAAGTTAATCAAGTGTATATACAGTCCTACGAAAATGAAGATATGGCATGCGATAGATATCCACTCGAATATAACAAGAACCAATGTTATAAAGTTTGCTAGGCGGGTTCGTTGCACAAAAGGGGCACCTAGCGCCTAGGCCACCTAGGCGTCGAACTGAATTTTTTTATGTATATATTTCACTTCCATATATATTACGTGTTAATAAAAACACAAAAAAAGTTTGGCAACTTGGCTAGAAGCTTGAGTCATAAGCTTTCAACTGTCGGGTGTGGGAGTCACTGGTTCGAGTCCCTCTCCTCTCCTTTTTTTAGCTTTCAACGTATATGTTAATGGTAACACACCTTTTTTAGCTCTCCTCTCCTCTCCGTCTCTCTCCCCTCTCCTCTCCTCTTCGCCTAGGCGGCGGCAGCAGCAAGCAGCGGAAGAAGCAGCAAGCAGCATCAACAACTGCCACCAGGTATGTATTTTTTTTATTTATTTTTGAATTTTTTTCTGAAAATTATGAATTTTTGAATCGGCCTAGGCACCGCCTAGTCCTGCCTAGGGCCAACCCTAATGCCTAGGCCTGTCGCCTAGGGGTTTTCCGATGCAGTCGGAGGCCGCCTAGCGCTTAGGCGAACACTGACAAGAACCAATGAACACCACAAATCTAGCAATAGGCAACCTTACAACATTAGAAGATTTGCAATTAATCATCTGAGCAAAGTTAAAATTGGTAATATCAACTCACGCAATCAAAGACGCCTAGATCGCTTCCTGGAAAAAGGGTCCCTTTGCGTCAAACCTTTCATGTCAAAGACCGAAGGATCAACCTTGGTTGTAATGCTTGGATCTTGAACTACTAGGATGGTTATGATCAGACTTTGGATGTCAAGAAGTAAAGATTTTGCGTTCATGGTTTGTTAGTGATCTGAACAGTAGTTAAAGAGGGTGCTTGGGGTAATATGGAGGATATAAAGGTGTAAAATGAGGGATATAAGGTATAGGGTAAGTTCAAGGATAGAGTATGGTTGGTAGGATTGTATATATAAAGTAGGGTATTCAAAGTTGTGTCATTGCAAAAACATTTTGCAGGGGATCATATATTTGTGATAATTCGCTTAAGATGATCAAATAGACAATGACCAACTTGACAAACATGGGTGTTGGTATGGAGGTTAATTAGCATATTGATTTGATCCTCTGGCTGTCTGGGAAATTTATAAGAAATGTTCAAAGAATTTGCATTTGATTGAGAAGCAAATGCCAAGATCAACATATAAAGGTCATATATAAGGGAATTGTTCCCGGTACCAATGGAATGTATGTGGAATAAGAACAAATCTTGAAACTCTACAGAAAATAAATATTTTGAAGATAATTTTGTTAATTAACTTACTAAGACTATACCAACCAAAGTTGCACCCGACTTAAATCATTACATTTCTCTTCCTTTTTTTCCTTCTTTTAGCAAAACATGTACTCACCGCTTTCAGATTCAAGACTAAACTTGCAACATTCTCTATCAATATCAGAACCTGTATTTGAGCAATTTTATGGATTTTTGCACTAACTGACCCTATAGTGTAAGCCACAACAAAATTTGCAAGCAACAATTACACCCACAGTTATGTAGAATCATAATTGCACAACTACTCGACATTTGCATAGGACTTGGCTCTCTAAAACTGGGCATGCCCTAATATAAAACCTTCTCATTCAATTTCAACCATTACCCCCACTAAATACCATGGAATAATAGGAGAAAAGAGAGTTGATTTGAAGAGAGGAAGTTTATTAATAAGTAACAGTGTTCTCATATATAGCATGTATGTTTTCATGGTAAGCACAACTAATATAGAAACACTAGCTTGCATGTATTATCAATCGCCAAGGAAAGATCAATAATGGAATTAATGAACCTAGAGTAACACCTCTAATACATAGTGAACAATATCATGCATAACTAATATATTGATGACTATCTACAGTAGAGAAAAAATAGATCATATACAGAAAAATAGTGTGGAGATCAACCTTGTACAGGCCATCATATGTGTAGACCTTTCCACAGTAACTGCTTTTAGATTCATGTCCACGAATTACTCTGACAGGAACATCGGAAACATAGTTATTCTGCAGAAGCAATCATAACAGCAGCAGTCAACATGCTGCTCTGATGCAGTACCAAAAGGAATCACTTATGATTTTTTAAACTAATATGATAATAGATTTGTAACCAGAACTTTAGGCATGCACATGAGTAACAACTACAACTCTTTGGCAGAATTTTCTTAAAAACATATATGCAGAATTTGATTAAAAAACATATATCAGTAAAAGAATGATACTGTTGAAGTTTTTCCTACTCCTACATCCAAATAGGGTGCTGTAGGCAAAAAGAAATTCACCATTCTCTATTTTGTTCTTTCATAAATAGGGTGAAAAAGTGAACTTTCCCTACAATAATAATCAGGAGCAAGACAACTAAGCGATGATTAACATTTCTAGCGAGTCTTATAATCATCCAAATGCTATCAAAACACTATTCTCCAAAGGCAAAAATTGAAAGAAGTGTTTTCATCCCCACCTCCAGGAAAGGAGTTGGAGCAATATAATATTCACCTA
Source organism: Iris pallida (assembly GCA_029216955.1). Lineage (NCBI taxonomy): Eukaryota > Viridiplantae > Streptophyta > Magnoliopsida > Asparagales > Iridaceae > Iris > Iris pallida. Next base: position 36,513,065 of record JANAVB010016197.1, on the reverse strand, counting down.
GCAGTTGTTATGTTTCCATATTAGGACCATTTCAAATGCCCCACAAATTTGTTTGCCATTAATCTGGACTCATCCAGATAGAATTTCATCTGACAAGTATATTTGTTAAGTATTAGTATTATTACATAATATCTCAATAAGTGTAGATCTATATGTAATATGCATATTCTTATATATATGAGTCCAAACCCTCCCTTGAGGTTTAAAGGTTTTATTATTTTCTTCATGGTATCAAAACCAAGACCATAACCTTAGCCACCTTCCCCCTCCCCCCCCCCCCCCCCCCCTCTCAAATCCTAACCCTACCCCCCCCCCCCCCCCCACATCAAAACCAAGACTGTAAGCTTAGCCACCTCCCCCCCCCCCCCTCTCTCTCTCTCTCTCAAATCCTAACCCTAGTCCCCCCTCCTCCTCTCCCCCTTGGGGAACACGGAGACGGGGATACCTAGCAATGATACGACGGCTTCATCGATTCGACTTGTCGATCGGAGGCTGGATGGTTCGAATGGCTACTCCACATGGCACAAGAATGTCGAGAAGACGCTTAGTAAATGTGGTTACCAAAGCATCCCACTGATAACTCTCTAAAGGCAGATGATCCCACATACGAGCAATGGAAGACGAATAATAGAAGGATTGTTCACATGATGGAACCATCAGTAGAGGATATGGTTCAAAACACATATTTGGAAAAAGAATTATGGGAGGTCCTAGCGACTGTGTATGATGAAAAGCATAATTTGTCTCGTATTTATGACTTAGTTGTCAGCGTGTACCGAGCTGATCGAGGGGACAAGACACATGAGGCTCACTTTCGAGCCTTTAAGGCCCTGACTGATGAGGTGGATCGTGTGTTACCTCTGATGACGAATCTCAATGAGGCAATGACTCAACGCCAGCACCTATATGTTATGGCATACCTAACCTCATTTCATTCTGATGCAGATTCTGCAGTCTCAGATTATTGTTGGGCGTGAAGTTTCAACTATGATGGAAGCCTACTTTCGTGTCATTGGGACCGATACGAAAAAATACATCTATTGATCAATCTGCCTTGGGAGTTGTTCGGAAGTAGATTCCATAGGGGTCATGGTAGTAGACAAGGTGGCCGAAATGTTGGCCGTGACGGTAGACAAGGTAGTGGCAATCGTGATGGAGGACGACCGTGCACATGCTTCAATTGTGACCAACAAAGACATTTTAAGTAGCAGTGTCTCAAGGCTCCTACTGCCAACGTTGCATCGAATGCTCAAGACGAAGAGTGATCCGTGAAGATGACTTTAAAGACCTATGCGAAATTTCTAATTCAGCAGAATGGTAGAACTTCTACATCTGAATCCACACCCAAATACTCAACGACATATGTAGTAAAACCGAAACAATTGGTGATAGATTCAGGTGCATTTGATCACATGATAGGCGATGCAAGTATTTTGTACAATTATGTATTTATGGGCCGTGTGACAGATATTATTATTGCGAATGGTAGTTCTCTAGAAGTTTGTGGGAAAAAAGGATACCCGCCTCTCTCCCATCGTGCCACTCAATTCACCTGGAAACCCTTTACGTTTATTATCCATTAATCGGATTACTCGTGACTTGCAGTCTTGCACTGTTCAGTAACGTTCATTTCTAATTGTTGTATTTTTCAGGACCTGAAGACTGAGAAGACTATTGGTAGAGGGCATGTGGCTGAAGGCTTATACCTGTTTGAATTGAGTTAGTCTATTGCCTATGCCGACGTATCCCTCAACCCATTTGAGTTGCATTGTCGGCTAGGTCACTCATCTACCCAAGCTCTCTAGAAAAATGTGTCCATCACTAGATCTTCAAGTTTTGTTTGATTACGAGTCATATAGCTTAGTTAAACATCATCGTGCATCTTATCAGGTGAGTTTGAATAAAGTTGTTTCAGCTCCTTTTGAGTTAGTACATTCTGATATGGGTCCATGCCCTATCATATGTGTTGAGGTTTAAATATTTTATTTCCTTTGTTGATGACTACTCCTTAGCCACTGTCTACTTAATGAAAAATCGTTCCAAATTATTTGATATCAGGTGTACCTTTTATACTGAAAATAAAAATCCAATTTGGGGTCTCTATTAAGTATCTTCGAAGCAACAATAGTCACGAGTATGTGTCTCGATAGTTCACTTTCCATCTTGTCAGACATGGGATTATCCACCAAACTTCATGTCCCTACACACCACATCAAAATGGTGTGGCAGAACGTAAGAACCGTCATCTCTTAGAAACAACGCAAACACCCATGCCCGTACCTCCAAGAAAGTCTGGTCGGACGCTATTCTCACGGCTTGGTATCTGATCAATCGTATGACATATGTTGTCTTCAATGGTATTACTCCTTTTTCTAGGTTATATCACATTGTCATTCCATTTCCTCTACCCCTTAAAAATTGTTGGTGTTGTGCTACGTTCGTGATACTCATACTACCATTTCATAAATGGGATCCGAAGGCACTCAAGTATATTTCCCTTGGGTATCCTAAGGATCAGAAATGGTATCGTTGTTGTTTTTCGACTTTGAAGGTATATCGTGTCTCAGGATGTTACATTTGTCGAGATCGACTTCCCCTCATCCTCTTCAATCCCCTCATCCTCTTCAATTAAAGAATTTGTCTCCAAAGTTTATCCAGATGAAAAAATTCTTTTGTATCTGATTCAAACACAACAATCACCCGTAAGGGTGCCCTCCCTTGTCGAGCCAGTCTCACCACACTACGGTCCGGGAATACTAGCTTCGTCAGATTCGGATTCACCAAATATATCGTCCCCCGTAGAACCAATGTTGTCATCAGAATCCTCCTCCAGCTCCACCACCGCCTGATTTATCGACTCGCACACATCATGCATGACGTGACCATCCATTGTATGTTGACAACTACAAAGGGCTCGCGAGTCACACTTAGTCATTGGTGGCTACTATTGATGGGATTCAAATACCACAATCTACGAAGGGACTCCAACATCCTGGTTGACATGCTGCTATGGAAGAGGAGATGCAAACGCTACAGGAGAATTGTACATGGGACTTAATGAATTTGCCTTCTGGTAAAAAAGGTTGTAGGTTACAAATGGGTGTTCACTATCAAGGTAAAATTAGATGGCACTCTTGATCGCATAAAGACTCGTCTTATGACAAAAGAATATTTTAAGACTTACAACGTGAATTATTTTGAGACATTCTCTCTGGTTGTCAGGAAGACCTCTGTGCATACCCATGTTGTTAATTGTCCGATATGATTGACCATTACTTCAGTTGAATGTGATGAATGTCCTTCTCAAAGGAGACCTTGAAGAGAAAGTGTATATGGTGCAACCTCATGGGTTCATTACAAAGGAGGGTAAAGTATGCCATCTGCAAAAGGCACTCTATAGTCTCAAATGATCACCTCGTGCCAATTGAAAAGAGATTTATACATGTAGTTACCAAGTTTAGTATGTGCCAATCAAAAAAAGATTATTCAGTATTTTACAGACGGACATCAGTCGTACGAATACTACATGACATCATGATTACGAGAGATGACAATCAGAGTATTGTCGAGCTGAAAAAATTTCTGGACAAACAGTTTCAGGCCAAAAATATAGGAGCATTGAAGTACTTCTTGAATATCGAAGTCACACGGGTGAGCAAAACATTGTAGTGTCTCAGAGAAAATATGTTCTTGACATACTAATTGAAGCAAGGATGATGCAGAAGGGAGCAACCTCACCCATAAATCTAGGAATAAAATTACTTCCCGACAAGGGGATATTGGTGACCAATCCTGATCAGTATCATCGGCTGGTTGAAAAACTCAATTACTCGAAAGTTATGACTCGCACAGACATTTCTTTTGTTGCAAGTGTAGTGAATAGATTTATGACTTCTCCACGAGTTCCGCATTGGCAGACTATTCTCCGGATTTTGTGCTATCTAGCTCAGAATCCGGAGAAAGGAATCCGTATGAAGAAACTCGTCTTGACTGTTTTACTGATGCTAACTGGGATGCGAGTATTACAGATCGACGGTCTACATCCGATTCTTAAATATTTACTAGAGGGTACGTAGTATCTTAGAAGAGCAAGAAACAAGTGTGGTCTCACGATCGAGTTCAGAAGCAGAAAATCGGACCATTGCTCATGGCATAGCAGAGGTATTATATTTGCAACATCTCATAAAGGAGCTGGAAGAACACGGGATCGAAAGCAACATATATGTAGTGTGATAACCAGTCAGTCATCCACATTGCTACCAATCCCTTATCCCTTATTTCATGAACGGACGAAACACATTGAGATCGCCGTCCACTTCGTCCGTGATGAATACCAAAATAGGGTGATAACATTTTACCACGTAAAAACCAAAAATCAGATAGCAGATATCTTTACAAAATCCTTTTCAAACCCTCGTGTTCGGTTTCTTTGTAACAAGCTGAGACATGATTGACATCTATGCTCCAGCTTGAGGGAGGATGTTAAATTTACTATTATTACGTAATATCTCAACAAGTATGGATCTATATATAATGTCTATTGCTATATATACGAGTCCAAACCCTCTCTTTGAGGGATAAAGGGTTTTATTATTTTCTTCAACCTTGAAACATATCATTTCAATTTATTTTTTCATTAGCAGCAATCCTAGCAGCTCAATAACCCAAATTTGTCAATATACTAACATCAGTCAGCATTTTCTGAATTAGGTAAAAGTAAAACATCCATACTCTCACAAGCTATGCATATTAAGTTGAATCATAATAACAACAATCATTGAAGTCAAATGCTATGTGACTAAAACAAGAGATGAAGAAAAAGGAACACAAACAGACCTTTAATGCCAAATTACCACGTTCCAGTTTCTGATCCTTAATTTGGCGCTTACTACTAAGCAAATCATGTCCACCCTGACCGGTATAGATGACGTCTTCAGAATTGTCCAAGTCATCTTCATACATGCCAGATAATACAATGCAAACAGCTAGTGGAAATGTGTATCCCTTAGCCTTGTACAGCTCCTATCATATCATTGGATGCACATAGTGAGGAAAAATAACAAGATAAGTTCCAACAAGAGACTATAATAATTAAGTGATGGAAAACAATAATCCAAAATCATAAAACCAAGCTTACTAAAAGTTTTTGTAATAAGTTGTTATTGGAAGGTGATGCTATAAGTTGATGTTTGGCAACTACATGTTGAAAGTTTTTGTCAAAAGCAATAAGGTGTTTTGTAAAGACATGTTTGTCATTGCAGAAATTATTGAAAATAAACAAACTCGACACTTATTAATTTAATTTTACAAAAACACTGAGGTATTTTCTGAAAGGCACATCATATCTGAAGCATTTTTCAAAAGCGACCCATGAAAAGCAACAAATTCAAAAACCAAAAATCAGAAACAGCTTTTAAGATTTAAAAAATTCAGTTCCAGACCCTTCCTTCCTATGGTTGGTTAGTGAGAGTTCAAACAAGCTCCAATTCCGACTTACAACATCAGTTTCGTCACATACTTAAATCTTGCTTTTACCAAATAACATTTATGTGATAATGCACAGATACGGCAAATGGTGTTCGTATCCATTTTGTGTCCGTACCCATACCTATACTCGCAAGTGTATTAGTGCAAGATAGGTGAGTACTTGTACCTATTTGAAAATGTCCATATCCCACATGTGTCGTATATGTATTAGTGCAACGTCCTGCAACATTGACATGATTCTTTTTTTTTAAATGAGCAGAAACACTTTTAAAATGGTACATCAAACCAAGGTTTTAGTATCGGTCTTTCTATGAGTATTGGGATTGGCACTGTCGGTAGTATCGGCTGTTTCAGATTGTAGTATTGAATTTTTTGGTATCGAAAATCAAATAATTATTAATAAATTATTAAATTATAAAAAAAATAGAAAAAAGAATTTTATACGATTAGGCATAGCTTTAACTATGTTCCGTGTTGTTTTTAGTAGTTTTGAAATTGAATAAAATAATAATCATCCATGTTGATTGGTTTACCTGCGATAAATAAATTTTCTTCTTTTACAACCTTACTATGCTTTTACACTCTTGTTGATTGGTGTTTTTCGTTTAATTTCTTTACCGAATTGACTGGAAAAGACACCCACTACAACGGTATCGGACAGTATCATCAGTAGTCGTCGGTATCGGATTCAGGACATGCCAAATCGTATTTGTATCAGCCGATACTGCAAAATATGCATCAAACCCAGACTTGCAGATTACAACTTGGAAATCATAATTACCATGCCGGCATACTTCAGTCCCATATAGTCGATTCCATTCAGCCAATGGCTATGTAGGCCTAGCACAACCATTTCTGCCCGTGAAAAAAAATGATCCCCAACCTCAATACCTGCCAATGTAAAAAATGTAAACTTCAAAATACTAAGCATACACGCATGCTGTACAAACGTCGACAATAATTCACTATAGGCACATTTGAAGAATGAAAAGCATTAGTGGAAACAATTGACAAAGGGTCTACTTATGACAGAGGTGCAGAAGATTTTGCATTGTTAAGAACTTGATATTGATCAGGTACTTGAATATTAAGAACTTAACGTTGTTTAGGCACTGTACAATTTTACTCTCAGATGGCAACTGTTTCGTGCTACAAAACCTTTTATTTTGTGTCTGATGACTAACTGTTCAGAATAGGTCATGGTGATTAGAAGAAATGATCTCAGCATATTACACAAATGGAATACGTTGAATTTAAAACTACATGAAGAAATGAGGGTGGCGTTAGCAATGATCACACAGAAATACCAAAAGACTACTCAATATTGTTTCTAAGGATCAATCACTCATCAACATTGTTCATTGGATAAAAGGGAGTTGAAGTAGAGAATGCTTCTCAATTGCTTAATAACAGGTGATGTGTATACAGAGAAGATCAATGAAAACCATAAACGATTTGCAACATCCTGTAGATGACAAACCATAAGTTATAAGTCAAAATGAAAGCCATAAAGGATCTTGGTCCGTGCCGCTATTTTCTTTGTTTGGAGGTTGTTCATTCTCCCCGTGGATACATTCATTCACAGCAGAAGATCATTGGTGTGATACTAGAGCAAAACTTACTAATACTCACCCACGCTTATGTCTCATAACTTTACTCACGTCGTTCGTGCCTTTAGTCAATTTGTTTATGTGCCCCGTACTACGCGTTATACTACTCTGTTGAGAATTCTTCGCTACATACGGGACATCGACACTAGGTCGTTCTTCTCTGCAACTTTGTCGTTAGATCTTCGCATTGGACTGGTGGTCTCACTGCTACTAGATCATTTGTGTTCTTGGGTGATTCTTTGGTAGATCAAAGAAGCATTATATAGTTTACAAGGTAGTCAAAGACACAAGACGCACACTCAAGGGGCAAATGGTCTATATCGTCCGAGGTGCAAGGAGTACTTAAGGCGCATGTCCGAACGAAGCGAGGCGCAAAAATTAGTAATGTAAGAAATAAAACCAAATAACATATGTTAAAACATAACCAATTGAACTAGCAGAACGACACTAGTAGCCAACAAATAATAAGAATTTGTGTTCTCCCTAGTCCCTACCACTCTTTTAGTAAATTTTAGTTTTTCTAGTTCAACTGTAGCCAACTTTGGCAACTGTGTAAAGAGCTACCTCCCTCCCACTTGTATGTGGTAAGCCTATATCCTTGTCTCAAAGTTCTTAAAATAAAAATATATACACAAGGCGCGTCTTTTCTTGGTTGCGCCTTGGTGAAAGGTTTGCCTTGAGTGCACCCGGAGAAGTGTGCTTCGCTTAGTAAGGTGCAAGGAGCAGTTGTTGCACCCTATTACGAGGTGCGCCTTTGACTACCATGATGGTTTCTAGATCTAGTTTTGAGGATGAGTAGCGTGCTAAGGCAACTACTACTGCCGAGATCACTTGGTTTCGTTGGCTTGTCCTTGATACAGGTCTTATTGTTTTGTCCTACTCAGATGCATTTTAACAATATCAGTATTGTTCAGGTTGCTTGCAACCTTGTGTTTCACAAAAAGACAAAACACATTAAGATTTATTAGCACCATGTTCAACACTAGTTTCTTCGCGAGAGAGTATCCTTGCCACATGTTACTTTCTAGATGCATATTAGACTTCTTTAAAAAGGCCCATACGGTTCAGCGACACGTTCTTATGGGCAAACTCTCGTTGGTTGATCATCATGATGGACTTTTTGGTTGATTGTTTATTGTAGTTTCCTTTTGTATTTTTCTCCTATCAAACTCTAATGATCTACCATCATGAGTTTGGGGTGTTAGAGACTAGAGTTTATTTCATTTTTGTAGTATAGTCCCATATTGGTGGGACAGCAAGGTCGCCGCCGATGAAATATGGTGATACATCAAAATTGTTGCAGCTATATGGAAACGAACACAGTACGTACTCAAATAAAAGTAACTGTTATAAAATACAAAATATCACCAACCAGGAAGTGCACCAATCATTTTGTCTGGATACAAAATTGCTCCATTTTGCATCATCTGCAGAACAGGAAAAATAAATAAATTATTGCCTACCGATAGTAACAAAAAGTAATTAATGCATGCAATAATGATTACAAAATCATATTTAAAGAACAAGAAGATAAAGTGTTCTGCATAATGTCATACCACTAATATCTTGAACTCCTAAACTGCTATAGACCTAACTCATGATGTCAGACATGGAATCAAGTTCAGAAGCATTAACAATCTATTAACAGACAAATTCCTGATTTGCAAGGAAAAGAGAAAAGCGCTTTCAAGTTGGACAAGGGAAAAGAACCATCACCCAACAACGATTCAATAGCAAGTTTCCCCACTGGTGACTACTCTCAACGTTTAGAATAGTGAAAAATAATTCAGCAAAAATAATTCCATTACCTATGTAACTCCACCAAACAGACTACATTTCTCAGCTAATAACAAAAATTTCTCTCTGGATCATTAGATTTGAATGATGAAGGAGAAGAACAAAAATAAATCACCCAAAGTAATATTAAAAGGTTTCCATTGTGCGGTCAGTAAATAGCTGGTTACCAATTAATCAGATAACTCAGCCGATTATATGATTTTAGAGCATTGACATCAATGAACATAAAGCTTGGCCAAAACCGTCTTGATTGCTTGAAATGATAAATTTTGAGGAAATTAAAATGTCAACTAATGACTTCAAGTGTTACTGATGGGTAGTTCTCATGTCTTTCATGAAGAGTTAACCCCATTGGGCAGTAATTTAAGGGCATTTTAATATGGCAATCTCTCCTGCTGTTATCTCAACAAATAAGGACCAATCTCTTCTTTTTAGGTTTTTTATAGGTTCTACTATATTGCATCTCTTGGTTAACTAAATAAGGTTTTGGTAAATTGGTACCTCCTCTTGTGCATTACAAGTGGTACAAGGCCTCAAGGAGCTGTTTGGATAGAAGGTGAGGTGAAAGTGCACAAGTTGAGTATCTCCTACTTCCACAGTTTGGATAGGAGGTGAGAGGAGAAAGTGGTGGGGTGTTTTATCCTATGCTACTTGTCCCACCTAAAATCCAAGTTTCCACTTCATCCAAAAAAGAGGAGTGGATTGGATCTTTTTTTTACTTACAATATTATTAACTACTTATTGATAATTAATTTACATTAAGTAATTAAGATACATAAATAACTAAATCCAAAAAGGTATTAAATAAAAAATTATTTCAAAGTTATTAGTAAGACTTAATCATTGTGTAAGTAACTAATATAGTTAATTAATATTAATGATTAATTAATAATTAGTTAACTAAAATTAATTATTACTCAAAATAAATACTACGAATTTTTAAATTTAATATTGTTCAAGTAACCAATAATGCTTAATTAAAATAAAAAGACTAAAATTATTTAGTATATATTCTGTATTAATTTGATGATACGTAATTTACAACAAAAATTAAGATAATTAACTAATATTAAGTACTGAGTAATACCTAAATTTTGAAATTTAATATGGTTGTAAGAAAATTGAATTCATCATTTATTAATATTTAGAATGCACTTGCCCAACTCCCTTCCACATCATTTGTCCAAAGACCTTTTAGAAAGTTGAAATTTCTCATCTAAAGCTCCACTTGCCAACCTCCCTCAAGCTTCCCGCTAATCAAGCATGCATGTACTAAAGGGTTGTTTTGTTCGTGGAAGTTAGGCCAAGTACTTAGAGAACTTTGAAGGAACAAGGTAGTTAAAGGCGCAAGGCGCTCTCGATGCGCAATGATCCTTATCACCTGAGGCGCAAGGCATACTTAAGGCGCATGTCCGAACGAAGTGAGACGCAAAATAATAAAAGTATACATAAATAAACTAGTAGTGTAAGAAATAAAACAAAATAACATATTAAATCAACAAAAACATGTTAAAACATAACCAAGTGAACTAACAGAACAACAATAGCACAAAACAGAACTAACAAAATTTGTATTCTCCCTATCACGTTTTTAGTAAATTTTAGTTTTTCAAGTTCAATTGTAACCAACGTTGGCAACAGTGGAAAGGACTACCTCGCTCCTACTTGTATGAGATAAGGGCCATCTCTCCACCTCAAATTCTTTTGTAAAAAACAAAAAACACAAGGCGCGCCTAGGCGCACCTTTTCTTTGTTGCGCCTTACTGAAAGGCGCACCTAAGACGCACCTTGGGTGCGCCCAGAGAAAGAGGTCTCGCCTAGTGAGGTGCGAGGCACAAATCCTGCGCCTTGCTGCGAGACGCGTCTTTGACTATCATGGAAGGAATTCTCTAACTTCTCTTGTTTAGTATGTAGAAGTTGGATAAGTAAGGGCGACAAGAAAATAGCCTACATAGGTTTGTCCTCATGTGCATAGGCCTTAAGTTCTCCAAATTTCTTACCCATGTTCCAAGCAAAAAATTAACTTGGAGAAATTAATTGTAAAGAGGTCCCAACATTCTAAATGTTTAAGTTCTTAAGGTTCCATTAGGTCCTTTAGGTTCCAAGCTACAATCCCCCAACCAAACACAATAAGTCAAGAAAGAGGGAAACAAGAACCTAAGACTTGTTTGGTTCGCGAAAAGGAAAGGAAATCAATTCTAACATTTGCTCTTTCCTTTCCTTTGAAAAAATTCAATTTTCATCAATTATACTTTCCGGTGTTTGGAAAGGGTAAGGAAATTGGAAGGAAGGGTGAATCTTTAGAGTGGGTAAGTAAATCCTTAGGGGACGTTTGGTACGCGGTATTTTTTTATTCCCGGGAAAATTTAGGGTGGGAATCTATTACCATGTTTGTTTGGTATCACACGAGCACAACATGTATTAGCCAGGAGGAGTAAAGGCAACAAACTATAGAGAACAGATACACAGCTTACCTTTGTTATAGCCTTGAGGTCAGGCCTTTTTGAGGCCCTTTTTGTATCCGCCTCAGTTGCAGACCCTTTCTGTACAAGCAACAAATCAAGGCATTGCAAATGAATAGAAAATAAAGGTTGGAAAAATAGTCAGCAGAACACAACATAGTATTAAGAAAGAAACCCAATATAAGCAAACAATCATTGTGTTCTGCTTATACCAATAAGGAGCTGGTTCAAAAATCTTACCTTCGATTTCGGGGAAGCTTTTGCCTTATCGTCATTTTTCTTCTACAGAAGAAATAAATAGAATAGCTTTTATTGATGTACAAAAAGCTTATGATAGAATAACTATGGAGATTATGCGGTGGATTCTGGTGAAGAATTAAAAATTATAAAGGATATGTCTATGTCTGATAGAGTTACAATTACCATGCAGAAAATTAGAGATTACACCATATTCCATTATTGTTGGCTTACATCACTAATCAAGATAAAATATGTACCTCTCTCCTCTTTGTGCTAGATGTGGATGAAATATAAAAATACTAAGCATGTTGATGAAGAGGTTCCATCGTGTATTATGTTTGTTGATAACATTTGCTAGTTGATGAGAATAGAGAATCATTAGATGCTAAAATGAAATTGTGGATTGAAACTTTGACATCTAAAGATAATAAAATTACAACAAAAATTTAGTATATGAAATATCGAAATGTAGTCCAACAAACAAATTCACAAGAATGGGCAAAGGAAACTTAGGCATGATAGTGTTCAATATTTAGGATTAATTATTCACCATGATGGAGAATTTACGAGGGTTTTGTTCATAATTTAAAACAATGGATGGTTGAAATGATAAAGTTTTATGGAGTTATTTTGTGATCGTAAGATACTTCCAAGTTGAAAGAAAATTCTACAGGACACCTATAAGATTGGTCATGCTTTATGGGTCCTAATGTTATATGTCCAGAAATGAACATAGCTAAAATGAGAACGTTAAGATGGAAAATTCGTGATTCGTCCAAAGATGGAATAAGAAATGAGTCTATCCATGGGAAGTTGATGGCGTCACAATTGAGGATAAGATGAGATAAAATCGTCTCAAGTGGTTTGGAGTCTTTGGACTAGTGCAGTGCAACGTAAACCCGTAGATGCATCACTTAATACAACCAGATATTCAGTTATAGGAGATGCTAGAACTAGGGGTGTGCCCAAATGAACATAGATTGAGACCGTAAAGAAGAATTTCCAATGTTCTTTTATTTTTGTTAATTTACAAGATAGATAAATGGAAGAAAAATATTCAAACGGCTGACCCAAAAGTTTGGGGACAGGCTTTGTTTTAGTAGTTATCGAGTAGATATGATAGTATCATGTTAAAACGCAACTCAACGAGTTAAACTAAATATACACACAGGCAAACAAAATTGGAACTGGTGGTATGGTTGTGTTATCCAGCCTGTAGGCAATAGACATACAGAAAGATATCTACCATGGAATCCTTTTGTTCAGACTTAGTAGGACTGGCTACTAAACAATCTTCTCGGTCCTTATAGTTTTTTTTTTTTCAAAACAAATAGACCCAACACAATCATGTAAGCATGTAATATGGATTGGAAAAGAAAGAAACTGTATGGTACTGACCTTTGGTGAATTCTTAGCCTCAACTTGTTTCGCTCGTTTCTCTTCTTCCTATATGAAGTTTTAAGATATCAATGCCGTTTTAGCTAAAATATTTCATGAATTACAAAACCAAGATTTTTGGGTATCTGCTCACCTGGATCAGCTGTAGGTAATGAGTGTTAAAAAGACGCAAAGTCTCCTTTACTCTGAGATGAGCGGTCTTGGCTCCAGAGTGTGGATTCACCGAGAAGGCATCCACATTGACATTGGGCAGATCTCTTTCAGAAACACCATTAACTATGTTTGGAACACCACTAACTACATTGGGCATCTCTCTGGAGCAAAGCCCAGCTACTTCATTGTCAACTACCAATTGGTCGGGTGTGGGAGGGAGTACTTGGAGCACTTTCGGTGTTGAATTTCCAGGTCTAGGTCTCTTCCGATCTGTCGACTTCTTTGGAGACGTCGGCTGTGCAACCGGATAAGCCGTCTTCTGGCAATAATTGGGCCTCTCTTTTCCCAAGTATCTAGCACTGCACCTCCTCCCAGGGAAGGCCTCCACTGCCACTGCACTCTTGTCCTCCATTTCTTTAACTATCTCATTAAAATAAACCAAGTTACTGAAACAAATATGTATCAATCCAGTACTCTTTACAGCAAAGGATTTTATATTCGGTATAATGAATACACACATAAATGAGTGTTCTCTAAATTAATAGAACTACTTGGTCCTGGTTTGAGATTTATGCTGTTTGTGCTTTTCAAAAAGCAGCAGCAGAAGCAGTTTTTGATAGCAGCCTCCCATCCGCTGTCAAAGGCTGTCCCAAAATGAACCAACTTTCGGAAAAAATATGGAAAAGCTGCTGCTATCAAACAGCATGTGGAACAGCTTTAAAAAAAAAAAATAAGAAACAGCAGCCATGATAAGCAATGACAAGGCCAACCTTAGGCTGGGGTTGGTATTGCTTACTCTGCCTTCTTCTGCTTTAAAAGAAACAGAAGCAAAAACTGTATGATAACAGCTGCTTCTGCTTATCCTTCTTGATAAACTAGTTCATTTCTAGGGCAGTCCCCCAAGCTGCTTTTATTTCTGGTTTTTTGAAAAGCATAAGCAAGCCAGTCCAGGCCTTCCATCTTACACACATTAATAATCACATTGGTAAAAAAAATGAAAAGATAACATATTAATATTTCATTCATCGCTAGAACGTAGACTATATGAATAAATGAAAAAAGGGGAAGAAGGAAAAAGGGAAAATAACACATTAATATTTTATGCATCCTTAGAACCTCAGATATATCAATAAAAAAAAGTTAAAAAACATATTATACTTACAATAGAGGAATAGAAGGTCAAATATAGGAAAACCTCTAAAATCTAAACAAAACGGGAAAAAAAATAAGCATAATTAAGTGGGGTTAAGTGAAGGAAAGTTAAGTGAGGGGGAGGATTGGAGGTTTTGAGTGAGAGGCGGATTAACAAAAATACAATAATTATCAAAATACCTTTATTACATGTGGCATAAAATTAGATTTGATTCAGCTTTTAATTAAAACTTGTCAAAACAATGGGCATTTACAACTTCTCAAAGAACAAGTCCTCACTTCCCCTTATTACTCCAATTCGGTAACTCTCTATGCCTCCCCCTCCTAAACCTCCACCCTCAAACAAAACAAAATGTTTTCCCCACTTAACTCCTCTCTTAACTTTATTCACCCCACCCTCAATCCAAGCAGACCCTAAGCAGAGTTAAGTGGGTTAAGTGAAGGGTAGTCAATATTAACCTTGTTTGGATTGGAGGGAGAGTTAAATGGGGTGTGTTTAATAACTCTTGCTTGAATTAGAGATTTTTAGTGAGAGAAGGATTAATAGAAATATAATAGTTACCAAAATATCCTTATTATACATGTCATAAAATTAAATTTGATTGAAATTATAATTAAAATTTGTCAAAATAGCTTCACAAATGAGGAATTACGAAGCACCATGTTGAAAACAAAAAAATGAGAAAAACATTATGACATTTTATAAGACAAATAAGAGGTATTTATGACTTTTTAAATAGAAGTTCTCAATCCCCCACGTTAATACTCCAATTTTGGGGTTTAAAAAAAAGACAAAAGAGGGTTAAACAAACACACACTCAACCCTCTATAACACCCCCTCCCCCTCCTAAACCCACATCCTCAAACCAAACATGATTTTTATTTTCTATCACTTAACTCTCTTAACCCTCAATCCAAGCAGACCCACTCAGTATTCCTAACAGATCTTTAGAAACCCTAAAAAACACGGTATTTCAAAAAACGGCTTTCTACAGACGTATCAACCCGACACGGACACTCCCAAAATACACTAGGACATGCCAAAACCTAACAAAATCGACAGCAGTAACCATTAGCAACAATAAAAAAATTAGTTAAAAGGAAATAATTAGTCTACCTTTAATAAAGGAAACCTACATCAAAAATTGAAGCTAAAAATTTCTACTCTTCAGAGCTTTAAAAACCCACGATTCCTAACAGGTCCTCAGCTCAAAACCCTAAAAGGCAAGGACACTTCAAAAACCGGTTATTTATCGGTGTCGAACATATCAAACACGACACGGACACTACCAAATACACTTGGACACGCCGAAACCGTCGACCTGTCGTGTTCCCGACAAAATCGACAGCAGCAGCCGCCAGCACAAGAAACCTAGGGTTTATGATGGAACAACACGAAGCGATCATCGATTCGAAACGAGAGATGAAGGAGAAGAAGCCTCACCGAGACCGATTTCGCAGGAGAGAAATTAGGGTTTGGGGATTTCGCAATAGACAAATTAGGGTCTGGGGAAGAGAGAGAGAGTTATAGTTTTTGTTCCTCTCTCTCTCTCTCCTCTCTGAGCGGGAGAGAACGAAAATGGAGCGGGAAATTAGTATCAGGGATGGAAAAGTGGAGGGAGTGTGGCTTTTTGTTTGCACAGGGGGAGAGAGGGGAGTGCAGACAGTAAGGATACCTTTCTACCCAACCTTGGTGGGATATTAACGTTTCTGCTATTGCGGTTTGGTTTGGATTTTTTGAATAAAACGTTCGTGTTTGGTGTTTCCTATTATTGTTTGCAGGGGTAGTTTCGGAAGCGGCATTTCGGGTAATAAAGTAACTTTATTTATTGTCTTACAGCTGTAATTTACTCGCTTTGTTATTACATTTTATTTTTTTTATTTAACAACAACAAAAATGTGCCTTTTTCGGTAATGGAGGGTCACAGCGTCTCCAACCCTATTGTGAGCCTTGTTAGCAATTCGGCAAACGAAAAAATTCGGAACGGCAAATGTACGAGTATAATATAAGTAAAATATGAACAAATATAAGTAAAATATGGTCAAAATTTTGATCAAAAATTTGTCTAACAAAAAATATTCGGATCAGATTTAATTCATGTTTAGTACGTTTCATATGAACAAATTCGGTACTAAAAATTTTGGCATATATATAGGGCCCACCCACTTTTACTCCTTCATAAACAACGTTAAGCGTGAGAATAAGAAGAGGTTGGATGATGAAAAACCGAAAGATTTTTATTTGATTGTTGCAAACAACATGTGCAAAGGCTCTTGGGTTTCTTTTTTTGGTTACTGTGAGGACCATACGTTGGGAGATCGGGTCGGATCTCTTGTGCTGGTAGTAACAAACACGTTAGGCTGAGATGTCCGATGTTATGTATGGACTTTGTACATGCTGCATTGCATGTCTCTTGGGTTAAGGGTGAACAAATATCGACTGATATCGAAAAATCGACCGAATACCGATTAAAAATATTCAAAAAAATCGAACCGAAATTATATACCGATACCGAATTGTCGAACCGACTAAAATATGGTATAATAGTAATGGTAACGGTTTGAGTGTAATACCATACCGAAAATACCGAACCGAACCGATCCTATATATATTATACTTTTTTTTAGAATGTTGTCGTGGTTAATTTTATACTAATATTCATTTTAAACATTGTTTTAATCAGTTTCTTAGAACTTAGAATGGATTTTAGTGGACTTGAAGTTATGTTAAGAACGTTAAGGATTAAGCTTTTGATCTTTTGAGTTTATGTTTTTTTGTTCTTGTAGAATTTTGGAATGAATTTTCGTTACTTAAACTTATACTAAAGATTAAACTTAGCGACCACGTTTGATCTTTTAATCTCATTTTTAGGTGTGTGCGACTTGTTACATATTGTTCTAATAATTTTGATTAATTGTTTGGCTGGTAGTGGCTTAGCTTTGAAATTTAATGTTTCAAAAAAAGTAAAAAGCATATTACAGGTTAAGAGGTTCTACAATATTAAGTGTGTTGATTGATCAAATGTTAATTGGTAAAATATCGATATCGAAAAAAAATCGACCGAATACAGACTTAACCGAAACCGAAAAACCGATTCTAAATGGTACGATGTTGGTATTAATTTTATAAATATCGATTTTAAAAAATACCAAAAAGTTTGACCAAATACCGACCGACTATACCGACGCTTACCCCTATCTTGGGTCCATTGCCTTCAACTTTCACCATTTTTTTAAATAAAATAAATAATACGTCACCATGACTCGATCCACTGATATTCCACCACGGTTATATTTTATTTTGGAATTGTATATCATATTCTGTTTTTTTTTTCTTTTCTTTAAAGCCAGTTCCACACAAGTTATAAGTTAAAAAAACATCATATGAAACGCTATTCATAATTGTTATTCATTAAAAAAATATATAAATGTGTAGATTCCCTTATTTTTAATATTTTTTTTTTAAAAAAAGTCTCTTATAGTCTCCTTTATTTTTTATTTTCGTTTTAATATTTTTTCACAACTTATGTAAAAATTTCCATCTGAAAACTCAAAATTTTAAAATATTTTATTTATTTATAATATTTGCCAAGTGCCAACTAGAATAGGGTCTTATATAGAACTCCATAAAAAAATTCATGTGGAGAGAGAGCTTTCTTAAGGAAGAGCCCTCAATTGGATTTTCTTTAAAATATTATTTTATTATTAATTTTCTTAAAAGCATCAACCCCAAGTTGTCATATATTGAGATTGGTGGTTACATGAATTTGAATATTATAAATCTACTAGAAGTCGTTCATGTGCGCTGCACATATCTTTTGTCTAGGACCGAAAACATAATCGGGTCAATATCCATTGTCATTCACTAATCCAAGTCCCAGTCTCCGGTTTTAAAAAAAATAGCTACTGCGGTACATGCGATCTAGTGGAGTCTATTTTACTGAAATGTCTTATGAGATTACCTTTATGCCTCGTTTGGTTGGCGAAATCATGTGATTGGAAAAAGAAAGCCATTTATTTTCTATGTTTGGATGTCAGAGAAAATATGAGTAAAGAAAAATGATTCCCATAGGAATAGGGAAGGAAAATAAGGAGAAAAAAAATGGTTCTCCCATCTAACCAGGAATTCACTTTCCCATTATAAGGAATTCAATTTTCCTTCTAATTTCTTTGTCCTCTCCAAACATTCGGAAAAAAAATGGATAAAGATTACAATTTTCAAGAAAATAAAATTAACAAAAAAATGATTTCCTTTCCTTTCTTTCCGCGAACCAAATGAGGTCTTCCAATATTCTATGTGGATCTCAAGCTCAACCTATAACTTAAAATGTTTCAATAGACATGTATGTAGAAAATAATAATTTATAGGCTTAATTGCACTTTGATACCCTCAACTATTTCAGTTTTTCAACTTAATTAACTTAATACCCTAAACTTTTTTACTCAACAACTTGATACCCTGAACTATTTTAGTTTTTCAACTTAATATCTAAAACAGAAAAAATACCGAAACTACCCTTGGCTCCCTCTCTCTCTCTCTCCCCATGTACCCCCCCCCCCCCCCTCCCTCTCCGGCGATGCCCCTCCCCCTCCGATGGTGCGCGAGGAGGGGGCACGGGTGGAGGAGGGGAGGGGTTTGTGGATGGCCGGAGGAGGGGAGGGTGTAAGAACGAAATAGTAAAGCGTAATACTCTAGAGGGGGGGTGAATAGAGTTGGCAGCGGAATAATGCTAAATAAAAATGTTAGCAGCACAATCACAGAATATTAATCACAACTGAAATAATGTAAAGGCAAAGTTAAGAGAGCAAACGCAAAGACAGCGATGTATACTGGTATCCCTCTGTTGAGGACTAATCCAGTCGGTAGAACTCTTGCTACCAGTTGAATCCACTATTGAAAAAACCGCAAGTTTTCTTACGAAGTCCTTGCAACTTCTACAACGCGAGCTTTGATACGAAGAACTCGTCCAACTTCAAATGTGAAGAGGTATTCTTCAATCAAGCCTTCTGATTACAATCTCTCAGAAACTTCTAGACCGTACCGCACTGGCAAATTGACTAGAGGATTGTAACTGGCTTGGGATCTGAAATTGAAAGCTCTAGAAAACTCTTTGGAAGACTGAAAGCTTTAGATAGAGAGAAGATTGAAAGTGAATGAGTGTATTGAAATGATCGAAATCCTTCTCTATTTATAGGAGTTCCAAAGGCAGACTTCTGTCAGAATTCGGGCAGAATTCGGGCAGAACTCTTTGAGCAAATCTCGGTCAAATCCGCAACTGCAGGAGGACCAAGTTCCAGAGATTCAAAATCACAACGGCCACTAACCGAACTCTGGCCGAACTCTGGCCGAGTTCTGTCAGGGTTAGGTTAGGGTTTAAAAATAGGTTTTGGTGATTTTTGAAAACCTTTTTGTAAACATTTTGATAGGTCATTTTTAAAAACATTTTGAACTATTTTGGGGATAGCCTATTTGCCAGTACGACTCGGTGTACAACATATTCCTAGACTCAAATAAAATAAAAATTACATTGCATAGGAAATACAGACTCGAGTAGGCAAACAGATCTTTAGTCTTGAACGGAGTGGATAGCCAATCTTGCTTATGTCCAAGAAACCGAGATGTCCCAACTAGCTTTGTATATCCAGACAGAGTTTGATCAATTATTAAAATCAGGTTGACCATATGACCAATGGGCCAACAATCTCCCCCATTTTGATAATTGACAAACTATGAATGATATAACATTAAGCTTGTTCAAAGAATCAAAACGTGAAATTGTTCATGTCCTGTATTTAACTCAAAAAAAATGTTAGATCTTTAATTTTCTCCCCCTTTGTCACTTAGCAAAATAATTGCACAAGAGAAGGCTCCCCCGCATTTAATGCAGAAGGCTCCCCTGCAATTAATGCATAAGGAACAAATAGTGAGAAAACATAATAAATAAAACATAAAGAGTAGATATACATCATCACAGACATGTAAAGTTTCTACAAATTATCATCACATGCATGCTATTGTCTCTAAAGAATATTATCACAGGCATGCTATTGTTTCAAAAACATAAAAGAAATCTCAGGCATGCTATTTCACAGGCAGTTTGTAATGAAGAAGCAGTATAAAGAGATAGTGCTTAAAACAAAGTGCTGAAAGAGACCGAAATATCATAAACGAAACACTATAAGCATGTCCATGAAAAAGTACTGAAAGCATACTACAAAATGCTGATAAATATCAAAAGTACTGATAAAAAGAAATACTGATAAAAACTTGGAATGTTTGAGCATTTCCAAGTATACAATAGAATGTCACTAAAAAATCAAATCACATCTCCTCATCACTATCCTCGTCATCATCATCATCAGCAGTACGACCAGCATGACCGGAAGGACCAGCACCAGAAGTATCAGCGCCAGAAGGATGAGTAGGGGCGCCAGCATAGAACTCACCAACGTAGTCACGAGGTGCACGATACCAATCATAGGCGTTACCTGGCTGGAAGTAGGCATGGACAGCCTCATCCTCACAGCGGTAACCCGAAAAAGCTGGATCTCGAGGGATGGAGGCGGCAGAGTGACCAGTCTGGGCAAAACGCAGATCGGCCAAGGAGTTTGCCATCGCCTGGTAACGGGTGACGTCGCGGAACTCATGCTCGCGAGCCATGTCCGTCAACGAGACGTGCAAAGCAGATAAGTGCTGATGTATGCCCTCAAATGTCATGGCATACTGATGAGGTGGTGGAGGAGGTGGAGTAGGAGGAGCAGTAGGTGGAGCTGAAGCAGTCCGGCTGCGACGAGATAGCTGAAAAAACTTGGGCTCAGAGTCCTGAGTACAAGTCGATAGATCGATCTCAAATCGCTGAAAGATACGAGGAAGAATCATCGCATAAGAGAGATTTTGATCTCTAGCACGACATCGTCCCATCATCTGAATGATAGTCTTAGGGGTGGAAAATGGAATCCCCTTAAGAATATGGTACATGGCGGACAGCTCAAGTGAGGTCACATCATCTTTGGAAGTAGATTTAGGAAGGATAGTAGAGTAGATGATGCGATGCAATTCGTAGTTGAACAAGTTCAGGTTGTTAGCCTTGAACTTTCCAGAGCGTACTCTGTCAGGAGCACAGAGTTCCGCTTTGAAACTAGTGAGTGTCGTGCCTTCGGGAAACTCGAATTC
Source organism: Iris pallida (assembly GCA_029216955.1). Classification (NCBI taxonomy): domain Eukaryota; kingdom Viridiplantae; phylum Streptophyta; class Magnoliopsida; order Asparagales; family Iridaceae; genus Iris; species Iris pallida. Next base: position 36,491,592 of record JANAVB010016197.1, on the reverse strand, counting down.
CGTGATGTCTACTAGCGGTTCACCTTCATTGGGAATACCAAGAATCTCCGCTAGGAGGGCATCATCGAACTCGATGTCGATGCCTCCAACACGTATACTCACAATAAAAGTGTTAACTACGAGATTGCAATAGAATAAACGAATGGCATTAGTAGCTATCGGGAAGCACAGTTTAACAAATAGGTGTAACCCTAATGCCTCAAACAAGTGACGATGATCGAGAAATACCGTCCATTTGATCGGAGCGCCGCCGCATATGGATCGGGTAGAAAAATTACCGTACCATAATAGGGCTTGGTCGAGGGTTTGGAAGAAAAACCCATCAAAAGCGCGTCGTTCGTTTGGATCGGCGAAAAGAGTGAATCCGTGTGTGGATTCGAAGATGACCCTTCCTCACTAGGAGTGGTCTTCTTCTTCCTCTTGAATGGATTAAATTTAGGTGCCATTGAAATAAAAAGCACACATTGAAAGGTGGAGAGAGAGGGAGTTATACCTCACGAAATTAGGATATGTTGTAGAGAATGTCGATCTCTGCACGATTCCAAATTTTGGAGAGATTTCACCAAGTAGATTGGAAGGAAAAGATTAGTGAAGAACTAGGGTTTGATGGCTCGGGTCGGCTGCTGCTGCTGTTTGAATTGGTTTGGAAGCAATGAAAGAGAAGAAGCTCTCGGGTTCTGGATATATACACAGATACCCTCAACCGAACTCGGGCCGAATTCGGTCAGAGCTCTGGCCGAATTCGCCTAGGGTTCCTCAAAGTTGATTTTTGCCACTTCTTTTTCATTGTCTCATTTCAAATATTTAATTCAAAGATTAGTTATTTTAGCCTTCAAATAACATAATTGATAATATTTTATGAATTAAATGTCTTTACACAGCGACTGTCTCAGATTAGTTGTAGGAGTACTGTCCCAGCTGGCGGAGGTTCACCGGGGAACTCTTAAATACCGCTTCGCTTCAACCGTAGTTGTGGTGACTGACAGACTCTTTATTAGCTTGTCTCTAACACAGTTTTTGTGTATTGAGATATAATCATAAAACAGAATCAATTAATATTATTGACATCCAAAATTCCTAATTCTCGACGTAAATAATTGAAACGATCTTCCGCTAGAGGTTTAGTGAAGATGTCAGCTAATTAATTTTCAGTATCTATGTACACAAGGTTTATATCTCCATTTTGATGATGATCTCTAAGAAAATGATGTCTAATCTCGATATGTTTAGTACGAGAGTGACATACTGGATTCTTAGTCAAATTAATAGTGCTCGTGTTATCACAGAAAATGGGAATATGTGTGTAAAATAAATCATAGTCTTCTAGGATTTGTTTCATCCACAAAATCTGAGCGCAACAACGTCCTGCGGCGATGTACTCAGCCTCTGTTGTTGATAGGGCTACAGAATTTTGCTTTTTACTAAACCAAGAGACTAAAGCTTTGCCTAAGAAATGACATGTGCCACTTGTACTTCTTCTATCAACTTTGCATCCAGCAAAATCTGCATCCGAATAACCAATAAGGTCAAAGGATTTAGTTTTGGGATACCACAAGCCAACATAAGAAGTGCCTTTAAGGTATCGGAAGATACGCTTAACTGCGGACAGATGTGATTCCTTTGGGTTAGCTTGAAAACGTGCACACAGGCAAACACTAAACATTATATCTGGACGACTAGCAGTTAAATAAAGTAAACTACCAATCATACCTCGATACTTACGTGTGTCGACTGGCTTGCCTTGTTCATCTGAATCAAGCTTTGTTAAAGTTGCCATCGGAGTGCCAATAGGTTTGACATTTTCCAGATCGAACTTCTTTAGTAAGTCTTTTGTGTACTTGGCTTGATTTATGAATGTCCCATTATCAGTTTGTTTGATTTGCAATCCGAGAAAGAATTTTAGCTCTCCCATCATGCTCATTTCAAACTCATTCTGTATACACTTAAAAAAAATTTGACACAGAGATTCATCAGTAGATCCAAATATAATATCATCAACATAGATTTGAATTAATAGCAGCTTGCCATTAAAAGATTTAATAAAAAGTGTAGTGTCAACCTTCTCTTTTGAAAAACTGTTATCAAGTAGAAAAGAGCTTAGACGATCATACCAAGCACGAGGGGCTTGTTTTAAACCGTATAGAGCTTTCTTCAACTTGAAAACATGATCTGGGTTTTTGAAATCCGTGAAACCTGGAGGTTGTGCTATAAAAACTTCTTCTTTTATAAAACCATTTTAAAAAGCACTCTTCACATCCATTTGAAAAAGTTTGAAATCATGAAAACATGCAAATGCACATAACATGCGAATAGATTCTAATCTCGCAACTGGGGCATAAGTCTCATCGTAGTCGATACCTTCTTCTTGATTGTATCCTTGAGCTACGAGTCGAGCCTTATTACGAGTCACTAAACCATTCTCATTCAGTTTGTTTCGGAATACCCAACGGGTGCCAATGACCGGATGATCAACAGGCCTGGAAACAAGTTCCCAAACTTGATTCCATTCAAATTGGTTTAATTCCTCTTGCATAGCATCTATCCAAAAGCTATCACTACATGCTTCATCAATAGTTTTGGGTTCTAGCTGTGAAATAAATACAACACTAGAAATAATATCTCTACAGGATATACGAGTACTTACTCCCTTGGTAATATCACCAATTACCAAATCCTTTGGATGATTAGCTGTAAACTTCAACCTTTTCGCTTCATTCTGAAGGTAGCTGGTTCCTGGATCTTCTCTAGGAGGTTCAGCTAGTGCAGAGCTTGGTTGAGAATCAGCTGGAGTTGAGTTTGGTACAGATGTATCATCGTCATTGTCATCAATCGTCATTTGATTTAATTCATCAAAGGTGACATTGATTGACTCTTCGATGATCATGGTACGTTTATTGAAGACTCTGTATCCTTTGCTCTTGGCCGCATAACCTAAAAATATACCTTCATCGGCCTTTTCATCAAATTTTCCTAAATTGTCTTTTGTGTTAAGAATAAAACATTTACAACCAAAAATTCTAAAGTATGAAACTGAAGGAATTCTATCAAACCATAACTCAAATGGAGTCTTCTTCGATTTGGGTCGAATTAGAACTCTATTGAGAACAAAGCAAGCTGTGTTGACAGCTTCAGCCCAGAAATATTTGGGTAGACTAAACTGTTTTAACATCACTCTGGCCATTTCGGTTAGAGTTCTGTTCTTACGTTCCACAACTCCATTTTGTTGTGGAGTCCTAGGGCAGGAGAACTCATGAATAAAACCGTGTGTGTCACAAAATTGCTCAAAATCAGCATTTTTGAATTCGCCACCATGATCGCTTCTAATGCGAGTGATCATGTAACCTTTTTCATTCTGAACTTTCTTGCAAAAGGCGACAAATTCGGATAATGCATCATTCTTGCGTGTCAAGAAATATACCCACGTGTATCTAGAGAAATCATCTACAATTACGAAAGCATAAAGTTTACCTCCGAGGCTAGCAACTCTGCTAGGACCAAATAAGTCCATATGAAGCAATTGTAGAGGTATAGTAGTACATACTGCGTTTACTGACTTGAAAGTGGATCTGGTAGCTTTGTTCCTTTCACATTGACTGCATACCGAATCCTTCTTGAATGTAATGTCCGGTAAACCGCGTACTAGCTTCTTTGTGGATAATCTTGATATTGTATCCATATTAGCGTGACCGAGTCTCATATACCACAGATGACTCTCATCACTCTTGGCCATTAAGCATCTACCTGAAATGTTAGTTTCTTCTAACAAATAGAAAATATATATATTGTCTTCCCTGATACCTTCAAAGATAGTACTACCAGTTGAGCCATCAACTATAGTACATTTATCTTTGCCAAAGTTGATGCCATAACCATGATCAGCTAGATGACTTATGCTGAGTAGGTTATGTTTCAACTCGGTAACCAGACAGACATCCTTAATTACAGGATAGGGAGACTTACCAACATCACCGATACCAATAATATACCCTTTCAAATTATTACCGAAGAAGACATAGCCTTTCTTCTTTTTCTTTGACAGTGTTGTAAATAGGGTAGCGTCACCGGTCATATGCCGTGAGCAACCGCTGTCGAGGATCCATTTGCTTCTAGCATGTGAAGGGTGTTCCACCTACAAAACAGTTTGCAGATGAAACCTTTGGTACCCATTTCTTGTAGGGTCCTGAATTGTTAGCTTTAGGTATCCAAGCATAAACATTTAGATCTACAAGCTTTCTCATTCTACATGCAGATGATATATGACCAATGAGGCCACAATAATGACATTGTGCATATCGAGTATTGAAAGCTGAGTGGTGTGCATGGTTGGTAGGTTTGGTTTTTCTAGTATAGAAGAAAGCATACCTATAATCTTGTTTGGGCTTAACCTTTTGGGGTAAAGGTTTGATAGGGTTAGGTCTGACAGTATTTGGCTTGGAAATGTTCCGATTTCTCGGTAAGTGACACGTGTTAGGGTAGGAAGCAGCAGGCTCAGGCTGTTTTCCTAACCTAATTTCCAGTCTTTTGGAAGTGTCATACAACTTAGTATAATCAGAAGTAAGTGATTCCATTCTGATTTGTGCACATTGAAGACTTTTCTTCTCTATAGAAAGTTCTTCCTTGAGTTGGTCAATAATTTTGTCTTTCTCTTCAGATGACTTGGTAGTCTCGTGTAATAAGAGCTTTATTGAAGAAAGCTCACCAGACTCACTAACATTATTTCTAACCTCAGCTAGTAGGTCGGTAAGTCTACCTATTTCACCTTTGTACTCTTTGAGTACCTTCTTAGAGGTCTGATACTTACTACGCAGTTTTCTGTAATCAGTCATCAGGTCACTGAAGGCATCTCCTAATTGCTCAAAGGTGAAGTTATCATAAGTTTCTACAGGTTCAGTAGGTACCTGATCGGTTGCCATAAAGCATACATTTGCAGCGTCCTCTGAGTGTTCGTCTTCTGAGTCGCTGGCTTCACTCTCATGCCATATGCTGGTGTTGGCATATTTCCGAGATGTTGATCTTTTCAGGTTCCCTTTTTCATACCTGTTGTTCTTCTTGCTCGATGATGAGTTTGTGGGACAATCCTTCTTCATGTGTCCCTTCTTCTTGCAACCATAGCAGACAGCATCTTCTTGGTACCAGTTGTTGCTGTTGTTCTCTTTGACTCTCTTCTCATATCTCATGAATCTTTTGAACTTCCTTGCTAGGAGAGCTTGATCTTCAGCATCAGATCCACTGCTGTCTGAGTCATCTTCAGCAGCTTTTCTGTGCTGAGCCTTGAGGGCGATAGTCTTCTCCTTTGGTGCAGGCTCTTCAAAATCTTGTAGCTCCAGTTCATGAGTGAGTAGCTTACCCATGAGTACTTCGAGGGACATAGTTGTGAGGTCGTTCCCTTCAATGATTGCAGTAGCCTTTGGAATCCAGTTCTTGGTGAGAGCTCGCAGGAGTTTGCGAATCTTGTCATGGTTACTATAATCTTTGCCTAGGGAGGACAAAGGATTTACAATATCCAAGAATCTCTCGAACATTTGTGTAACTATTTCGTTGGGCTTCATTTTGAACGCCTCGTACTCTTGAGTAAGTCTGCTGACTTTAGATTCCTTGACTTGAGTCGTGCCTTCATGTGTGACTTCGAGTAGCTTCCATACTTCATTAGCCGTTGTGCAGATAGACACCCTATTAAATTCAGTTCTATCTAAAGCACAAAAGAGAGCATTAATGGCACGTGCGTCAAGACTGGCCCTTTTTTTTTCTTCCTCTGTATATCTGCTATGGGGTTTTTCAACTAAAACTCCATCAACATTTATACGAGGTGGCTTTTGATAGCCATCAAGAATAATGGACCATAAATCAAAATCAAGAGATTTCAAGAAGAAACTCATCCGTGTTTTCCAATATGTATAATTTGTACCATCAAACAGTGGGGGTCTGTTTGTGGCCTGGCCTTCACTTGTGAATTTCACAGTTGCCATGTGTTGTGCTGTGATCTATATAACAGTTAAAAAATGAATAAATAATTGTACTGTTACCTTTGCTTTACCTGTAACACCCGCTCTGATACCAATTGTAGGAACGAAATAGTAAAGCGTAATACTCTAGAGGGGGGTGAATAGAGTTGGCAGCGGAATAATGCTAAATAAAAATGTTAGCAGCACAATCACAGAATATTAATCACAACTGAAATAATATAAAGGCAAAGTTAAGAGAGCAAACGCAAAGACAGCGATGTATACTGGTATCCCTCTGTTGAGGACTAATCCAGTCGGTAGAACTCTTGCTACCAGTTGAATCCACTATTGGAAAAACCGCAAGTTTTCTTACGAAGTCCTTGCAACTTCTACAACGCGAGCTTTGATACGAAGAACTCGTCCAACTTCAAATGTGAAGAGGTATTCTTCAATCAAGCCTTCTGATTACAATCTCTCAGAAACTTCTAGACTGTACCGCACTGGCAAATTGACTAGAGGATTGTAACTGGCTTGGGATCTGAAATTTAAAGCTCTATAAAACTCTTTGGAAGACTGAAAGCTTTAGATAGAGAGAAGATTGAAAGTGAATGAGTGTATTAAAATGATCGAAATCCTTCTCTATTTATAGGAGTTCCAAAGGCAGACTTCTGTCAGAATTCGGGCAGAATTCGGGCAGAACTCTTTGAGCAAATCTCGGTCAAATTCGCAACTGCAGGAGGACCAAGTTCCAGAGATTCAAAATCACAACGGCCACTAACCGAACTCTGGCCGAACTCTGGCCGAGTTCTGTCAGGGTTAGGTTAGGGTTTAAAAATAGGTTTTGGTGATTTTTGAAAACCTTTTTGAAAACCTTTTTGTAAACATTTTGATAGGTCATTTTTAAAAACATTTTGAACTATTTTGGGGATAGCCTATTTGCCAGTATGACTCGGTGTACAACATATTCCTAGACTCAAATAAAATGAAAATTATATTGCATAGGAAATACAGACTCGAGTAGGCAAACAGATATTCAGTCTTGAACGGAGTGGATAGCCAATCTTGCTTATGTCTAAGAAACCGAGATGTCCCAACTAGCTTTGTATATCCAGACAGAGTTTGATCAATTATTAAAATCAGGTTGACCATATGACCAATGGGCCAACAGAGTGGGGTGCGGCCGGACAGAGGGGGGAGCCGAGGGGGTGCTGGCGAGGCCGGGGGGGAGGGAGCTGGAGGGGGGGAGGGGCGGGTGGCCGGAGGGGCAGGAGTGGGTGGCCGGAGGGGGGCAGGGACAGGTGGCCGGAGGGGGGGGGAGCCGGTGGGGTGCAGGAGGTTGGAGGGATTGGGGATAGTTTTAAATTTTGAGCAGGGGCATTATTGTCCCAAAAAAATTCAGGGTATCAAGTTAAAAAAAAAATAGTTCAGGTATTAAGTTAAAAAACTGAAATAGTTAAGGGTATCAAAGTACAATTAAGTCCAATTTATATTTACACACAACTCCACCTTCGGTCTCAAAATAATATTGCAACCCCTTGTTCTTAGATATAAAAGTATGACGATATTATAGAGCAGACCGACGGACTCTAATTATACTAAAAGGCTGTGTATAAAAATAATTAACTTATAAAGCATAATCCTATACATGATATATCATGAAATATGTCAGGAGTTGTGACTAAGATTTGTACGAAAAGTTAAAAATTATTAAAAATAGATGTTAAAGCTTTTACATATTTATGAAAATTTAATTATTAACCATTTATAATAAATAATTTTAAAAAAATAACAATCGAGTTGTAACTAATATAACACTAACATAATGATTGAGTTGTAATTAACAGAATATCCAATTATAGAATGGTGTGTCTGGCGTTAAATCTCGATGTTAGACTTTTGTACTCGACATCAACGTCGACAATGGAGAAGAAATGTTGTATCGTGTCATATAAACTCAAGAATATCTCTCTACTCGTTACTCAATTATTCATCGCATATAATAATAGTACATGACTTACTTAACATTATAGAGCTATATTTATAGACAAATATAAATATAAATAAATATAAAGTCAATTTTAAATCCAATAAATGAAAGTGATAAAATAATTGATATATAAAATATTCTCAGAATAACCAAAATAACTAAAATATAGCATAAATAAAAATTGGTTCTCCATCAAAATGGTTCCAAGTTTGTGACCCGAATATTATGGCGTACATACAAATATGGATTTGGAATTGCTTATCATGTTTGTTAGCAGTCCTAAAAGACGTTCGAAAATAGCAGCTTGAAACAAAAAAAATTAAAAATAGACCAATTTTGAAACAACTTTTGAGAGGGAAAAGGAGTCTACATCAAAAAACTACTTTTGCTTTTACTTATTGAAAAGTAACATCAATAAACATGATATTCATTGATGCATGTGTCGAACAACTAACAATAGTACACGACTTTTATATAGCATTATTGAGCTATATTTATGGATGAATACAAATCAAAATAAGTTTATTGAAGCCAACTTAAAATCCTAGTTGATAAAAGAGATAAAATGGTCTATATCTAAAATATCCCTAATAACTAAAAGATGACTGAAAATTCAAACTAGTTATCCATCAAGTTGGCTCCTAGTTTGTGAATTTACTATTATGACGTATATAAAAATACTTGATTTTGAATTGCTTAAAAAAAGGGGGGTTCGTGTTGTCCTATGATGTAGAGGACAAGGGGGGGGGGGGGTGAGGTCAGTACATGTGAGCAGGGATGGGTGAGTGAGGAGAAGAAATTGAGAGGAAAATTCTAAGAAGAAAAGGAAAAGAAGAAAATGGATGGAAAAAAAATAATGATTAATAGAGTATGTGAAGAAATAGATAAATAATCCACCAATTAATAATTGTAATATAATTATTTTAGAAGAAAATTAGGGGTTATTATACCTCAAATTGAGGGCTATGTTACCACTTGTCACGACCGTACCCGCATGATCGGGTACGAGTGCATGAAAACGTCCAGACTACGTCACGGTATCGACGGTATTTAGTTGCCTAGATCTCAATCACCAATTAATCACATAAATCGATCTTTTGCTCAATCATGAAACTAGTAAACCAAGATCAAAACGAAGTCCACGCACAATCACATAATCTATTATTAAATTTGAGTACATAGTACATGTCCAATCCTTCGGAGACAAATTCGGTAATCCATATCCACAAAAAAATAATACAACTCATACATTTGTCTCATTAAAATCATCTGCTACATATATTTCATATAGAATCTAAGTCTTCTAGAGCCTTTCATAAGTTGTCGTCCAATCCGATGCCATGCTCATGTCCTGGACTAATATGTCAACGATCCGGTCGAGAAAATAGCAAAGTACATCCAAACAAATATAGCACGATACAAAATAAAATAGTAAAGTAAATATAGGAAATAAATGAACCAAAATATGTGACACGGAACAATGTCATGCGATGCAACCTGCAATACGAGAAACTATAAGAATAACCATGATCAAGAATAAATACGACCAGAAACTATGTGCAATTGAAATACCATGTTTAATATGTGGTCAGGCTGGATACTACGCCATATCCAAAGATGGCTATTAATGATGGGAATACGGCACATCATACATGAGATGTATATGTGTTATTTACGACATTTACGATAATATGGGTGCGACCACATACCTACTTAGCATTTTCATTCCCTCGAGATACGAAACAATACATTAATGATATAAAACACAAGTCATGATCAATATACGATACACGATCAATAAACGAGTCAAGATCATGACCATGATCAATAAACAAGAATCACGATCAAGAAACAGTATCATGATCAAGTAACACAATCATGTGTCAAACCGTGTTGCAATATGAAACATGCCACGATAAGAAAATATTGCATTTATAAACATAAGGAGTGTATTTGCTTTAGGTCCAATTTGCAAATGATGCTCCTAGTCTAAGACCTAAAATAATATAAGAGTTTATAATTAGGACTCCAACAACACCTATTTCCTATTTTATATTCTTAAAGAAATCCCCAAATCTATGCAATAATCTAATCCACCATATTTAATTTCTAAAGCCTAGAGTCGAAATCATATGCTTATAGCTCAAAGTCTATATTGAAGTCCAATCCCATCTAATTTCCAAAAATAAACCCCAAAACCCTTCTACTAGAACCCATACACTAAATTTTTATTTAGCCCATACCAAGGCCCAAACCTATTTTCTCCATTTCTTTTTCTTACTTCTTTCCACTTTGGCCCAGTCCTCAGCTATGGTCCGGCTAACTGGGCCCATCCTATCTGTTTTATTCTTTTTTTTCTTTCCTTTATTCTCAGCTACCCCAGCCCATGGTCTGACCGGCCCACTATACATTAGCCCCCTACATGTATCTTTCCTCCACAAGAGAGAAAAAGAATCATAGAAGTTTTGAAAGAAGCGAGTGGAAGAGGAAAGATGAAGCTCACCTCGAGGGATAATCGTCGACCGGTGACCAGCTGGTCGCCAAAGCTCGGCTGAGGGAGGTGATCCCGATACAGTGTGTAGCGACGTTGGAAGGGTGGAGGCTCCGATCGAGGACATTGACGTTCGTGCAGTAACTATCCAGGGTCACCAGATCCGACAAACATCGTCAAGTTCGGGTTCACCGGCGGCTGGTGGTGGCGGTGTGGGGCACGACGAGGTAGGGATCGAGTGGATCGAGACACGGATACGATAGCTCATGACTGTTGGCGTGAGGGACGAGAACTCGACGTTGATGTCCGACGAGGCAGTGGAGGGAATGAGGACTCATGGTCCTGGAAGGAGATACGGCCGAGGAAGTTGGAGCATGATGGCCAACCTCATATCTAACGACGGTGACTCTCGGATCCGAAAAAGATGAAGGAGGCAGAGGTCAGTTGCGGGAAGTCGACGAATGGATGGAGCTGGGTGGTGGTGGAGAGGGACCGGCCATAGGAGCGGTGAGGAGTAGTGCGCGGAGGAGGTCGAGATGATCTGGAGGTGGCTCGACGAGAGCGTAGACCTGGATCGGACACACAATCACCCGGACACAACAACAACTAGAGTTAGGATTGGTCATCTCATGTGGACACGGGAATGGGTCATAATGGGTTCGTAGGATGTATTAGATATGTTCGTGTCCTCGGGGTCAGACCCGGGGATACGATAATTGATGTAATTTTATAGAATTTTGTGGATTGTGTCGTATCGGACACGAAGGATCGAAATTGTAATTGTAATAGAATAGGAAGCTAATGAAATGGGATGGACACCCGGGGTCAGACCCGAGGCCGACATGGCATGACACAAGAATTGGTTGGACACAGACACAAAATGGACACGTGGAGAATTTACTTAGAAAATTTGAGAATTTGAATGATTAATGCGAATGACTATTAGGTGTATTTCTAGAATGATTAGGAGTAACCAAGATCTATTAAGCACATGGTTAAGAAGGGATATTCTAAAGAATTTTGTATATGAATATACTAGATTCCATGGAATATTCCTTGGTATTAGTGTAACGCCCAAGTCCCATTTATGTTAGGACTAGGAACATTTCATGCCAGCTATATATATACGAAAATATAATCCAATATGTGAATAATCCCGATATATATACATAAGCTGTAAATGTGAATATAACAATAAATATCTCAGGCAGTCTATCTCATCCACAACAAATATGATAATAAATCCACTAGTAAAAAAGATATTAGTCAATGTAAAGATAGTCGGGTGGAGACAGATCCACTACCAAACAACTGTAATGTAAGTCTGTAAAAGCAGGGTAGCTGTCTACACAAAATGATATATGTCTCCAATGCTAAAATATGACCAGGGCTGATTAGTAGGGTACATCTCCTCGTCATCATAAACCATCTCCAGAGCTGATCCATACTCCTGAGGATAATTCTGCTCATCTATACCTGAAGAAATCACCATGTCCTCAGAGGGACGTAACAAGAAACATACAACATGCCAACATACTGAATGTAAGTAAACCATGCGGGTCCTCTAACCATTCTAAGTGAATACAATTTAAGAATAAACCCCTGAGGCATGGGCACTCTGGCTAATAAATGGGATCTGGCATAATTTTTACTTGGGAATCAGGGGCCTCAGTGCATAACATTCCTCAGAACGATAGTGGCAAACCTGAGAGGGTCATCTCACACTGTATCTATAGCTGAGCTTCCGGGTTACAAAGAAAAAGTACAACGTGGCCCATACGCTAAGGAACTGTCCTCCCTACCCCCATGTCTATCCATGTCATGTCCATGACACATATGATCATCTAATAACTGCTAAGTCCACTAAACATATATATACTATCAGCAGTTATATCCTAACCGTCGCACGTTCCATACGTAACAGAGGCCAACCGAATATGTAAAATCGTGTCCTATATGAGACTCACAACTCGTGGTATACTTGTGTCAAGGCCATATGAGATATGCCAATATCTCATATCAATGGGGTGGTCAACTACACTACGTCAATACAATTAAATAAACAACTAGAATAGTAAACGACTAAAAATAGCCATTCGCACCCAAGTATGACTTGCACGCACAGTAAGATAGGACTAGATAGAAAATAAATACTAAAATAAATAACAGTAATAAATGAACATAAAGAACAATAAATCATGATAAGATTTCTTTCCTGGAGTGGCGTGAAGAATCGACAAGTCCTGACTTAAATCGTCAGAAAGCAATGTTGTGAACATCAACTCTCGCAAACATCTTCGGATGCTGAAACAAACATCACAAACATTTTTGTTATAAAATAAATGTCTAAGATTGCCTACCCAAAAGTCTAATTATGGACACATGGGCAAAATCATAATTTTGGGTCAATTCGGTGTCCGTCGCTGGACTCATTTTGCACCAAAAAACGTGTCAGAACTAAGGTCCTTAAAAGTTATCAAATTATATGTCTATGAGTCCGATTTGACGATACAAGCCCAACCGTATGTCCAAAGTTGGATTCCGGTAGGTCGTACACAATTTTGTCCGTTGGATCGAGTTGCGTGCCCGTCAAAATAGCGTTTCGATTAACCTTCTCAGAATTCGACTAAACTTGGCTCACAAGACCAAAAAATGTTCTGCATCCAATGGCGCAAGTTTCGTCTCAGTCCGATGAACGGTTTAAAATTGGACACAAAGTTTGCAAAATATCGATACGGGAAACTTTCGACGGATACGATTCGATTTTGTCGTGCACACACAACGAAATTGAGTTCCGTCGAGTCCCACACATCGACAACATCCATATGCATCTTTCGATGCTCATGGGTTGCGACCATGTCGTCCTGTTTGTCAGAGCGCACATCGTATCGAATTTTTTTCTAAAATTTTAGTTTTTGAAACATGGTTTTTGGTGTTTTAGAAATAATTTTAAACATAATATAATCAACTGATATTAAATGTAAAAACTGAGTAATGATGCCCCATATGTTGTCAACAAACTCCTTCAAACAGAATTTAAAAATCATGCATGAATTGGAAGAAAACAGTATTCAAAGTTAGGTAGTGTAGAAGCATGGAAAATATTGCTTTTAGTCCCACATCGGAAAGGAGAAGAAGAAAGGGCTCATTCCATTCTATAAATAGAGCCCCCTTGCCTCCTTTGAAAAGGGCACAAAAAAAAAGAAAAAAAAGAAAAAGAATCACTCAATTGAGTCACTCGCTGTCATGGTGAGGATGGGTTGGGTTCTGAGTACTAGGCGTCTTCACGGGCTAGTATGAAGAAATCCAAGGCGGCACGGGCTATGCGCTTCAAACGTGCTATGCCAACAGTAAACCAGAAATGTGCACACAAAAATCATGCGTGCTACCGATGGTAAACTATACAGAATCGTCTCGGGTGCGTTTGTACCAGATATGAGCCGACTCTTAAAGTCCTCCTCCCACTTGGGTGCACTTATTGCGCTTGAACCAAGTCAGGGGGGGAATCTCTTGCGGGCCAGACCCCATGCGGCCCATTAAGAATGTCGAAGCTTCCAACTTGGACTCTTTCTACTACGCACCTTCGGGTGCTAGGTTGAAGAAGTCTAGGGCCATATCGCATATTTTATGCGCGGGCCTGTCATAGCTCGTTCTGTCTCATAGTGCTTTACTAGCCTCAGATCAGGGAGCCAATATGATGGTCCCAAAAGTCTTCCTACAACGATCGAGAGCAAGTGCTTTTACTAGCCTCAGATCAGGGAGCAAATATGATACATATGCACCCGGGCGCTCGGGATACCAGGGCCCATAAAATGAATACGAAGGTAGATCAATCTGCTATCAACTTGCGAGAGGTAATTACTCACAAACGCAAGAAGAGAGAAGCAACCTTGGCGTGCGATGAGCCCTTTCCAGGACATCACTGCACCCAAGCCATCATCAACTGCCGCTACCACAAGACAGTGGCTCCACTATCAAGGCAGTCTATATTCCAGCGACTGCGACCTACTGCATCTTTCCAACATCATTTCAGAAACATGATGCCAATTGAAGACGTTGTAATGGCCTGCTCTCAACTAGATGCATTACTCAGATGTCTCAGTTAGGCACATCGTCTCAGTCAAGCGCATCATAATCTTCTGAAGGAGTCCACCGTCAAATCTTCTTCGAACAAGGAGATCCATAATCCACAGTGTCAACACTCGCCAAGGAGAAGGGTCGGTCAAATACATTTTTTTCGAGAAGTCAAGGGAAGACAAACAAAACTCTCTCAAATCGTGACATTAGGCACATCACCTTCTCCTAGGTCTCTCATCCAGCCAGAAGATATCCTTCATGCGGCTTAGTCATGAAACAATCCTCATGCGGCTCGGTCATAAGATGGCCTCATGCGGCTTAGTCAGAAGGCATTCCTCATGTGGCTCGGTCATAAGACATTCCTCATGCGGCTCGGTCATGAGACGTCCTTCATGCGGCTCGGTCATGAGACGTCCTTCATGCGGCTCAGTCGTAAGACATTTCATGCGGCTTGGTCATGATACATTTCTTTATGCAGCTCGATCATGAGACATCCTTCATGCGGCTCATGTGACATTCTTTCATGCGGCTCAGCCATGAGACATTCCTCATGAAGCTCGGCCAGGAGACATCCTTTATGCGGCTCGCCACAGAAGAATAGTTGATGCACGTGACAAGTTGACCAAGTCTTAACCACCCAGATTTGCTGTAACAAAGAAATCTCAACCAACCACCAGTTGGCAGCCAAAGAGCGAGTCTTCATGTGCTGTTGCAGTCACGTGGCCATCTATGCGGCTCAAAATATCCTTCATCCTAAAATCACTATAAATAGCAGGGTACCACACCCATACAAATGGTTGGCAATCAAAGGCTGGCAACCTTCAAAAGGCAATTTCTTCAAGAGCTAAAGACTGCGTCGGATAGTCCAAGGAGAAAGGCAGAGTTGATACACATTCTCGAGCCTCCACCGTCGCCCCCGAGAATAAAAACTAAACAATTGTACTTAGATTGTTTCCTAGGATTTCTTTCTAGGCTCTTCTTTGTACAAGCGAGTTTGCAATCAATTTCAGTATTTCTGTAATACATGTCTTTGATATTTAATGGCAAA
Source organism: Iris pallida (assembly GCA_029216955.1). Classification (NCBI taxonomy): domain Eukaryota; kingdom Viridiplantae; phylum Streptophyta; class Magnoliopsida; order Asparagales; family Iridaceae; genus Iris; species Iris pallida. Next base: position 36,476,047 of record JANAVB010016197.1, on the reverse strand, counting down.
CACGATGGCGACTCTGCTGGGGACGTCCTTCTCCTCTGATAAGAAGTTGGTGATACAATCTGACGCATCCAAGCTCGGCTATACGCAGCAAATGATTGTGGTTCGTTTTGACCAACAAGCCTTCGAAGAAATGCTCTCTGAAGGAAGAGCCAGCCCGTCACAGAAGCGAGCCAACCCAAAGAGAACTCGCAGGATGTCGACACGCAAAACTGTTGCCCCCGACCAAGTTCTCGAAGAAGATCCTTCTGCAGCCCAAGACGGTGATCGAAGCTCTCCCGTGGGTTTGCTTCCGATCGCAGAGGACCCCACTATCCCCAAATCCAGTAAAAGAAAATACTACGATACTGAGTTTTTGGGGGCACAAGGAAAATCCATGCGGACAAAGAAGAGGCCGCATAAGAGAAATGGGCAGTCTGTCCATGAGGCAGCCAACTCTGGCCGCAGACAGACAACCCATGCGGCAGCCAACTCTGGCCGCATACAGATGGCCCATGCGGCAGCCAACTCTAGCTGCAGGAAGACGGTCCATGCGACAGCCAACTCTGGCCGCATACAGATGGCCCATGCGGCAGCCAACTCTGGCCGCAGGAAGATGGCCCATGCGGCAGCCAATCCTGGCCATAGATATAGTATTTCATGCGGCCCTGTCAGAAGCTCCGTGTTCAACCGTCTCTCATGCGGGCCCGACTTCATACGGCCCATTGAGAATGTGGGATGTATCAATCTGAACTCTTTTTACTATGCACCTTCGGGTGCTAAGACAAAGAAGTCTAGGGCAGTACGGGACCGACAAGCTCAGTCAACTGTCCAAGTCGCCTCTCGGGACGTCGTTGCACCCAAGTCATCATCAACTGCTGCTGCGACAAATCGGCAGCACCTAAAGGTCGCAGTCAGTTTTCCAACGACTGCAGCAGCCAGCACCTGTCCGTCAACAACTCGAGAAACATGTAAAAATTTTGGAAGACGAGGAGTTTTCTTTTGCCTCCTGTAATTCAACCCTGAAGGTTCTTCCCGACAAGGGAAGGAATAAGACAGGCTCTTCCAGCCCGGTAATCTCTGCCAATATTGCAAGGAAACTCTCATCTGGAGGACTGCCACCGACAATCACATGGGGTGTCTACCTAGGCACTCGATCCAAAAAGAAGCTTCCAACACCTGGGGGTGCATCCTTGACCTCCATGGGGGGTAGATAAGGTCGGGGGTAGCAGTCGCCTCAAATTATACAACAACCCGATATTCCAAGAATATACACAGGGGGTAGCGATCAACTGGAATTACGCAACAGACGTGGACGTCCCTGAGGATGACCGCGTTCGCCAAGACGGTACGGCTTTCTGCACAGGGGGTAGCACCCCTTTCGAGTCCGAGGAGGAAGACATTTCGATATTCCCCGACGATTTCTTGGTACGAGGGTACGACAAAGAGAGCACCTCTGCTACGATCCTTTCTACGTCTACCCACGTGTGGACAGTCTTTATAGCTGATGATGATCATAAAGTACCTACTGACCGACAATATCTAGAAATACTTGAATCTATGCTCCTGTCTTTGGTCTCAGTAGATGAAATCAAAGCCGCCTTGCCGACCCAACCGGCAAGGATGCCTGGACAAACAAGCTTGGGACCCACAGTCAACGCGGACTCCAACACGACCGCTCCTTTTTTGGGTGACAATCCTCTAGGAGCATCCGCTCCTTCAGCTGCAGATGAAGCCAGGGAGGCAAGGAGGGAAGTCCAGGAGCTTCGAGCAATGTTCAATGCCAGATATTCCTCCCAGGACCTCAGAATACGGCAGCCGTATCCCGTTCCGTGGAGAGATGTTCCTTTTCCACCACAGTACAAATCGTTTCATATTGATTCGTATGATGGGAAGACCTCTGCTAGTCGGTACATAACTTATTTCGAGGTCACAACCGACCATTTTTCGCATAGCGACGCCATCCTCACACGATTATTTATCGGAGCATTGGAGGGAATCGCGTTCGACGGTATTGCAACCTTCCGAACAACTGCATCCATTCTTTTGACGGTTTCAAGCACATGTTCCTAGAAAGATTCTACGAAGTGGGACATGATGTGACAATGTCATCCATCATGGACGTCGTTCAGGGGGAGAGGGAGTTAACAAGGAACTATATCGAACGGTTTTGTCAAACCGCAATGAGATTGCCCCAAGGCAATCCCGAAAGCTCCTTGGTTGAAATCTGTCAGAAGAAGTTGCTCCCTGCAATCAGCCTCTGGATGGGTGAAGATCGGTTCAGGGATTGGACGACCTTCATCATAAGCACCACCAATACGGAGACGAAGTTAAAGAAGGCTCGCCAGCTGGGATTACACATCCCGGATGGAGAGGTCAAAGGCAAACGTCCTAGTACCACCTCCAATAACAAACAATAGTGGCGGCACCACCAATAACCGGGACCTACAGAAGGTACTATCCGTCAATATGGTTTCCATAAATGATCCCGCAGAGGAAGAAGACCAGGCACTCAATTTCTTCGAAGAAGAGCCTTGAGCTCAACACCTGGCTCTCAGTGGGAATGGCGGTTCGAACAACGAGAGCCTCCTACCGAGGACGATGTCGTCCAGAGCGACTTAGGGGATGCAACTTCCCCAAAACCCATCTTCGTCAGCAATGCCAACAGGAGCTCCTTCACCCTCATGCGTGCTCGCAGATCCTGGTGAAAACTTGTTCAACCCTCCTATACTAAATCTCAGTAAGTAAAGCCCTCCACGACCATATTACCTCTGGATTGCTTTCTTACATCCTGTTGTGCATCTACCATGTCCATATCACCTATGAGTAGTTACATCTCCTATGAAGACTCTGTGTCATCATGACCACATAGAAAACATTTCACGTCCATATCATCTCTGAAGTATCCTTCCATAACTGTGTCTACCATGTCCATATTACCTCTGAGTAGTCACCCCCATTACAATAACCCCAAAGTTGTCATAACTCCCTAGAATACAACCATGTCCATATTATCACTGAACTGTTATTCTAGTAGAAGGATGCTTACCATGTCCATATTACCTCTGAGTAAAGCACCCTTTCCATGACAATCCTCTACAGTTGTCATTTATAGAACCCTTCACGTCCATGTTACCTCTGAGTCGTTCTATTCCCCCACAGATTCTATCTTTATCACGTCCAAATTACCTCTGATACCGATAGTCTCTTGACTTAACACCTAAACCCAACCCGGGATAAAATCATGGTGTTAAGGCCACAGAACCTATCACGTCCATATTACCTCTGGTAGGTTTTGTCTCAAATCTATTACCCGCACTAACCAGTACGCAAAAGGGTAATAGGTCCACAAAATTGTTTCAGATCTATTACCCGCACTACCAGTGCACAAAAGGATAATAGGTCCACAAATATTATTCAAATATATTACTCGCATTTCCAGATATGTACAAAAGGGCAATAGGTCCACAAAAAGTCTCCCAGTGGGATGTCCTCTGTCAATCACAAATGCTGTATTAAGCACCCTTTCTCTCACAATCATATGATTCTGGAGCCCAGTTGTTCTATTGTATTCACTCCTCGGTAATAGAACAACCATGTCCAAATCACCTCTGAGTTATTTTTCTACCCCTTACAAAGCAGATGATGCTAAAAACAAATATTTACCACGTCCACCTTACCTATGAGTAAACACCCCGTGCAACAACCCCTGCGTTGTGGCACATCAATCATAGAACTTCCATGTCCATATCACCTCTGAGTTATTCTGTGTATCCTCACCGAGTTCACTCCTACCATGTCCATATCACCTCTGAGTAGGAAAGCTCTACCACCAATCTCATATTTACCACGTCCATATCACCTCTGCGTAAATATGTTGGTTCCCTCTCTCAACTTATTATCTGTACCTAAAACCAAGGTACGCCAAGGATGATAAGTCCACAAATTCCCATTGGGAAAAACAATCACGTCCATATTACCTCTGAGTTGTTTTTCCGTCCATCACAAACATACCACCCAATACATAGAACTTCCACATTGATAGCACCTTTGAGTTGTTCTGTGTATCCTCATTAGGCCCACTCCTACCACGTCCTCATTACCTCTTGAGTAGGAAGGCTCTACTTTAGACCCATATTTACCACGTTCTCATTGTCTCTGAGTAAATATGTTGGTTTTCTCTCCACTTATTTCCGTACTCGTACCGCCAGTACACAAAAAGGATAATAGGTCCACAAATGTCCTCTATTGACCACAAATGCTGTATTAGGTCCTCTAGTACATGTACCCCTTCTGCACAATCATATGCTTCGGAAACCCAGTTGTTCTGTGGCCTTCATTACCCGTTACGTAGAACTTCCACGTTCATATTACCTCTGAGTTGTTCTATGTATCCTCATTTGAGTCCACTCCTACCATGTACTCATTACCATCAACCACATATTTACCATGTTCTCATCACCTCCGAGTAAATATGATGGTTCCCTTTTTTAACTTATTATCTGTACCTAAAACCAAGGTATGCCAAGGATAATAGGTCCACATAAAATTTCCAGCAGAAGTACCCAAACCTATCACGTCCATGCTACCTCTGATAGGATTTCCACACCTAAACAACTCTACTTTTCATGCTTCTTATTCAAAGTATTCCAAATTTGTAATTTGAAAACTTTGAAGGGGGTCTTGTAGAAGCATAGAAAATATTGCTTTTAGTCCCACATCGGAAAGGACAAAAAGAAAGGGCTCATTCCATTCTATAAATAGAGCCCCTTGCCTCCTTTAAAAAGGGCACAAAAAAATCACTCAATTGAGTCACTCGCTGTCACGGCGAGGATGAATTGGGTTCTGAGTACTAGGCGTCTTCACGGGCTAGTATGAAGAAATCCAAGGCGGCACGGGCCATGCGCTTCAAACGTGCTATGCCAACAGTAAACCAAAAATACGCACACAAAAATCATGCGCGCTACCAAACTGTACAGAATCGTCTCGGGTGTGTTTGTACCAGATATGAGCCGACTCTTAAAGTTTCCCTCCTACTTGGGTGCAATTATTGCGCTTAAACCAAGTCGGGGGGGGAGAGTCTCTTGCGGGCCAGACCCCATGCGGTCCATTGAGAATGTCGAAGCTTCCAACTTGGACTCTTCACTACGCACCTTCGGGTGCTAGGTTGAAGAAGTCTAGGGCCATATCGCATATTTTATGCACGGGCCTGTCATAGCTCGTCTAGTCTCACAGTGCTTTATTAGACTCAGATTAGGGAGCAATATGATCACTACCAAAATATGTCAATTTAGCGACGACCAGATCCGTCGCCCGTCCGTCGGCAATTTATATTAGCGATCGATCACTGACGGATCTTGGCCAAAATAATCCGTCGGCAATCAGCTCGTCGCTAATAATGATCCGTCGCTAAGTAGTCGTCAAGCGACGAAATAGCGACGGTTTTCGACTTCATAATACGAAGCATTAGCGACGACTTTCCGACGGACTTTCGTCCATTTCAAGTATTAAATACTGAACTGTGTAGACACTAGCGACGTAATGGTCCGTCGGTAAACCGTCATAATAGCGTATCAGAGTGTATCTTGCCGTCGCTATTCCGTCGATCGCCGTCGCTAACAAAGGACAGATTAGCGACGGAATACTGACGGATTATCCGTCGACCATGTTCTGAAAATGCTTGGTATTTCCAGAATCATGGCGACGGATGAGTCGTCGCCATTCCGTCGAACTATATACCACCAGAACGTTGCCGATGGATATTCCGTCGACCACCCGTCGCTACCTGGAAACATTTTCAAATCTCTAGTTAGCGACGGATATGCCGTCGAACAGTAGTCGAAAACTGGAAATATTCGTCGCTAACCGGTCACTAGTCCGTCGCTAACTGAGATTTTTTTGAAAAAATTACAGTACTTTCCCTGTTCGTAAAAATGCATAAACCAAACCAATATATAATGCACACTAATTATCCAATAATCACATAGACCAAATATATAATGCACGCCAATTATCCAAGAATCACATAGACCAAATATGCACATACGAATTTAATGCACACCAATTATCCAAGAATCATATAGACCAAACCAAATTAATATAAAATAGACATCAATTATTCTAAAGAGTAACCGAATATCCGTCGTTATAATCCGATCATAGCACAAATATTCCAAAATTCCCACAAATATTCCAAAATTCTCACAAATATTCCAAAATTCTAAAATACATAGGAAAATCGACTTTGGCCTCAGTAAAGACCGCAAGTCAGACGATGAATTCTCACAGCCAGGGATCATAGTTGCGTTGAGGCATGTACCATTCTATCAGTCACTTTGCATACGAAGGCTCAATCTGGTTGAGGTCTTCTGTTGGGACAGGAGGGTCAGTCCCGATGCTACTACTCTCTGACGGTGGCTCCTCCTTAACTTCAACCTTGGGAGCAATCTCTTCCCTGATGGTCATCGGTTCTTCCTTAACCTCGACCTTTGGTAGCACCTCCTCCTTAACAGTCACCGGCTCTTGTTTGACGACGGGGACTTCCTCTGTGTCGACCTCCAAGGGTTTCTTACCTCGGTCCCTTCCTCGACTAGCAGTACCACCTCGGCGAGTCCTAGGAGCAATCTCTCTGACAACAAAATTTTTATATAGGGTAAATTTTTTTACTTAAATTATAAAAGTTGTGATGTTGGTTTTTTGCGTTCATCATCATTAGAGGGAGCAGCACTGGAAATGTTGTGACGTTGGTAGCTTGAGAGAGTAAAAATCGGTATCATAAGACTAATAGAATTACTATGTAATCATGTACTCACTAATAACCGGATGTAACTGGAGTCGTTGGGCCTATCGTACAGTAATTGGTGGATCCGCTGGTATAGGCCGGATGTACTTAGTATCTAGTGTATCAGATTAGTATCGGTCTATCAGTTTGGTATAGGACGTATCAGATTGGTATTGGCCTTAACAAATTGGTATCGTTCTATCCGATATGTACATGTATCGGCCGTATAGCTAGGATTCATATTAGCATTATCGATTTGGTATCGGTCATATCCGATAGGTATCGGCCGTGTTGGATTAGTATAGACCATTTTGGATTAGTATCGTAAAAAAGGTTTAGTAACAACTGTACTTGGATTTCTCTCTTCTCGAGCTAGAATACCATTGCAAGAGAGTCACCAGATCGTGATTGGCCAGTTACAGTAACATCATGCTCCTTTTTCATCAGAAAAAGCGAGATTAAAAGGAAGTATGTATGTTCTGTAACTGGCCAGCTACGCTCTCGTGACTCTCTTGCAATGGTAATCTAGCTTTAGAAGAGAGAAATCCAAGTACAGTTGTTACTAAACCTTCCACGATACTAATCCGAAATGGTCTATACTAATCCAACACGGCCGATACCTATTGGATATGACCGATACCAAATCGATAAGGCTAATATGAATCCTAGCTATACGGTCGATACATATCGGATAGGACGATACCAATTCGCTATGACCAATACCAACCGATACGGCCCATACCAAAACGATAGATCGATACTAATCCGATACGGTCAATACTTATAAGTACCTACGGTCCAGGAGGTTGATCCGCTAGTACATCCATGTATGATCAACGAAGTAACTATCCATTTCAATTTGGATGTGAAAATCTGTATCGTAAGATAAACTAAACATAATCAGTTCTATTTCACATGCTTAATTGCTAAGTATGAGAACGAATGGCTCAGAACACAATCCAAAATTCATTCTAGCATACATTAGTGTGAATCATCTATGTTCTGTACATGTGGTGTAGTATATGTTCTTATCGTATCTAGTATCTGAAGAATGTAACAGAATTAAGATGAACTCACATAATGTAATACTAAGACATCATCTACTACTATATAATATAGTGATAGGTTGTCATATCATCATTACCGAGGGATGAGGGTCGGAGGACAAATACTCCTCGAGTGAGCCAAAGGCATACAACCACTTTCCTTCCTCCATTCACCCTCTCCCTCTCTCATGCTATCAGCGTCACAACTTTTCCAGTGCTGCTCCCTCTAATGATGATGAACGCAAAAATCAAAGACCCCTATCCTTTCTCACTCTTCACAGTTCTCACAACAGGAAGGATCAGTGCTTTCTAGTTCTTTTCCATCCATCAATTCCTCCGTTCTGATCAAGCATCTTCCTTCTCCTCTCCTCCACCATGGCTCTGGACCCATCTGCTCCTCCCTACTTCCCTTCTTCTTATTTGACTCTCTCAGCTACATATGATATCCACCTCAAGTGTAGAGTCGGGGGAGAAGAAGTGGACAGGAAGAGGAGGAAAGCAGCAGCCGACGGCATGATCCGGAGGAAGTACAGAGATTTTCTTCAACATCCATAGGAGAACTATAAGGATATATCTTTTCACAACATATCACCTTGTCAAAGACCCTTAATGTGACAACCATGTTACCGCGGTGTCGAAAAACTAACATGTCATAATTTTCTAAGCCGTGTGTTTTGACATAATCTACCAAACTCTTTCCTGCTATGTAGTAATGCAAGACTACTACATAGGAGGAAAGAGTTGGGAGGATTATGTCAAAACACACGGCTTAAAAAATTATGACATGTTAGTCTTCCGACACCGCGGTAACATGATATTCACATTAAGGGTCTTTGACAAGGTGACATATTGAAAAGATATATCCTTATAGTTCTTCTACGGATGTTGAAGAAAACCTCTGTACTTCCTCCGGGTCATGCCGCCGGCTGTGCTGCTTCCTCCTCCTCTTCCTGCCCACTTCTTCTCTCCGACTCTACACTTGAGGTGGATATCATATGTGGCTGAGAGAGTCAAATAAGAAGAAGGAAAGTAGGGAGGAGCAGATGGGTCCAGAGCCATGGTGGAGGAGAGAAGGAAGATACTTGATCAGAACGGATGGTTCAGAACACAACCCAAAATTCATTCTAGCATACATTAGTGTGAATCATCTATGTTCTGTACATATGGTATAGTATATGTTCTTATGTATCGTATAGTATCTGAAGGATATAACAGAATCAAGATGAACTCACATACATCATCTACTACTATATAAGATATAGTGATAGGTTGTCGTATCATCATTGCCGAGGGATGAGGGTCGGAGGACAATCAACTTTATCTACGGTGACATAGTTTCTGCCTCGCCAGTCGAATGGTTGCAGGGACTATGTCCTGATCACCATGTCGTACCGTAGATTAATGCAAATGGAGCTGGAAATATTCGTCGCTAATCGATCACTAGTCCATCGCTAACTGAGATTGTCATATCATCATTGCCTGCCTTCATTCCTCACTCTCTAAAGCACACATACACATATGTATCACAGTAAGATGTATAGATAAATACATCTATATAGAAGCACACATACATATATATCACAGTTAGATGTATAGACATATACATCTATATAGAAGCACACAACAACGATACACTCTAAGGGTCGGTTTTCCAGAAAAAACTTCACTTATTCAGCGACTTTGGTGAAGCGAATGTCCCATGGATATTCTTAACAAAGAAGGCAGATGAAGAACTCGCACTGTCCTTGAGACAGTGAACATACACCATGAACCCAAACCCCATATTCATATTTACTAATCCAAACACCACCAAACTAATGGATAACACCCAATATTGATAACACACTATTTAGCCGATATAAACACCTAATTAAAACTAGAATTTGAGAAGCAAAGCCCCCCGCCGCCCCCGACCCAAGCCTGCCGCCCCAAGCCCCGACGCCCCCACCCCAAGCCCGCCGCCCAGTCCCCACCGCCCCCGTCCCAAGCCCGTCGCCCCCCGCAGCCCCGCCACCCACAACCCCCCGTCCATCGCCGCCGCCCAGCCCCGACGCCCCTGCCCCATGCCGCCGCCCCCGCTGCCCCTACGACACCGCGAGAGAGAGAGAGAAAAGGAGATTACCTTCGGAAGAGAGATAGGAGAGGACGCCGACGCCGATCACCGAAGCCGCGGAAGAGAGAGAGAGTGAATTTGGGGGGAATGTGAAAAGTTCCCCCCGTCGTTTCAATTTAAGTCTGAAACGTATATTTTGCGACAGACTAGCGACGAATTTTTATCCGTCGCCCGTTAGTCGCTCTTTTCGATACTTGCCGACTGAATATCCGTCGCTACGTAGTCGAAGAATTATTCAGCCAATTCTCCCGACAATTTCTGCCAAATAATCGACTGCATAGCGACGGCTAAATATCCGTCGCTATATCTCCGACGCCCTAGAGACGGATGGGCGACCATTTCCCCTAAAAATAAAATAAAAAATGTAACGACTTGTCGTCGGTACTCCGTCGGCTAGTTAGCACAAAGCCGTCGCTAACGCCGACGGACAATATCTGTCGCTAATGTTCCGTCGCTAATTTACTGTATTTTGGTAGTGGATGGTCCCAAAAGTCTTCCTACAACGATCGAGAGCAAGTGCTTTTACTAGCCTCAGATCAGGGAGAAAATATAATACATACGTACCGGGCGCTCGGGATACTCGGGCCCACAAAATGGATACAAAGGTAGATCAATCTGCTATCAACTTACGAGAGGTGATTACTCACACGCAAGAAGAGAGAAGCAACCTTGGCGTGCGATGAGCCCTTTCCAGGACATCACTGCACCCAAGCCATCATCAACTGTCGCTGCCATAAGACAGTGGCTCCACTATCAAGGCACTCTATGTTCCAGCGACTGCGACCTACTGTGACTTTCCAACATCATTTCGAAAACATGATGCTAATTGAGGATATTGTAACGGCCTGCTCTCAACTAGATGCATTACTCAGATATCTCAGTTAGGTCATCGTCTCAGTCAAGTGCATCACAATCTTCTGAAGGAGTCCACCGTCAAATCTTCTTCGAACAAGAAGATCCATAATCTATAGTGCTAACACTCGCCAAGGAGGGGGTCGGACAAATTCATTTTTCTGAGAAGTCAAGGGAGAGACAAACGAAACTCTGTCAAATCGTGACATTCAGCACACACCTTCTCCTAGGGCCCCCATACCCATCCAGCCAGAAGATATCTTTCATGCGGCTTAGTCATAAAACATTCCTCTTGTGGTTCGGTCATGAGATGGCCTCATGCGACTCGGTCAGAAGGCATTCCTCATCCGGCTCGGTCATGAGACATTCTTCATGCGGCTCGGTCATGAGACGTCCTTCATGCGGCTCGGTCATGAGACGTTCCTCATGTGGCTCGGTCATGAGACGTCCTTCATGCGGCTCGATCATGAGATATTTTATATGGCTTAGTCATGAGACATTCCTTCATGCGACTCGATCATGAGACATCCTTCATGCGGCTCAGCCATAAGATATTCTTCATGTGGCTCGGCTAGGAGACATCCTTCATGCAGCTCGCCATAGAAGATTAGTTGATGCACGTGATAAGTTGACCAAGTCTCAACCACCCAGATTTGCTATAACAAAGAAATCTCAACCAACACCTGTTGGCAGCCAAAGAGCGAGTCTTCATGTGCTGTTGCAGTCACGTGGCCACGTGGCCATCTATACGGCTCAAAATATCCTTCATTCCGAAATCACTATAAATAGAAGGGTACCACACCCATGCAAATGGTTGGCAATCCAAGGCTGGCAACCTTCAAAAGGTAATTTCCTCAAGAGCTAAAGACTTCGTCGGATAGTCCAAAGAGTAAGGCAGTATTGACACACTTTCCCGAGCCTCCACCGTCAACCCCCAGAATCAAAAACTAAACATTATACTTAGATTGTTTCCTAGTATTTCTTTCTAGGCTCTTCTTTGTACAAGCGAGTTTGTAATCAATTTCAGTATTTCTGCAATACTTGTCTTTGATATTTAATGGCAAACAGGTAGTTGGACTGATTTCTGGCAGTTCTAAAATATGGTTTTTTCGTCAACTTTGGATCAATTTTACGATCAATCCAGGACATCTAAATTAATTCTATTTGAAGGGAGTCCTAGAGGGTCATGTTGGCTTTTCATAACTTTTTACGGTTCACAAAACAGACAACTAACAAAGAAAGAGGCCCGAGAATAGGGGTACCTTGCTGTGTACTTTTGCTGCTATTCGGCGGTTTTGGGTGCATTTTTTCGGCAATCGCCGGCGTTGTGGTGGTCGTCGACGGTCGGGAAGGGCGCACGGGGGTATAGAGGCTGCTCTAGGGTTGTTGGTGGAGTGGTAGGGAGGAATTTTAACCGAGCGGGGGGCACACGGTTTGTGAAGGGTCGCGTGATTGGGGAAGGTTCGGCTCTATTTAGGAATGGTTGTCTCGCGAGTTTTTTAATTTCTCGCGAGAAATTCAATATATATATATATATATATTATATATATATTAGATATATATATATATTAGATATATAATATATATAATATATATATATATATATGTATATATATTAATAACATATAAAAAATTCAAATAAATTCTAAAAATCCTAAAAAATTTTAAAAATATTTTTATGAAATTCCTAACATTATGATGTACATTTCGTCATAAATGTACATAATGTAACCATTGACCGGTATGACGACTAAATCAAATAATTATATTAATAAATAAAAAAACCTTAAAATAATAAATATGGTTTTTATATAAATATTTTTTTTGAAAAATACATGGGTTTACAATTAGTTAATACTAATCCTAATTAATTAAGGGGACTTCTAGAGAGCTCACACTAAAATACCATTCCATTTTTAGGAATTTACCAAACTGCCATTACACCTCCATAATCCTAAACTCAAATAATTACCATGGTGCAAGTCCACCTTAAATAATTATGATTTTGCCACTTCCCTAAATAAAAATTACTACAAAAATAATAATTCCTTAATAAAATAAAATCAAGAAATTGAAAAATAGGAATTCAGGGAACATGAGATTACACCACTTTATTGGGGTATAGAGATGCGCATCGGACAACTAGACTACTGATCCTAAAAAACACAACCATAATATGTTGCATGAGACCAAGGAAAAGATCAAAGTACGATAATGGTGGCTATGGTCACCCAGACAAGTTTCGACCTATTATTAGATGGAAAGATTGTAAATACAACAATGTCGACTCCTTAGCCCCAGGAGTCGATCCCTTCCACCTATCAAAGGAAAGATACAATAACTTAAATCTCTCAAATAATCGAACCCCATGCAAGATACTCTCATCTAGAAATGATTTTCTACCGTCCAATGGTGACAGTCTCGACATGACGATGTAGAAGCTCTTCCATAAAAAAATTCTTCATCTTTGAAGTACAAGAAGCTAAAAGTTCTAGATCTCGTAGAAAAAATGGTAGGATCTTAAAGAAATAATATTTTAAATGGAGAAACTAGAACACGCAGGAATTACATGGTTTAGCAATGCCTACATCCATGCAATAAGAGGAAGCTTTTCATTAATTTCACTCTTGCAATACAAGGAGAGAAAGCCTAAATATATAGGCAAGTTTGGGCTCCTAAACTATTGGCTAGTTGTAACCAAACCAGTTATAACAACATGTGAGTCGGTTGTAACAAATCCGTTGTATAAGATGCACTCTATCCTCTCTCCACAGCCCCCGTCAAGTTGGTGCGAAAATGTCAATTGATCCCAACTTGGTCAATATCTCTTGAAGCCGATATGTTGTCAAACCCTTGGTAAAGATATCGACTAACTGATCTTTGCTTCATGTGTAGGGTGTGCAGATAGTATTCTCTTCCACCTTCTCAAATACAAAGTGGCAATCAACCTCTTTATGTTTGGTCCTTTCATGGAACACAAGATTAGATGCAATATGAATGGCTGATTGGTTATCACAATATACTTCATGGGTAAAGAGGGCTTAAATCCCGAATCATATAATAGTACATGAAGCAACCAACTCACTTGATATGGAGGCCATCGATCGTACTCAGCTTCTGTACTGGTGCATGCAACCACATATTATTTTTTACTTTTCCACGTTACAAGATTTCTACCAACAAAAGTACAAAATATGGAGTAGAACATCTATCCGTCTGACTATCAGCCCAATCTCATCCGTGTATCCTTCAACATCATATGTCAATTTTTTCTCATCCAAATAGCATGACCTAGAGACCCGTTCAAGTACTGGAGAACTCTATTTGCTGCCTACAGATGCTTGTTACATAATTTATGCATAAAATGACTGATCAACTTACAACATCAGGTCTTGTAATAGTAAGGTAAATTAGTCTCCCTAGTAGACGTTGGAACTACCCAATATCTTCTAAAGGTGTACCTTCAGAACTTAATTTAATAGGTATCTACAGGAATTAAAACTACTTTAGTCCCAACTTTTCTAATTTCCTTTAACAAATCCAAGCAATACTTACGTTGATTAAGAAATAAACCTTTACGTGAGTAGACAATCTCCATACCTAGGAATATTTTAGGCTTCCAAAGTACTTTACAGCGAATCGCTGTTGCAGATGAGATTTGAGTTCCTTGATCTCTTCCTCATTATTTCCTATAATGATAAGATCATTAACATATACAAGTACAAATATCACACGACTCTCCTTCTTTTTTAATAAATAATGAGGAATCATTGACATTTCTTTTGAAATTATTCGTTACAAGAGCTGAATTGAGCTTGTCACACCCATGCCTTTGGTGATTGTTTAGGCCATACAAGGCCTTTTGTAGTTTACAGGTCATTCCTTGTTGAGTTTCACATGGGTGTCCTGGAGGCAACTTCATTAAACTTCTTCTACTAACTCATAATATAAAATACATTTTTAATGCCCATTTGATACAATTTCCATTCACAATTTACAGCTACTGATAATAAACTCGAATAGTGCTCATTTTGCAAAGGTCTCCTTATAGTTTATTCCATAAGTTTTCGTAAATCCTTTAGCCACCAACCTAACTTTATGCCTTTCTATTGATCCCACTGTTGTATTTAATCTTACACCCATTTGCATCCAACATGTTTCTTTTCATAAGGCAATTTTGCTATTTTCCATATTTTGTTATCGACAAGAAGCTTGAAGTTCTTCTTCCATTGCCTTTCCCCACACTTCATGAGCATTGGCTTCATGAAAATTGGTTGGTTCAGTAACAATTTTGCTAAGGAAGGTAGATGGGAAGGAGAACTGGAGGCATAAGATAAATCTCGTATAGAACTAGAAGAAGTATGATAGGAGTAAAAGTCCCATAATCTTGTTAAAGTTTGTTGCTCTCTAGTAGATTTGCGATGAGTAGGCTCGATATCAGATAGTGGTGTAGTATTGGATGCATGAACAGACACATCATCAACAACCGGTAATGGTGTGCGTGTTCCCTCATGCAGCGCATCACTACTTACAAAATCATCAACAATCGGTAATGGTATGCGTGTTTTCTCCCCCTGCGACGCATTACTACTTGAGAAAAAGGTATGTTCTCAGAGAAATTCACATCACGTGAGATAAAAGTTTTCTGATGTCGGGTCGAGGCATTTATCCTTTTGTAGAGGAATAGCCCCAAAAAATGATTTTATTGATCGGTAGTTAAGTTTATCTCTTTGGATAGGTAAAACATGAACAAAACAAAGGCACCCAAAAACTCTCAGATGAGAAATATTTACTTTATGCCCTTTTAGAACTTCTATTGGTGATATAAAATAAAGAATTCGATTCGAAAGTCAATTTATTAAGTAAGCAGTTGTTAGAAAACCATGTGACCAGTATCATTTAGGAACATTCATTTGATGCATTAGTGCTCGTGTGACTTCTAAAAGGTGGCGGTTTTTTCGTTTTACAACTCCATTTTGTTGTGGAGTGCCAATGCAACTTGTTTCATGAATGATGCCCTCCTTCTAAAGATGGTTATCAAGAAGAGTCATAGTATACTCGGTACCATTATCAGAGCTAATAATTTTAATGCAGCCAAAAATTGAGCGAGAATTATGGACTGAAAATTTTGAAAAACTGACACAACTTCATTTTTATGTTTGAGTAAGTAAATCCAAGTGTGTCACTACCATAACTCTAGATAAGGTTATTTTTATCATTTTTTATTATTTATTATTATGCATAATTATCTAATTAATTATAGTGATGGTTAATTACTTAGTGGGCTAGCCTATTTATTGGACCCTTGATTAGTGAACCCAATTAGACTTGTCATGACACTTGGCCAACATATTAGACTAGTCTTAGACTTATTTAAGTCATTTTCTTATCCATTAGAGATTAGTCTAATCACCTCATTAGGAATAGAAGCTTTCCATTAATTATAGCCATCATGACAACTTGGAAGGGCATTTTGGACATTGCACATTAGCATGGAGGGGGAGAGCATTGTCGTGCCCCGACCCGAGAAATCGCTCATCCTCGCATCGATTTTCATCCGAATCAATCTACTCGCTGGGGCATGATGCCGCACGAGCCTGTTGTTGCGCTTGTGCAAGACAAGGTGACAAGTTTACATAGTGTTTATCTCAAATTGATAATATTTGCAACGAAAGAAAGCATAATATAATAAGAATATCTTTATTGATAATGAAGTAGTTTACAAAGGCTTGAATAGCTCAACTCAATGTGCCATTGGCTTACAACACTCATGATCTCTCTAGCTCATAAAGGATCTTGTTCCATACATCATGTCTTTTATAACACCCAATGACCTACGGTCGAAACATCTTCATGTTGCACGCCAAGCTCCAGTGCAGTTGTACGCCTCAAAACGTTAAGGAACGCTATGCCTTAACCTGTCCAAGCGAAGTTCCGCCACGAGCAAACCATTCTCTGAACCTGCAAGCAATTTGGTGGGAGATCAGTACTTATCCTCTCTGTACCAATCAAGACCCCTCGCCTAAACCAACACTAAGTAGTTTTAAAAGCATGCATCTTATTAGTGATCTTTCTATTATTGCCTTATAATCAGTTTCATGGCAAGATTAAGCAATAAAGCATGTTATAAGCAACAACTGAATCATAAATGTGTCCAATCTCGTATCCATGCAATAGATATTGTTAGCCACATGATATTGATAAATATAGTATAGCCGATGTCCATCAATTCAACCAACCAACCAACTCAAACATAATCATAAGGGTGGCAGGACCTGCACCTGCACCCAAAACTAATCTCAGCCCACCGGCCCTATCTGTATAAAGGTTACGACATTCCGCACTGTAATAGACTGGTATCTCAACGTGTAAGCCAGCGATTGCTCCCTATACGGGTTGCTAGCCCAGTATCTGAAGGATCCCAAACTTACTAGTATAGCTTATCAGATCAGTGGCCGGTCGTAATCCGTCATAATGAAGTGCATCACAAATACCAAACATAATTTTCTCATAGGTCGAACGATCCCGGTACCCTGGATATAACTCGTTCGAGGGAAGCAACACCCGTACACAGGTTTTGAGTCCATTGACCATACAATACGTGCAAAAACAAGCAAGTTATATCATTCGAACCAATCTCAAGTTCAAATATAATTCATCTCAACTCAATTTATCTCAAGTTCCAACGGAACTATGTCCCAATACATCTATATTGATGCACAATGTCTTAATACACAACATCTACTAAACTGACTGTTCTCAAGTGCAGTTCTGCAACAACTGTGCCACAACTTGTCCAAATCGCTAATTAAACTGCATGCATAGTTTTCGTTCACGGATGCACGCTCAACACCATATTTTCGATGTTCTAGGACTAGTTGTCACTTGTCGATCCCGATATACATATTTATTACATGTTTTCCGCATATGGTAGCTGGTATATGTACACGTGCACTTTTGATCTTGTATTTCGCACCTGATTATGGCATGGAACAGTATCTCGTTGTGAAATAGTGTGCCACCCCTTGTCCTTGTTTGGTTGTATGCGTGGTTCACTACTTCGATGATAGGATTTCTGGACCGTATTGTGATCATGGTTCTGTTTTATTAATTATTTCTTAGTTGTAGCATATAACAATTAACATGTCATATTAGTCACATGGGTAGAGCATGTTAGGATTAAGGTTTTATGAACCAACCCACCCCTACTATAAATATTCTCTTTTTTTCTCTTTCTCTCTCTCTCCTTTCATAAACCTCATTTATTTTCCCAACCACTTTGTAACCAACTACACCTTGCTCAAATGGAGATATTCTTGCATTTTTATTTCTTTTCTTTTTCTTTAATTTTTTAGTCTAGATTGTTCCTCTCCTTATTCTCTACAAGTTTAGGTCTTGGTTTTATTTTAATGACTATTTTGTGTATATCTAAGTTACAAAAACTAGGGTTTTTATTTTTCGTGGTTTTAATCTATCAAACTTGCTTGTTTTAAAAACTAATTATTCCATATTATAGAGAATTTAATTTCGTTCGGTTTTGACCTTTATTTCGTCCGATTTCGAGCCCGGAGCCCAAGTTATGGACATTGGAAGTTTCTAAAACTCCATGGCCAAAGCTTGCTGCTGGTTGGGGCCAACGACAAGCCCGTGCGCTGTGCCAGCCTCATGCGTGCTTCATACATGCGCCAGCCTCGCGTGCGTGCTTCGTGCGTCGCACCATTTTTGTGCGCATGCTTTGCGCATCATGCCAGCCTCGTGTGAGCTATTGGTGCGCCACGCCATTTCTGCGCAAGCGCTCGTGCTACTGCGCTAACCGCGCACCTCGTGTGCTTGACCGTTCATGCGCCTCGTGGCTTACTCGTTCGTACGCCCCTGCATGCTATGCCCTTGCGCGCTTGCTCCCTCGGCGCGCACTATTCGTGTGCGATGCCATTTTGCGTGCGCGCCATTCGTGCACTGCACCTTTTGTGCACCTCGCCTGTTTGAACCTTGCACTTGTGCCCTAATGACCTGTGCGCCTGGTAGCTATCTTGTGCTATGTGACTCGACCTTGTCCCAGACCGGTCTACCTGTGCTTGTTGGTATATCCTACGTGTGTTCTGAGGTACAATCTATGTGTGCACTGATGTGCTACCCTACGTGCTAAGCAATCTTATACGTTACATGTCAGTACATTCTTAGCCTCCAGCACGTACATGATAAACGCTCAAGACTACGACGTGGTGTATTGTTTGATTGATCGTTACACTAAGAATGGATCTATATGTGGGACTCCATGAGCCGATGTGGATTCATACTTAGGGTATCCGTACTATGTACGACATCTAGGGGAGGATCATGTGACCATGACATGTGAATCTAAGACTAACATATGGTTTAACTAAACAACTCAATTAGTAGATGCATTAGGAGGGTAAGAATCTCGAGATCGTGTTATAATAGCCACCTCAGGTCCCGTCCTGATGTGCCAGATTGGCCACCACGGATATGTCAATCTGCCTATAGCGGATGGCAAGATCCAACTCCTATGTGCTATGAGTTATATGTTCCACTCGATAGCCTTTCGAGGGACCAGTGCATAATCAGTGTGCTATACGTTACAGAATTGGAATGACTAGCCCTGCTGGAAACGACACGATCTGAGGATTCTATAAGCAGCCGCGGGATAACCCTGCCAAATATAGAAAGCGTAGGCATGATTGGCCATTCGTAAAATGACTTGTTTGTTGCGTGTACCTTCGTTAGTAGCCAAGTAACATGGATTGTCATGGTGCGTGGTCCAACTCATGTCCATTTGGTTGTTAGGTTGGGCTATCGCGCTATGACAGGCTGTGGACCGAGGATACGCCGAAAGCCCTTAACTTGACCATGGTTATAGGATGTATCTTATCTCGGTACGATATTGGCGTCGTTTGTCCTTAATGGTGTTGTCACGACCCGCACCCTAGAGTAAGGGCACGAGACATGGGTACGTCCAGCCTACGTCGCAGTGTCGGCGGTAGAACGCTGTCCTAGGTCAAATATCAACATATAAAGGTACCTGTACATATATACCCCGAATGGAGGTGACATAGCAATACAGTCTCAATCACATCTAAGGTAGAGCATGATAAGGATAGATAAAACATGAAATCAGAAAAAATACATCAGAGAGAAGTCTAAGTGTCTAAAATACACAAACCCGGAAATACATCTCAAAGCTCAAAATACAGTAATCCTAAGTGATACAACTCAAGGCAACTGAAATAACTATCTACACAACCTCTACTGTGTCTCCTCTAGGCTAGCAGCAATCTCCAAGCTATCTGTAAAATTTATCAACAGGTCCAGTCAGGACAGGAGCGAGTACAGTACATCTCAACAAATCATAACAGGCTAGGAAATATAAACATGATAGAGAGTAAGATACAGGACTGAAGGAATAATATGATGAAAAAGAGAGATTGTAAGTAAATAGCTACAATATATAAGAACTATCAGTGACTAGTGATTCAGAGCACAAGATGGTTATGTAACGGCACGATGTTGTACACGTAATCTACAAAGGTTACACAGAGTAATCTACTGAATGATTACATAACCACTTCTACTCCCCCGCCCCAATCAATACACAAGGATCTAGCTAAGTTATGTTATTGCACACGAAGTATAGTCGCACACGAGATCATGTGAATACATGAATATACACAATTTCATACGATTTGTACACGAATGTCACGAATACAAGGAGTACACGATGCTCACGATAAAGTACACGAACACGAATACCCGATGTATCTGCTAAGGGGATAATATCGTACAACAAGATCCATATAGTACTAACCGTGTTTCTAACGTGTCAGCATCATGTAAAGTAATCTAAAGCAGAAATATACTCCTAATGCAGGATATAAATGATCAAGAATGTACTCGCTGATAACCTGAACAGCTGATAGGTATAGGGGTCCAACTGAAGCCACAGAGTCCTATTTAAAGCAACACAGGTACAAGATGTTCAAGTTGTAATAAATGAATTTCTACAAGCAATCTATAATTCTAGGTTCTTCTAAGTCACAACTCTAGGTCAACTCCGGTCAACAATCTAGTCAAACTAGGTCAAGTATTGACTTACAGTTGACTTTTGGTCAACTGGTCAACTCTGATCAACTGGGTCAATTCTAGTCTAATTATTAAAGATATAAAGTGTACTTCGTTATTCGTACGTCGAACTTACGACACGCAAATCGAGATGAGATGATCAACGGTAAAGTTGATAATCTTATTATAGTGATCCACGTCCATCTTGTCAATTTCAGCGATGTGAGATCACTGGAATTGACTGATCTCAGTTTCGTTGTAATAATCCCCAAACGAACATTATAAGAATTAAATTATAAAAGGTGATACATAGAGAAACTATCTACAAACATTGTCGGACGATGAATTAATTATCGCCAACGTGTCCAGAATGGTCAAATTAGCTAGGATAGCCTATCCATCGGTCCAATTTGGACACAAGGACAAAATATATTTTGGGTCAAAAACGGTATCCGTGTCGGAGCCGTTTTGCACCAAAAACGTGCAAGAAAATAAGTCTATAAAATAAAACAAATTATATCCACGAAACCAGAATGACGATACGAATCCAACGGTATATCCGGAATTGGATTCCGTTGACCCGATCTCAATTTGGTCCGTTGACCTGAACTTAGAATTTCGGTTTGCACGAAAATGCATACCGGAGCAATCGTTCTCAAAACTCAGCAAACTACATGTCAACGATCCAGAATGACGATACGAACTCGACGGTATATCCGGAATTGGATTCCGATGAGCCGATCTTAAAATAACCCGTTGACCCGGATATTGGTATCCGACTTACACCGAAATACGTGTCGGATCCAATGTCCACCAAAACCTAGCAAATTATATGTCAACGAGTCCAGAATGCGATATGAACTCAACGGTATATTCGGAATTGGATTCCGATGAGCCGGCGTCAAAAGTTCTGTTGACCCGGACTGTGGGACCCACTTTGCACGAAAATGCGTGCCAGGCCCACGTCCTCCAAATCTAACAAAATTTATATGAAAACATGCCAGACGATGCCACGAGTCTACTGGTGGTGTCAAAATGAATCTGGAGTCCCGTGTTCAAAAATAAAATTTTACAAGTTAAAAATTACGAATTCGACGGCCAATTTTGGCGTCGAATTCAACCAATCAAACAAGCTCGCAATGAAACAAAACTGGAGGGGTAGCAAGAGGGTTATACCAGCTTTGCACAGGAACTGGTAGTATGCCAAATGGAGCTGCGGTGGAGGAGGTACAAGCTGACGAAGTTGACTCCACAAAACTGTCTAAAATTAATACAATTTAAACGGTCAACTTGGTGGCCGGTTTTGATGTACCAAACGATAAAATTAACAGACGAAAATTGACAGGAGTGAAGGTGGATATACCGAGATTGTGACGGAGTGAAGAAATCGTCGATCCAACGGTCGAATTTCTCGAAAATTGCGTGCGAAGTTGCTGCGACGGGGCACCAAAATGGACTCGATTTCGTGCGCGTCACGACGGGAATTCGTGCGAAACACACGAATCGCCTATACGTCGCACCGGAGAAGAAGCGGCGGACCCAGGGGGGTCGTCGGAGTTCGTCCATCGTGGGGGCCCGGCCACGGCGGCGCATGGCCGGCGGCGGTGCTGTACGCGCGTGGCCAGAGCCGTTTCCGGCCGGATGGATGTGGTGGTGGTGTGGTTATTTAAAGAGTGGTGGTGGTGGTGGTTCAGAGAAGAGGAGAATGGACTGGGTGGATGGCCAGCCGAGCTCGGCTACGACGGAGCTCCGGCCAGGGCTTAGCTCGGGGACGAGGAGGTCGAGAATGGGGCTGTTGGCTGCTGGGTTGTTGTGTGTTTTGTAGAAATTTAAGAAGAGAGAGAAGGAATTTAATTTAATGTGAGTTTGTGAGGGAAGGAGAGAGTGTGCCATCCCTAGAAGTTAGGGCCGGCCATGTGAGGAAGGGGTTTGGGAAAAATTTGCATGTAGGAATTGGATGGATGGGATTAATAAAAAAATCCAAAGGCTATGATTTAAATGTAGGAAAATAAATAGGTTATTCCTATAGGGATTTCAATAACAGAATTTTCAATAAATATTAAAAATAGGCAAACATGGTATTTAATATTATTTTTGGACGAGGAAAGTGAGGGTGGAGGTAGCACAAAGCTGGGCTGGACTTGGTGGAGCCGGATTGGGTCAAAATCAGACATTACGCAATAATCGAATAAAAAAATAGATATTGATGATTATGGGTGAATAAGTAGCACGTGGGAATTCCAATAAATGGGACACAAGTGTCATGCGGGTAGTAGGCTCAATGTGGGCCATGTCCATATTTGGGGTTGACAGGTTTTGGTCGACAGGGTATCCACAAATCAAGTTGGAAGATAAATGTGACACCGTGGGGTGAAATAAAACCGGGTCACGTGTCAGAAAAGTTGTACGAAGCAAATGGAGCACAAAATGGTGTGTTTGAGTGGGACACGAAGGTCATGAGTGAAGAACGTCTCGAGTAGATCATGCATGATGAGTTGGTTTCAAGAAAATGACTGGTTTGGTGCTCCCAAATTAAAAGTTACGGTAACGTGCTAATAATGATCAAGGAAAAGAGTGGAAAAATTAATTAATGATCAAATGGTCTAATTCGACCCGAAGTTGTGCGAAGCAAAAAGAGTACAAGGAAACAAGTTTGAGTGGGACACTGTATACCACCATGAAGGTAATCCTGTCCGCTACAAAACTCGTGAAGAAGATTTCCAGAGTTGAACATCCCTGACACTCCAAATATCAAAGGCACGGAAAAGCACACTTAAAGATAAATAAACAGAATAATTATTTATCGAAACTAATCAATCAAAAATTAAAATTAAAATAAAAAATCAACCCAAAATTCAGGGTGCTCACATCCTACCCACCTTATAAAAATTTCGTCCTCGAAATTAAAATGTTCGTACTCCTTCTAGGTCAAACCCCCACAATCAAGCCCCAGAACTTAAACAAATCATACCATCAAAAAGGACGGCATATAGGGTCATGGCATATGGTGGCAGTAAAAGTCTCATCTAGGTATACTAGTCATGCTAACCGAAACGGTCATAGGGTATCAAAACACACAAGCAATCTAGGGTGCTAAACTAGAAAAAGTTACAGAAATAACAAATCATTAAAACTGTAAGGCAGTCTACCATCCTACATAAAAACTGGTACTCATCAAAAATAAAATAAAGATAACTACCAATTATCTATAAAGGGGTACTATTCAAAAAAAATCAAAATCAGAAGTTAAAGAATGAAAATCAATTGCATGGAAATCCAATCACAATATATATTAAGAATATTTAGTCTCGATACGATCTAAGTTGATCAAATTGGGGAAATCTAGATTTGGGCAATATGGAGCACAGGTTCAACAAAGTCTGAGAACGAGCATACAAGGGTGGCGATTCAGGTCATAATCAAATTTAATTCAATTGAGTACAACCCAAGATAAGAAAAGATAATCGAAGTCGATTTGGTCGTGATTAAGGAAACTAGGATTCAATGATATTGAAAACCTTTTTAGAGAAAAACAAGAAAGATTTCATACGAAGTCAGTAGATCATCTCTCTCTAGTACTATCAGTTTATCATTTGCCAATTTCATAAATCCCAATATAAAATCAACCGTTATATGACTACCCTCAAAAATTTTATAACCTTCAGTCATCTAAACTTTTAGCATGATCACCATAGACAAAATTTTAAACTTCTAAAACATTTCCCGCGAAGCATACCCCTCTTAATTAGGTATCAACACTTATTCATTTAATCAAATTTCCAAATTCCTTCACCTCGTTCTAAATTAGATCCGAAACCTCTAAATCCAGTTTATGAAATCCTTGTACTTGTTTAAGTCAAGTCTCGTATTCTCTCAATTCTAATACCACTATGTCATACAATTTATTCTTGTTTATAAATCAACCTTCATATTTTCTTCAACGTACACCTTCAAATATTATCCTTTTGAATTCTACAATTTTCTCCAATCATCTAAAAATAATTCCTATAACTTAAAATCCTCGTGTTCTCTCTGTCTCTAGTCACCCTCTTACAATATCTAGTTCAACTTCGCATAATCATAGAATACAATTAAATTCTCCTTTCCATCTCTAAATTTCTACATAGCCTTGTAATAGTTCCCAAGAATCAATAACCAAGATTTTCTAGTTCTCAAACTAGGTTGACCTCTGATATCCTCATTAGTTTTTTTTAAAACATCCATGAATTACTCATAACCAAAATTTTCTGCGATTGTTTCTAAATTGATAACATTTATCACTCGATTCCATTCTAAACCTTTACCACATCTCCCTTTCAAAATTTTCATATTTGACATCCAACATTCTGATTCCTACAAAATTATCCTATGATAACCAATTACGTCATTTCCGAACTAGATGATTTACGTCACTTCCTTAACATTTCTCAGGTAAAATGATATGAAGATTCAAGGGTTTAAAGTCTACCTGACAGAATTAGATACGAGGCAGGGAATTGATGTAATCATGACAGTTGTATAAGACAAGGAATGATGGAAATAAATATTGGCAGGAAGAGAATGATAAAAGAATCTGTTCTGCTTATCTGTTTAAAAGAAGAAACCATTTTGAAACCAGAGCTATAATATCAATCCAAAATAAGGTCTAGCAAAATCATTGATTCATTGTATTAAGAAGAAGTTCGTAAGAAGTTACACAAAGGTCTATAAAAGCAGCTAAAGCTACTCATAAGTTAAATAATGAGAAGCAAAACAAAACAACAAGTAATAATTCCCTCTTTTTTTTGAAGGACTGAAACAAAAGTAGAGAAAACATGTTCAAAAATATTTAAGGTACAATCTGATAATCATATGCGTCTATCCAAAATCATGGTACTCTAAATCCTCGTCATACTAGTAAGCAAGGCTACGATAATCACAGAGTCCTCGACTAAGGCACATACATCTAGAATCATGGTATTTAACATTTTTGCGATGCCGCTAGCTTGGCTACGAAAACCTTAAATTCCCACACCCGAGAAATATAGCCAAAATCAGACTATATGTCCTTACCATGCTGGCTAATGTGACTATAGAAGACTAGATTCCAAAACTTAGATGACCTAGCCCATATAATTTCATCTTGACAAAAATAAATTAAATCAACAATGAATACCCAAAAATTAAATTTATCTAAGAACATCAAGATTTATAAAAAAATGAACAAAAATCATTCAAATCATATAAATATAAACTCGGATGCCACAGCTAACATCAAGATTCAAGATTCAACAATCATTCATCAAAATCAATAAATACAAACTCAAATTCAACAATAATCCATCAAAATCAAATTCAACAACAGAAAGTAAAGATAAATCAAATCAAGGAAAAAAGAGTTTTCAAATCGAAAATAAGATTCTCAAGGGTCGTCCCAGGAATCTCTCAAGGGATCCTAACTGTGATTGAGTATCTTCAAAAATATATCCTATTCCTACTGCAGGCTATAGTGGTACTCTAGTTCGAATACCACTACACAAACTCGACCTGCATGGGCTACCACTAAAAACATGTCACGACCCGCACCCTAGAGTAAGGGCACGAGACGTGGGTACGTCTAGCCTACGCCGCAGTTTCGGCGGTAGAACACTGTCCTAGGTCAAACATCTAACAATATAAAGGTACCTGTACAGTATATATACTCCGAATTGAGGTGACATAGCAATACAGTCTCAATCACTTCTAAGGTAGAGCATGATAAGGATAGATAAAACATATAAAGGTACCTGTACATCTAACAATATAAAGGTACATGTACAGTATATACACTTCGAATAGAGGTGACATAGCAATACAGTCTCAATCACATCTAAGGTAGAGCATGATAAGGATAGATAAAACATGAAATCCGAAAGAGATACATCAGAGAGAAGTCTAAGTGTCTAAAATACACAAACCCAGAAATATATCTCAAAGCACAAAATACAGTAATCCATAAAGTGAATACAACTCAAGGCAACTGAAATAACTATCTACACAACCTCTACTGTGTCTCCTCTAGGCTAGCAGGCAATCTCCAAGCTATCTGTAAAATTTATCAACAGGTCCAGTCAGGACAGGAGCGAGTACAGTACATCTCAACAAATCATAACAGGCTAGAAAATATAAACATGCTAGAGAGTAAGATACAGGAACTGAAGGAATAACATGATAAAAAAGAGAGAGATTGTAAGTAAATAGCTACAATATATAGAGAACTATCAGTGACTAGTGATTCAGAGCACAAGATGGTTATGTAAACGGCACGATGTTGTACACGAGTAATCTACAGAGGTTGTACACGAGTAATCTACTGAATTAATTACATAACCATTTCTACTCCCCCGTCCCAATCAATACACAAGGATCTAGCTAAGTTATGTTATTGCACACGAAGTATAGTCGCACACGAGATCATGTGAATACATGAATATACACGATTTCACACGATTTGTACACGAATGTCACGAATACAAGGAGTACACGATGCTCACGATAAAGTACACGAACACGAATACCCGATGTATCTGCTAAGGGGATAACATTGTACAACAAGATCCATATAGTACTAACCGTGTTTCCAACGTGTCAGCATCATCTAAAGTAATCTAAAGTAGGAAATATACTCCTAATGCAGGATATAAAATGATCAGAGAATGTACTCGGCTGATAACCTGAACAGCTGATAGGTATAGGGGTCCAACTGAAGCCACAGAGTCCTATTTAAAGCAACACAGGTTACAAGGTGTTCAAGTTGTAATAAATGAATTTCTACAAGCAATCTATAATTCTAGGTTCTTCTAAGTCAAATCAACTCTAGGTCAACTCCGGTCAACAATCTAGTCAAACTAGGTCAAGTATTGACTTACAGTTGACTTTTGGTCAACTGGTCAACTCTGATCAAATGGGTCAATTCTAGTCTAATTATTAAAGATATAAAGTGTACTTCGTTATTCGTACGTCGAAACTTACGACACGCAAATCGAGATGAGATGATCAACGGTAAAGTTGATAATCTTATTATAGTGATCCACATGTCTATCTTGTCAATTTCAGCGATGTGAGATCACTGGAATTGACTGATCTCAGTTTTGTTGTACTAATCCCGAAATACGAATATTATAAGAATTAATTATTAATAAAAGGTGATACATAGAGAAACTATCTACAAATATTGTCGAACGATGAAGTAAACATCGCCAACGTGTCCAGAATGGTCAAATTAGCTAGGATAGCCTACCCATCGGTCCAATTTGGACACAAGGGCAAAAAGGTAATTTCGGGTCAAAAATGGTATCCGTGTCGGAGCCATTTTGTACCGAAAAATGTACAAAAAACAAGTCTATAAAATATAACAAATTATATGTCCACGAAACCAGAACGACGATACGAATCCAACGGTATATCCGGAATTGGATTCCGTTGACCCGATCTCAATTTGGTCCGTTGACCAGAACTTGGAATTTCGGTTTGCACGAAAATGCGTGCCGGAGCCATCATTCTCAAAACTCAGTAAACTACATGTCAACGAGTCCAGAATGATGATACAAACTCAACGGTATATCTGGAATTGGATTCCGATGAGCCGATCTCAAAATGACCCGTTGACCCGGATATTGGTATCCGACTTGCACCAAAATGCCTGTCGGATCCAATGTCCACAAAAACTTAGCAAATTATATGTCAACGAGTCCAGAATGACGATACGAACTCAACGGTATATCCGAAATTGGATTTTGATGGGCCGACGTCAAAAAGTCCCGTTGACCCGGACTGTGAGACCCACTTTGCATCGAAATGCATGCCAGGGCCCACGTCCGCCAAATCTAACAAATTTTATATGAAAATATGCCAGAACGATGCCACGAGTCTACTGGTGGTGTCAAAAATGAAATCTGGAGTCCCGTGTTCAAAATAAAATTTTACAAGTTGGAAATTACGAATTCGGACGGCCAACTTTGACGTCGAATTCAACCAATCTAACAAGCTCATAATAAAACGAAACTGGAGGGGTAGCAAGAGGGTTATACCAGCTTTGCACAGGAACTATTAGCATGCCAAATGGAGCTGCGGTGGAGGAGGTACAAGCTGACGAAATTGACTCCGCGAAACTGTCCAAAATTAATACAATTTAAACGGTCAACTTGGTGGCCGGTTTTGATGTACCAAACGATAAAATTAACAGACGAAAATTGACAGGAGTGAAGGTGGATATACCGAAATTGTGACGGAGTGAAGAAATCGTCGATCCAACGGTCGAATTTCTCAAAAATCATGCGCGAAGTTGCTACGACGGGACGCCAAAATGGACTTGATTTTGCGCGCGTCACGACGGGAATTCGTGCAAAACGCACGAATCGCCTATACGCCACGCCGGAGAAGAAGCGACGGACCCAGGGGGTCGCCGGAGTTCGTCCACCGCGGGGGCACTGCCACGGCGGCGCATGGCCGGCGACGGCACTGTACGCGCGTGGCCAGAGCCGTTTTCGGCCGGCCTGCGGCTCACTGCTGCCGTACTGCTGTAGCAGCACTGCGCGCGGCTGTACGGCCTGGCCCGACCGGCGAGGGCATGACGACGTGCGGCCTGGCACGGCGGGGGGGCTGAGGAAAGAGGTGGTGGCACCGGATGGATTGAAATGGATGGACGGATGGATGTGGTGGTGGTGTGGTTATTTAAAGAGTGGTGGTGGTGGTGGTGGTGGTGGTTCAGAGAAGAGGAGGAGGCTGGATTGGCTGGGTGGCCAGCCGAACTCGGCCACGGCGGAGCTCCGGCCATGGGCTGAGCTCGGGGACGAGGAGGTCGGGAATGGGGCTGTTGGCTGCTGGGTTGTTGTGTGTTGTGTAAAAATTTAAGAAGAGAGAGAGGGAATTTAATTTAATGTGAGTTTGTGAGGGAAGGAGAGAGAGTGCCATCCCTAGAAGTTAGGGTCGGCCATGTGAGGAAGGGGTTTGGGGAAAATTTGTATGTAGGAATTGGATGGATGGGATTAATAAGAAAAATCCAAGGGCTATGATTTAAAAGTAGGAAAATAATAGGTTATTCCTATAGGGATTTCAATAACAGAATTTTCAATAAATATTAAAATTAGGCAAACATGGTATTTAATATTATTTTTGGACGAGGAAAGTGAGGGTGTCACGATGGAGGTAGCACGAAGCTGGGCTGGACTTGGTGGAGCCGGATTGGGTCAAAATCAGACATTACGCAATAATCGAATAAAAAAATAGATATTGATGATCATGGGTGAATAAGTAGCACGTGGGAATTCTAATAAATGGGACACAAGTATTATACGGGTAGTAGGCTCAATGTGGGCCATGTCCATATTTAGGGTTGACAGGTTTTGGTCGACAGGGTACCCACAAATCAAGTTAGAAGATAAATGTGACACCGTAGGGTGAAATAAAATTGGGTCACGTGTCAGAAAAGTTGTGCGAAGCAAATAGAGCACAAAATGGTGTGTCTGAGTGGGACACGAAGGTCATAAGTAAAGAGCGTCTCGAGTAGATCATGCATGATGAGTTGGTTTCAAGAAAATGACTGGTCTGGTAATCCCAAATTAAAAGTCACGGTAACGTGCTAATAATGATCAAAGAAAAGAGTGGAAAAATTAATTAATGATCAAATAGTCTAATTCGACCCGAAGTTGTGCGAAGCAAAAAGAGTACAAGGGAACAAGTTTGAGTGGGACACTGTATACCACCATGAAGGTAATCCTGTCTGCTACAAAACTCGTGAAGAAGATTTCCAGAGTTGAACATCCCTGACACTCCAAATATCAAAGGCACGGGAAAGTACACTTAAAGATAAATAAACAGAATAATTATTTATCGAAACTAATCAATCAAAAAATTAAAATTAAAATAAAAGATCAACCTGAAATTCAGGGTGCTCACAGTTGTAAGGGTGCCGTATGGTGTTGAAGATATGTTATAATCCAATAACTTATGAGCCAAGGCTTATTATTAATATTATGCTTGGGTTTTTATCACTCTCTTATGTGCTCACTTGTGGTACTTGCTATTCATGGCTGACCCTTCTAGTTTTGTTTGGCCAGATCGCGTAGCAGAGCCCGAGGATCCAGCCTTCTTCCCTGACGTCACTGGTGCATACTAGAAGCATGGCCATCGGAGGACTCAAGTGGATTTCTTCTCTACCACTCTAGTATCATCAGTTTTGTTTTGGCTTTTAACCATCAACACCTGTTTAGCCGGTTATTTTTGATATTAGTTTCCTTGTATAATTGTAATTAATTCAGACTACTGCTGAATATGGTTATGTATTTATGACTCTGGGCTAGCTGGCTTATAAAGCTACTTCCTTATGATCATTTTGATGAAGCGTCGGAGATGTCTTACTGCTTTATCCTATATGCTTATTAATTGTTGTTCCTTGTTTTGAATGATTGAGACATAGATGTAATGTATGACCCTAGATGACTTAATTGTAGAATACACCCCTTGTCTCTTGATAGCCGTGACCACTGTATAACGTCTTCGTACCTCAGACGGTGTAGCTGGCCATGTCCGTCGCCGTATTCCGTTACTGGGGCGTAACACTAGATCTACACATTGAAACCAAATGGAGGGGGACTTCTTCAAATTGAAATCATACCTCCTCGAATCAAACTCATACCATATCGTCTCAATTGACTCAGTATAATGCATCGTGTGATGCGGGGCATTACATAATATACCACTCAGAATAAGGTTCGTCCCCGAACCGAAGCCAACACTCAATCCATGCGTTTCTCTCGACCACTCGAATTTTTGATCCATGTGATTTACTCATCACCGACTCACCATCGTGGTTGTCTCTAGCGTTCGTACGATTCTTTAACACTTCTCGATTCCCTCTACAGTTTTAATTGAATTTGGTATACCATCGAGTTTGGATCGTACTCATATTTTAGGCATCCCACAAATATATGTATTTCTGCCAAGCATAATGGTAGAGAATTCGAGCAAAGCGAACGGGTACAACTTTTGAATCCTCGAATAGTATCCATCTCAAACTCGACTTGGTCAGATCTTAGGGTCCATTCTCACAGTTCATTCTCATACGCAACATTCATGATCATCTATCCAATATTTATGCATACAACATAATTTAAAACCATAATTTTCGATTCCGTCAGTTTCTCGTCGACTATCTAACGTACAGATTGCATCAAGCCGTTGTGCATCCGATCGCAACTATTTTCCGCAGTGCCATTGCGTCTACAAACTGTTTTCTATCCCTTGCACAATTCAAATCTTTTATCCAACTATTTGTGAAGTCTTGCCTCAACGATATGGACTAAGTCCAACATGTCCAAATTTTCTTTCCCTACAATTCGTATTATGCCTCATATACAACAATTCTGACTCGACTTACATTCTTCGAACTATCTACGCATTGCATCTGGGACCATCCCTACTAGGCGACTCACCCATACACCGTGCTAAAATTTTCATCCGATACAAGAGGTCAAATTGAGTCTACAATGCTCAAAGGCAACAATCTTTCCATCCCAAGGTCTCTTACGATACAATCATATCTGATTCTCGATCGAGTACAATTCCTTTACCCAAATTTTAAATCAATCCCAACTAGTTCATCTTGCTAATCTTAATTGTACGTCAACACACACAACCTAATCATTATCCGAATCCGATCTACAACAAAGTCCTAGGGTCGTGCCCCTATTCTCGCTTTCGTACACAACACGATTCCCGAAATCACCTATCCGCATTGATATGCTAAGTAAGTTCATTATTAATATCTATTCGATCATCTAATGATAAACTATTCAAATACTTATTCGATCAATCGTCAAGTCTATCCGCATCAATCCAGCCCAAGGCTGTTCCATTAAATCTCGAAACACATATTTTATCACCTAGACTTATCCTCAACATGCACTATATTCCCATTTATCCTCAACGCAATTCCTTATATGACTTTGTCATCATATGGGACTTCAACATTCACTTAAGTTGTCGGTCAAGTCTTCTAGGGTTAGCTGCCCCGAAGCTACGCTCGATAATTGAAGATCATCAACGAGGGACAGTTACTACGAACCATGCTATATCCTATCTCGGAGCCAAATCAATTCCCGACAATTTATATAGGACTTACCCAATCCGACATAATCCTTTCAATCCATACCAGTATAACTGATTCGCTGCTACCATCCGAATCACCCATGCACTACCATTAACAATATCGCTAACCCAGCAACATTCGTTCGCCTTGAGTACGAGTCTATCTACCCATGATCATTATCAGACACACTTTTTGTCACGACTCGTACCCGCTTTTTGGATACGAATATGTAGCCAAGTCCAGCCTCAGCATCGGCGATAGTATACTGTTTAGGTCTCGATATTAATCTCGAATACAACAAAATCACATCTATTTGCTCATTCACAATAATTATTTTATTCCAAATCCAATAATACATAAAATGACATTCGTGAACAAATCTGCTAAAAATAAAAGAACTATCTAATTTAGAATCTAAGGCCGGCCTCCAAGGTCTCTATCTCCCCCGTATAGTCTATAGCACAAAAGTAGGAAACATGCCATGTCATCTGCAATGATCCATTCAGGAAAGGAGCAAAGTACAACCCTATTGCATTTATATAACTTAATACAAAATAAAGCTAGACAATGGAGATGCAATGTTAGTAAAGGAACATGTATATGAACTGGAAACGGTAATCTTTGGAGGAAACTACTAGCAAAAACATGTATGAACAAGACAACTAGAAAATGAACATGAACAAGTAAAACTAATAAAACAGTGCTTTGAAATAACTTTCGACATGTGAACGACTGGGCTAATATGACACATCATAGATGTCTATCCACATTTTTTGTACGGCTAACCCATACGTGAGGTGTATGACTTAGCTATCCACATTAACATTTATTGGAGTTTGTTCACATACCTACTTAGCATTTTTCCTCCCGACTCACTAAACAGTCAATAAGGAGCAATGATACAATCAAGCCTATCGTGTCACAATCATGTCTCAACAAGATACTCAAGAAAATAATAAAGAATAACATTAGAATATAATAAGCACATAAAGTAA
Organism: Iris pallida; assembly: GCA_029216955.1. NCBI lineage: Eukaryota > Viridiplantae > Streptophyta > Magnoliopsida > Asparagales > Iridaceae > Iris > Iris pallida. The sequence continues at coordinate 36,442,101 of JANAVB010016197.1, read as the reverse complement.
TAGTGTACTTGTCTCAATTTATGTTGTAGTTAACTTATGACTTGATCATGTTGGCAGAGAATCTGTCAAAAGCTATAGTCATAATTGGTCCGAAGAGATAATGATATCGAGATCCATAACATCTAATGATTCCTAGATAAGCCCAATATAGAGAAAGTCCAAATTCGTCGATTCGGTTCACTAGTCATCTATATGGTCTACAATTTAAACAAAATATTAAACTATTTTATTAACTTCTGGAAAATAATATGCTATAGATCTATTTGTCAGCTTTCCAAATCATCAAATGGTTCGCAAAACAGAGTTCGGGATCTCCCGGAAACTGAAAACAGTACGACATGTTAATTTTTTGGACAACTGGCACTCAAATAATTTTTCAGAAATTCACGTTAATAATTATAAAAATAAATTACAAATTTTAAAAACTATCATCGATATAGTTCTAACAAAAAATTGGAGGTGAAACGGAGTCCAGAGTTGGTCACAACGACTTCACGAAGTTGCTATAGCTTCAAAAAACGAGACAAAATTTATGACGAATCTTGGGCTATTTTGGACGAAAAAGGGAGAATTTTGAGAAAGGAAAAGATGAGAGATTTTCATAAGAATATATAATGTGTAGCAATCATCTAATTTGGATTAGATTTGCATGGTTTTGGTTTTGGGAGAAGAATAAGGACTCCTTAAATATATAGAGATGGTTGGGGTTTATTGGGTTGGAAAAAATTTGTGGAGAAAATAAAAGGACTCCCCTTTATATAGGTGGAGAGTTATCCTAAATAGGGAAAGATTATAAGTTCTATGGATAGATCTTTCCATATATTTAAATCAATAGACAAAAAGATTGATCAAATCTCAATCCATAATTGATTACAATAATATTACTTTAAAATAATATCTACCATAAATGATCACAATGATATGACTTTATAATAAAATCTAATATTTTAAATACTATTTGAAATATGTTTTATAAATTCAAATAATTGATAATAATAAATCAAATACTTCTACATATATACTTTTATATATACAAAATCAACTTTAAAACAATTTGACAAATCCCTTCTTCAACCAAAATACATTTTCTAGAATTAAAAATAAAAAGTAAAAACTATTTTCTAACTCAAAAAATATTTAAAACTAAAAATAAATAATTTTTTTTAAAATCGGGAAGTGGGCTTACAAATCTACTGTCACGTCCAGTCCTGTAGGACCTATCGTCCTCGCTAAGGCGTGATGTCGCGTGAGGCTAGATTGCGCTCACGAAAGACGGGTTCCATAATGGCCGATTACAGGCTAAGCGACGGGGGGTCGTTGCACAGAAGTCCAAGAAGAAACATTGAATAAACAACAGCGAAAACTTGAAGCAAAACACAAGTTATTCAAAGTGCTCTTTATTGATATTGAAATAAAGATTACATAGGTGGCATGAGGCCATGATTACAATCACTCAGTCTCACTCTTCTCACAATACAAGTCACTCTGCTCTCTCTCGTTCTCAGTACAAAGCTTGACGAGCCAACAGATGCTTCAGATAGGTGATGTCCATACATTATGTCCCGTATAAGTCCAGATTCCATGCTGCCGCATGCTACGAAACGCCAAGGGACTCCATGTCACGACGTATCCAAGCGAGCTACGTGCCAACGAGCTTCTACATATGCCTACACAAAAATACTTTGTGGGTGTCAGTACTCAACTGTACTGGTGGAGTGAGCTCCTCACCCACCCATACAAAACCAACACGTTCATTTACTTTATGTAACATAATCCTTTTATGATTGTCTTTTTATTCTTGCCTTAGGATCGATTTTAGGACATAAACTCTTGGCCTATTTTGTGTCTCTAGACCATCAACGTGCCTTGCACCAAAAACTTATTTATACCTTGCCGTTAGACCCTTCTCGTGTTGACGACGTCAACTTATCGACTCATGCTTGCCTTTCGACCCCTATTTGGAACACAAAAACTTGGTCATGCCATAAACTCTATTCGTGCTTCAATATAATTGAGGCAATGCCTCCCCACTTAGTCTTGCCTATACTTGTGCCATGACAGCATGGCCGTGCCTCAACATATCGAGGTCGTGCCTTACAATTCAATATGACTTAACCGAACTTGCCCTACGGCCCTTCTTGACTTAACTTGAAAGTACTCATTTCCAACTTATACAACTCTATGCCAACGACTTATTACTCGATGCCACATCCCGTGCCAAAGCACGTGTTACGCCCCACTCCCATAGGAGCGATCGTCCTCGCAAAGGCGTGATGCCACGTGAGCCTAAATTGCACTCACGTAAGACAGGTTCCATAATGGCCGATTTCAGGCTAAGCGACGGGGTCGTCGCACAGAAGTCCCAAGCAGAAATATTGATACAGCAGCAAAAATTTAAAGCATAACACAAGTCATACAAAATACTCTTTTATTGATATTGAAAGAAAGATTATAATGTTACACATGGCCAAGATTACAATCACTCAAGCTCACTCTTCTCATATTACAAGTCACTCTGCTCTCTCTCTCATCTCTTAATATAATTTAAGCAGGCCAGCGGAAGCTTTAGATAGGCGATGTCCATATATTATGTCTCGTATAAGTCCAGACTCCATGCAGTCGCGTGCCTTGAAACACCAAGAAAACTCCATGCCTTGACGCATCCAAACGAGCTCCATGCCAACGAACTTCTACCTATTTCTGCACATAAAAACTGTGTGGGTGTCAGTACTTAACTGTACTGGTGGTGTAAGCTCCTCGCCCACCCATACAAAACCAACACGTTCATTTACTTTGTGCAACATAATCCCTTTACGATTGTCTTTCTACTCTTTCTTTAGGATCAATTTTAGGACATAGACTCTCGACCTATTTTGTGTCTCTAGACCATCCCGTGCCCTAACAACGTCAACTTATCAAGTCGTGTTTGCCTTTCAGCCCATACTCAGAGATGCTACTACACGATAGTACCCAATTTCTATATGACCGTGCTACAAGTCTATTGTGCCGTCAACGTGGTCGTATCATGAGACCTATTTGTGTGTCCATATTGAGGCCGTGCTTCGCAACTTATTATGACTGAACCATATTGCCGCCTCGCGGCCCTTGCTGCTTTAATTACCAACTGACCAAATCAAGACTTGTGAACTTAGTGTCACCTAACCAACTTTGCCTTGCGGCGATTCCTGACTTAAACTCGCAACGACTCAAATCCAACTTGTGCAACTCTATGCCAACAACTTAAGACTCGATACTACATCCCGTGCCGAAGCACTGTGTCTACGTTGCAGCCAAATCTTAGGCCCAAATATTATCTTCTGATCGTGCACCTATTCAACTCGACTCAATCTAAAGGCACACATACGGATTGCCGCCCGTGCCGACCCACCTATGTGAAAGGTCACTAGCATCACAAGCTATCCTGGACATATAGTTTTGTTAATCGGGGTCCTTTCAATGCAAGTAGCTAGCCCCGTTGCAAGTCCCCGCTTAACCTGTGCTATTATCCTTGCACGACTATACCCTATTTCCTCCTAGGCCGAGTCGGTCCCGTGGCCCTGGGTTGCCGCTCGAGGAACCATCGCCCTTGTCGACAAGTTATCTATGACCATGTAAGACTCGACTCGAACTAACGTCTCATACAATCATTCTTCTTCTAATGTTACCATCTTTACAGGACCCAGTTCAAGACTGTCTAGTATTTGAGACCGCCTCAACGACCCATGGTCGCGAGCATTCTTCCTTGTTGCCCTATCATTTTATTCAACTCAGTAACGCCTAATTGATAGCCCTTTTTCCAAACTCAGTTTGAAAATACCGTGGTTCGTGCCTTAGACACTAAGTCCATGACATCGTGCATTAAGCCAACTTGTGTTCTATGCGATACTACCGCCCAAGTCATACTTTATACGATGGGCCTTGCGGTCTTGAAACCAAGTAATTTGGGTGCCTAGACTTATGCCACAAGCCGTGCAATGCAACTTAACCCGTAGGGTGAGTAAAGCTATGCCAAGGACGATGGGACCATGCATGCTTTATCAAACGTTATACGGGCGACACCTATAACTTAGGCTAACTCTTAGCTTTGTGGCGAAGGCCAACTTTTTTCTTTCTTCTAAGCCACGGGACGAAGGACCGAGTGTTAATTTTGAAAGCCATCGTGCAACACTTCTAAGCTGACCATGGAACCTTTTTCCATGTTCTAACTCTATCGACCCGACTTGGAATTATTTCCTTATCTATATGGATTCATCTCTTTTATTATCAAACCTACTTGTGCATTTGAAAACTTTCGTTTTATTAGTGCGAAGGCCAAGCTGAGGCAAGTTCACCGAAGCTACTCACCTGGGCGAGGAGTCGCCTCGACCGAGCGGGTCTTCGAGTAGCCGTTGCATGGCTAAGTTCGAACGCCGTTGCTATGCCAAGTATTGGACAGTGGCCGTACATGCTTTACCAAGCATTTATATCGTACGACGCCTATGACTATGCTAAGTCCATAGCCTTGTGGCAACATAGACCAACTTTCCTTCTTCCAAGCCACAGGACGAAGGAACGATTGTCATTTTGAAAGCATGCTGTACAACGATTCTAAGCCAACCGTGGGACCTTTTTCATATTCTAACTCAATCCGACCCAACTTAGAATTATTCCCTTAGCTATGTGGATTCGTTTCTTTTATTATCAAGCCTACTTGTGCATTTAAAAACTTTCATTTTAATAGTGTGAAGGCCAAGCTGAGGCAAGTTCACCGAAGCTACCCACCTCAGCGAGGAGTCACCTTGACCGAGCGTGTCTTCGAACAGCCGTTGTATGGCTAAGTTCGAACGTCGCGGGCATTTTGATTCCTCCGATTGACTCAGTGGGATGGGGCACTATATTATACACCACTCAGAAAATGTTTCGTCCTCGAAACTAACTGAGTACACTTATCGACTTATAACTTGAGTCATCATCCAACGATTCTCGCACACATTCTTCCTATACATTTCTTCAATTCGAGCCATGCTCTTGCTTTATTTATCTTTCACATCGAACAACTATATCTCAACTTGGGTAATTTATACTCGTCGTGCACACCTACAACTCAGTTCTAAATAAACTATCCGATCAACCAACATTAAAGTTCATCTCAAATCTAATGATCGCACTGTCATCAATATTTTTCTTTGCAACACACAATATCAAAATCCTCGCTTGATTCGGCCAGAGGTAGATGATAGCTATTGTTGTATGCAAATTCGGCCAGAGGTAGATGATTGTCCCAGCTTGATTTGAAGTCAATTGTGCAGAGTCGTAGCATGTCTTCGAGAATCTGATTGACGTGCTCCGTTTGGCCGTCGGTCTGAAGATGGTAAGCTGAGACGAACTGTAACTTGGTACCCAGCGTCGACTGAAGGTTACTCCAGAATAACGAAATAAACCGTGAATCCCGATCAGAGACGATGGATACTGGAACTCCGTACAGCCGTACTATCTTATCAAGATATATCTGTGCCAGACGATCAACGCTCCAAGTAACTTTGATGGCAATGAAGTGCACTGACTTGGTTAGTCGATCGACGATGACCCAGATGGCATCATTTCTTTGCGACGTCTTCGGCAAACCAACAATAAAATCCATGCACACGTACTGCCACTTTCATTTTGGAATCGCCAGATTCTTTACCTCCCTGCCCGATCTCTGGTGCTCAGCTTTTACATGCTGACAGGACATACATTGCGACACGAAGAGTGCCACATCTCTTTTCATTCCGTGCCACCAGAAGTTTGTACGGAGGTCCTTGTACATCTTCGTGCTACCGAGATGTAAGGTGTACTTCGCATAGTGCGCCTCCGACAGTATCTCCTTTCTGAGTTCTGAATCGTCCGGAACGCATAGCCTACCCCTCAATCGAAACATGTCGATTTAGTCTTCCGTAAAGTCGGTCGTCCTCCCCGTCGAGATTAGCCCTCGTACTTTCTTTAGGTACGGATCGTCCTTCTGAGCGGTCTTGATCTTTTCTTGCAAACTCGGCTCTAACTGCAACTTTGCCAACTGCACATTCCGGAAGCAGACTCAGAGTTTGATGCCCATCTCTTCTAGGTCGTATAGCAGTCTGCGATCGATGGACAGCACGGTAATATATTTCCGACTCAGAGCATCCGCCACAATATTTCCTTTTCCGACGTATAGTTAATAGTCAAATCATAATCCTTGATCAGTTCAAGCCAACACCTTTGCTGCAAGTTCAGTTTCTTCTGCGTGAATTGATACTTGAGGCTCTTGTGATCGGTATAGATCGTACACGCCACGCCATAAAGATAGTGACACCACAATTTCAATACAAACACAATCGCCGCTAACTCCAGGTCATGAGTAGGGTAGTTCTTCTCGTGCGACTTTAGCTGTCGGGAAGCAAAAGATATCACCTTGTTCTGCTGTATCAGCACACACCCCAAGCCCTGACCGGACGTGTTGCTGAATATCTAGAAACCCTCAGTCCCATCTGGAAGTGTGAGTATCGGGGCCGAGACGAGCCGTTGCTTTAATTCTTTGAATGAAGCTTCGCAGTCATCCGACCATTCAAATACGACTCCTTTCTGGGTGAGGCTAGTCAGAGGCGATGCGATCTTCGCGAAGTCTTTCATGAAGCGTCGGTAGTATCCCGCTAAGCCAAAGAAACTTCGAATCTCGCCGACGGACGTTGGCCGCTTCCAATCGACAACGGCTTCAACTTTCTTTGGGTCGATCGCAAGGCCTTCAGCTAAAATGATGTGTCCGAGAAATGCGATGCTACTCAACCAAAATTCACATTTTCTTCGTTTCGCTTCGCTTCGCATACAACTAATTTTCTAGAAGGGTCTGACGAGCCTCCGCTTGCTGACGATGGAGCTCGTTTTGATGTTGCTGCAGTTCGAGCATCTGCAACATCCGTTGTATCGGGTCGCCGGAAGGTCCGGCTACGGTAGACATATCATTCCCGTTGGGTTGACGGAATGCTCGGGTCTAGAAGCACTCGAGTCGTTGGAAGCGCTCGTCTCGTCCTCCGCCCGAGCTTCCGTAACTGCAGGGAAAAAAGGGAAGACAACTCTTGTTAGTTTCAGAAATGTCCTGGGTTCAACGTATGGAATAACTCATCTCATCGACACGAGGTCAACGGTTTGAGACTAGAAATTCGACACTGGAGGCCAAGGACGTAAAACTGTGCTCTGATACGATTATGTCACGCCCTGATTCCGTCAAATCGATAGTCGTCCCCCGGGCATGATGCCGTGCGAACCTAATTTGCGATCGCACAAGGCGTATTCATAAGGTAATCCGAGACATGAGATCTAAGAGAGTACGCAGACAAATTGAATCACACATTAAGTAAAGAAAACTTTAATGTTTATTGATAATGAACATCATTTACAAACTCCAGTACAGGACTCGTGCAGCGCGGGCTACAACATGACTCAATTATAAAAGAGTGCCGATGAGATAGCCGTTCCATATATTGCACACATCCCTTAAAATGTAACAAAGGTACTCCAGTGACCTGGATGGGAGGGACGCTGAGTCATCTTCCTTGGACTATCGAGAGCCTTCAAAAGTAGAGTCGCGGGAAAAGTCTTCGACGCTCGGCCAAAGCTTCAAAATCACGAACGCCGTCGAGCTAGCTGACGCGTCCTTCCTGGTTCGTGGGTCCTGCAAAGAGCGAGGATCAGTACGATCATATGTACTGACAAATGGCTAATTAAATTCAAGCTCTATATTTGATTCAAGAAGTTTTATAAACATGTTAGCTAGCATTTTACGTGATCTTTCTAACCATCCTGATCAATTGCATGTTAACATGTTTGCAGGCAAGCCTATAAAATTGTAAAATATTAAGCAGCTATCATATTGATCCCGTGTCACGTGCATTTATTAAGCAGTGAAAGGGTGTGAAGGCCACTGGCAATGTCAAGCCATCGCAGACTATAGCCGGGTTAGACGACGACCCTTTCGCGGCGGGTAGCGAGCCCTGTGCGAAAGTTCTCGAATAACCCACGCCGGTGAAGGGCTGGCACTTGCTATTCTCGTTCCTCCCAGGCCGAATCGGTCCCTTGGCCTAGGCAACCATTCGAGGAAACTACACCTTGTCGACAAGTTGTCCAATAACCGTTTCGCAGAGTCTTGAAAAATTCTATCTCTTTTATAGAACCTTATCGTTTCTCTTTTATGTGTGAAACTTAGCCTTTCTTTTTGAACGTAGTCAATTTTCTTACTTAGCCATATCATTGCAAAAACGTCAATCGATTCTTTTATTGTTTTGCATAGGCTAAGTGTAATTGCATAAGAAAGCATGTTTTCCATTTTCAATACTGGCAGTTTGATAGCAAATGTTTCGTAAAGAATCGTGCTACGATTTCTTTAATTGTACACTATTATGACAAGCATTCATTTTACTTTATATTGATTTTGAAGTAGAGGGACGAGACGAAGGAGGTCAGCCACTCGCCTTAGGCTTGCTTCAAGCGAGCGACCGGTTGGCTGCGCTGTCATCGCCTACGCGATCATCTACAGTCGCATAAGCAACATATTAGAACACTGTATAACTCAAGAAATTTTGATATGAATGCGAAGCTCGAAAATGTGTCACGAAAACCCATCGAAAACATTCATGAAAATGCATTCACAAAAACCAAAGCCAAAGCCAAATCAAGCGCGGTATGAAAACCAGAGCAACGGGAGGTCTCTCCCACTCAGCCGCAGAGCGAATCCTTGAGGCACAACCCGCTGAATATGGGATTTGGTTTCGAAGAAGCCATTCCATAAGGTGGAATGGATCTTATTTCAACCATTTTCGTTCGATCGACTCGGCCGATTCCGACCTATCGGTCCCGACCGAATCGATAGCGACAGTGTTCCTTTCTTGCGCACCCTGTGGACGAAAATGGAGCACGATGTAGGAACGGAGAACTACACCATAACCAGCTAATAAAAAGTTTCTTCCTCGAAACTTAAGGATGGAACCTACCCCTACGAGAACAATGAAGAAAATTTCTTTTTTATTTTCGATTCAAGCTCCCACGTCGACTCTTCAATCGAGTGGTTCTTCCAGAGGACGTGGACGAGAGGGATCGCTCGATTTTGCAGCAGCTTATCCTTGCGTTCTAAGATTTGAACTGGCTCTTCAACGTAGGATAAGTCAGTCTTTAGCTCCAGCTGGCCAAAATCTACTACGTGGCTAGGGTCGTGCACGTACTTTCGCAGCTGAGAGACGTGGAAGACGTTGTGTACACCTTCAAGCGCTAGCAGTAGGGCAATTTTATAGGCTATTGGAGCAACCCGTTCGAGTATTTCGAACGGCCCAATGAATCTCGGACTCAACTTTTCTTTTGTGCCGAACTGAGTAACTCCCCGTATGGGCGATACTTTGAGAAACACGTGATCGCCTTCTTGAAACTCGAGGGGTCGAAGATGAACGTCCGCATAGCTTTTTTGACGACTCTGTGCAGTCTTTAATCTTTCTCGAATGAGCCAAATTTTCTGCACGGTCTGTTCCACCAGTTCTGGGCCAAGAATCTGTCGCTCTCCGACTTCGTCCGAGCAAATGGGTGGTCGACACTTTCGTCCGTACAAGGCTTCATACGGTACCATTTGGTTGCTGGATTGATAGCTATTATTGTATACAAATTCGGCCAGTAGTAGATGATTGTCCCAGCTTGATTTGAAGTCAATTGCGCAGAGTTGTAGGATGTCTTCGAGAATCTGATTGACGTACTCCGTTTGGCTGTCGGTTTGATGATGGTAAGCTGAGGTGAACTGCAACTTGGTACCCAGCGTCGAGTGAAGGCTTCTCCACAACCGCGACATAAACCGTAAATCCCGTTCAGAGACGATGGATATTGGAACTCCGTGCGGCCGTACTATCTCATCAAGATATATCTGCGCCAGGCGATCAACGCTCCAAGTAACTTTGATGGCAATGAAGTGCGTTGACTTGGTTAGTCGATCGACGATGACCCAGATGGCATCATTTCCCCACGGCATCTTCGGCAGACCAACAATAAAATCCATACACACGTGCTGCCACTTCTATTCCGGAATCGCCAGATTCTGTATCTCCCCGTCCGGTCTCTGCTGCTCAGCTTTTACCTGCTGATAGGCCATGCATTGCGACACGAAGAGTGCCACATCTCTTTTCATCCCGTGCCACCAGAACTTTGTGTGGAGGTCCTTGTACATCTTCGTGCTATCGGGATGCAAGGTGTACTTGTAACTCCCAAAAATCATATTGGGTAAATTTTAAAAATTTTTCTAATTTTCTTTGGATTTAAATATTGTTTCTTACAAAACCTAATTTTGATTAAACTGAGTTTCGGATGTTAATGAATTTTAGTCAACTTGGAAAGTATTTTTGAATACTAGTTTGACGTAATAATTTGATTGATTTTATGAATGGTTGAAACAAAATTTTGTAGCTAAATAAATATCTATGTATAGGTATTCAATTTCGTAATATTGGATTTATTGATTTCTTAATAATATTATTTGTCTTTAAATAATATTCTTTTTTATTTTCGAAATTATATATTAAGTATTAAGAAAAATGATTTTATTAATTAATTAGTAACTAATTTCATGATTAGCTCAGAGTAATTATATTGGTTTGATAATCTGCTAGAATTCAAAACTGTTTTATTTGATTTTTGAAAACTGTTTGAACTACTCGATTTGAAAATCTGTTTTAATTTGGAAAAACCTGTTCAAATTGAATTTGAAATGTTGGAGGGAATATTGGTTTGGAAAGCTGTTTGAAAAACTTTGTTTGATTTGAATTTTAAATTTCTGTTACTAAACCTATTATTTTAGCCACAGATCTACAAATATTTACATCTCTGCCATCACATAATTAGCCCTAGATCTACACAATTTTACCCATACTGCCACTCATTATTACACTATAAATAATATTAAAATATACACACTTTTCAATACAGTCTGACACCACACTGTACTCTCTCTCTCTCTCTCTCTCATCTCTCTCTCTCTTGTGGCCTTTCACTGGAGGACCACCGCCACCGCACACTCTCGCCGAAGTGTCACCGGAGCTCCGCCACAGTCCTTTGCCTCGCCGAGCTTCCTTGAGATCCGTGCCACCTCGGGCCGTGTGTACCGCCATCAGTGCTCCTCGATCTGGGAGCCTCTTGAGCCGCGTGCCTCTGACGACCGCCGCCTTGATTCTCGTGCCACCGCTACTCCAGCGACAGCAGAGCATCGACTGCAGCGCCCAGGCGTCGAGTCTCGTGCTGACGCTGTCCCTTTGATTCTCGTGCTTCCTTTTCGAAGCACGAGAAGCCGCCTTGGAGACTGCACCGTCGCCGATCTTTCAGATCTGGCCCAGATCTGAAGATCTCGAGCTCAGTCGAGCTGCCTAACCACCGCTGTGTCAACCGTTCTGGAGAAAGTCACCACCGCGCCTGGCTCTTCAGGTGTCGAGCCGTTGCTCCGAAGTCTGCTCCACCGAGCCACCGCCAGACTCGCCGATACACCGCATCTAGCCACCAGAGTTCGATTCTGGCCGTTTGTCGTCGACAGCTCACTGCTAGTGGATCGACGTCCTCTTCCGGCTGGTTAGCCTTCTTATCGATCTCCTTTCCCCTCTCTTTCTTGCTTACTTTTTGGATCTAGGGTTCCGGGAGTGGGAAGTTTTGGAAGAATATTTAGGGTTCAGGTGAGAAGACCTAGAGGCTTGGGATCTAGGGTTTTGACTGGAGGAATAGCCTGGAAGCTACGATTTTGGCCGAAGAAGATGAACCTAGGCTAGGGTTTCGGTGAGACACAGAAGAGAGCGGAGCATGGGCTAGGGTTTCGGCCATGGAAAGTTTTAGGGTTAGGGTTCTCCATGGGAAGATGAAGCTAGGGTTAGGGTTTCGAAGGAGACGAAGACGAAGAGAGGAAGAAGAAGCGGTGAGAGAGAACCTTCGGGTTAGGGTTTTCCTAGCCATGAGCAGAAAACGGAGACCGAGTTCTCTTCGCCGGAGAAGACGAAGAGACGACAGCTCTCTCTCGACTCTCCGGTTGGTTCTGGAGAGTTCGTGAAATGGCAGGAGAGAGAGAAACAAATCAGTTTTATGTTAAGGAGTCGGGCCGGGTTTTTGGGCTTGGAGATTGGGCTGGTCCTGTTGTCTTATTAATTTTGTTAGAAATTCAGAAGTCAGGGCTGGGTTTATTGGGCTGCATGGGTGTGAATTTAATTATTTTTAATAAATAGATAGGCAGTGAGGAAGTTGGGCTGGGTTACAGCCTGGGGAGCAATGGGCTGGGCTCATTTTAGTTATTTAGTTTTATTTTCCAGGGGGACTTTGGGTCGGGCCATCAGCAGTTGGGCCTGGCTGATTAGGTTATTGTTGTAGTTTATTAATTAGAAAATGGGCTGGGCTGATTACAATTAGTGTATAGATTTTATTAGTAATATTCTAATTAGATTGTAGTTATGTAATGTTAGCTAGAATTCTATAATTAAGCAAGCTATTCTTTAGCATTTATTGGTAAATAATATTTTGATTAAATATATGGTTAAATTAATTGTTTTACAAGTATTAGTTAAGGTTTCATTTTACTATCATTTTATTATTATATTCTATTTTCAAATATATATAAATGCTACCTTATTTATTAGCATAAATCTTGTTAGCAAATATATAAATTCATATTTTATTAGTGATTACTACTACTTTGCAAATTATTTCAAAAATGATTCTATCTAACTATTATTATTTTGCTAAATAAAATGTTTCCAAATATTTCTAAATTATATAGTGTATGTTTTCATGAGTATTTATGGTGATTAAACTATAATATTTTCTAAAATATTATTAGCTAATATATGGTTAGAGTAGTTTAGCTTGATAGCATTGTTTAAAACTCTAATAATTGTATAAAATATAACAGGTAATTCATTACAACCATACAGTACTATTCTCGTGCAACCAAACCGAGGCAAGTACACTGACTTGACTTGTACCTTATTTTCTGTCTTACCTTCATGTGCCATGTTCTCATATCGGACACGAGATACACACGATTGTCTTATACCATTGTTCATTGCTTGTGAGTCATTGTTATTGCGTGGGTTGGAGGAAATATTAGCTTTTGTGTGACCACACCCAACATAGGTAATTGTGGATAGCCTAATCGTACACGTCACGTACGATGAAGCCGTACCTTGTAGAATTGACTCATTGACTCATTGTCTCATTGATTGATTGCTCCTAAGCCGGTCACACATTAGTTTTAATATTTCAAAATTGTCACAATTGTATATTGATTTTCGTGATTCACTGCCTTGTACATTGATAGCCGTGTTCATTGTCTAGCATTTTGATTGTCGTCCATTGCCTGCAGTTTTACATTTCATTTCTGGTACCACAGTTTCACTTTTATTTCATGTTCTAGTATTCTGGTATTCTAGTTTCACCTTGTACTCTGGATTACAGATTACATTATATATTGTCTGGTCAGGGTTGTACTTTGCTCTTTTTCTGATAGGATCGTTGCAGGTGAGTGGGAGATTACATGGAGCTGGTGATTGCTTGGATATTGCAGCTTTTATTTTTAGTTTATTTTCTGGAGATTGTATTGTAGATATTCATTATTGTATATTATTTTATTTGACCGAATTTGTCTCCGGCTGAGTTTGAATTTAAAACACTTGATGGATATTGGTGATTTCTGGAAATATTATAAAAGCTGTGTTTTGGTTTATATTACATTGTAACTTTGAGTTTTCCTTAGTATTGTACAACTTACTTCGTCGTGTCCAACGACGAAGGCTGGGCGTGTCCGACTCGTATCCGATTATTCGGGAGCGGGGCGTGACAGTACTTTTCGTAGTGGGCCTTCGACAGTATCTCATTTCTGAGTTCTGAATCGTCCGGGATGCAGAGCCTACCCCTCAATCGAAGCATGCCGGTTTCATCTTCCGTAAAGTCGGTCGTCCTCCCCGTCGAGATTAGCCCTTGCACATTCTTCAGGTACGGATCGTCCTTCCGAGCGGTCTTGATCTTTCCTTGCAAACTCGGCTCTAACTGCAACTTTGCCAACTGCACATTTCGGAAGCGGACTCGGAGTTCAATGCCCATCCCTTCTAGGTTGCATAGCAGTCTGCGGTCGATGGATAGTGAGGCAATATATTTTCGACTCAGAGCGTCCGCCACAATATTTCCCTTTCCCGGCGTATAATCAATAGTTTAGTCGTAATCCTTGATCAGTTCAAGCCAACGCCTTTGCCGCAAGTTCAGTTCCTTCTGCGTGAATAGATACTTAAGGCTCTTGTGATCGGTATAGATCGTGCACGCCACGCCATAAAGATATGATGCCACAATTTTAACACGAACACAATTGCCGCTAACTCTAGGTCATGAGTAGGGTAGTTCTTCTCATGCGGCTTTAGCTGTCGAAAAGCAAAAGATATCACCTTGTTCCACTGCATTAGCACACACCCTAAGCCCTGACCGGACGCGTCATTGAATATCTGGAAACCCTCAGTCCCGTCTGGAAGTGTGAGTATCGCGGCCGAGACGAGCCGTTGCTTTAATTCTTGGAATGAAGCTTCACAGTCGTCTGACCATTCAAATGCGACTCCTTTCTGGGCGAGGCGAGTCAGAGATGATGAGATCTTCGCAAAGTCTTTTACGAAGCGTCGGTAGTATCCCGCTAAGCCAAGGAAACTTCGAATCTCGCCGACGGACGTTGGCCGCTTCCAATCGACAACGGCTTCAACTTTCTTTGGGTCGACCGTAAGGCCTTCAGCTAAAATGATGTGTCCGAGGAATGCGATGCTACTCAGTCAAAATTTATATTTGCTTCACTTCGCATACAACCGATTTTTTCGAAGGTTCTGATGAGCCTCCGCCTGCTGACGATGGAGCTCGTTTTGACGTTGCTGCAGTTCGAGCATCTGCAACATCCGTTGCATCGGGTCGCCGGAAGGTCCGACTACGGTAGGCGTCATTCCCGTTGGGTTGACGGAATGCTCGGGTCTAGAAGCACTCGAGCCGCTGGAAGCGCTCGCCTCGTCCTCCGCCCGAGCTCCCGCAACTGCAGGAAAAAAAGGGAAGGCAACTCTCGTTAGTTTCAGAAATGTCCTGGGTTCAGCGTATGAAACAACTCATCTCATCGACACGAGGTCAACAGTTTGAGACTAGAATTCGACACTGGAGGCCAAGGATGTAAAGTCGTGCTCTGATACCATTATGTCATGCCCCGATTTTGTCGAATCGATAGTCGTCCCCCGAGCGTGATGCCGTACGAACCTAATTTGCGATCGCACAAGGCATAGTCATAAGGTAATCCGAGACACGAGATCTAAGAGAGTACGCAGACAAATTGAATCACACATTAAGTAAAGAAAACTTTGATCTTTATTGATAATGGACATCATTTACAGACTCCAGTACATGACTCGTGTCGCGCGGGCTACAACATAACTCAATTACAAAAGGGTGCCGATGAGATAGCCGTTCCATACATTGTACACATCCCTCAAAATGTAACAAAGGTAATCCAGTGACCTGGATGGGAGGGATGTTGAGTCATCTTCCTTGGACTGTCGAGAGCATTCAAAAGTAGAGTCGCGGGAAAAGTCTTCGACGCTCGGTCGAAGCTTCAAAATCACTAACGCTGTCGAGCTAGCTGACGCATCCTTCCTGGTTCGCGGGTCCTGCAAAGAGCGAGGATTAGTATGATCACATGTACTGGTGAATGGCTAATTAAATCCAAGCTCTGCATTTGATTCAAGAAATTTTATAAACATGTTAGCTAGCATTTTACGTGATCTTTCTAACCATCCTGATCAATTGCATGTTAACATGTTTGTAGACAAGCATATAAAATTGTAAAACATTAGGCAGCTATCATATTGATCCCGTGTCACGTGCATTTATTAAGCAGTGAAAGGGTGTGAAGGCCACTGGCAATGTCAAGCCATCGCAGACTATCGTCAGGTTAGACGGTGACCCTTTTGCAGCGGGTAGCGAGTGCTGTGAGAAAGTTCTCGAATAACCTACGCCGATGAAGGGCAGGCGCTTGCTATTCTCGTTCATCCCGGGCCGAATCGGTCCCTTGGCCTAGGCAACCGTTCGAGGAAACTACACCTTGTCGACAAGTTGTCCAATGACCGTTTCGCAGAGTCTTGAAAAATTCTCTCTTTTTTCTAGAACCTTATCATTTCTCTTTTATGTGTGAAACTTAGCCTTTCTTTTTGAAATTGGTCGATTTTTTACTTAGCCATATCGTTGCGATAAACGTTAATCGATTCTTTTATTGTTTTGCATAGGCTAAGTGTAATTTCATAAAAAATCATGTTTTCCATTTTCAATACCGGCAGTTTGATAGCAAATGTTTCGTGAAGAATCGTGCCATGATTTCTTTGATTCTACACTATTATGACAAGCATTCATTTTACTTCATATTAATTTTGAAGTAGAGGGATGAGACAAAGGAGGTCAGCCACTCGCCTTAGGCTTGCTTCAAGCGAGCGACCGGTTGGCTGCGCTGTCGTCGCCTACGCGATCACCTGCAATCGCATAAGCAACAGATTAGAATACTGTGTAATTCAAGAAATTTTGATATGAATGCAAAGCTCAAAAATGCGTCACGAAAACCTATTGAAAACATTCACGAAAATGCATTCACGAAAACCAAAGCCAAAGCCAAATCAAGCACGGCATGAAAACCAGAGCAACGGAAGGTCTCTTCCGACTCAGCCGCAGAGCCAATCCTCGAGGCGCAACCCGCTGAATATGGGACTTGGTTCCGAAGAAGCCATTCCATAACGTGGAATGGATCTTATTTCAACCGTTTTCGTTCGATCGACTCGACCGATTCCGACCTATCGGTCCCGGCCGAATCGATAGCGACAATGTTCCTTTCTAGCGCACCCCGTGGACGAAAATGGGACACGATGTAGGGACGGGGCACTACATTGTGCTCGTACAAGACAAGAACATCGACATTGTGGCTATCGTCGAAGCAATCAAGATACTTTCCTTTCATCCAAACATTCATTTCAATCCAAACTAGTCACATGATTATTTTGTAATGAATTTCGAGTCGTGCAACTGATGCTATCATCCGAATTGAACATTCCATAATCTCCTTGACATTCAAGATCAAGTTCGATCATTAATCTCCAAACTAGTCACATGATTATTTTGTTTAAACCCATAATCATATATGTTCATCCATCTATCTTAAGTCATCGAGCAACATATTTTTCAAGTCGCATCGTTCTATGTTAACTCAATCATCGAGCAACATATATCCTAAATTCTTAGAGTTATTCTCGTAACTTCAGAATCAACTTTTTCATGCACGCTATCTTTCCATCGTGCTAACTTTTCGTATACTATTCATATCGATTTCCTCGATCGAGTCATCTGTTCATTATACCTTAACTTTTCTTCAGTTCAATTTTCCTACAGTCATTTTCGCATTTCATACTTACGCATTCCCAATCCCGTGTGTATTGTTTCTAATTCGTTCGAATCAACTCGTCAACATCTTCAAGATTACAACTTACTTAATGATATTCAATCTAAGGCTTGCATCTACGACGCTTGCTGATAGACTCATTGGCATCCCGCATCCTCAATCGATCGACATCTCCGAGGCTATCCCATACACCACTCAGGGATGAAGTCATTTTGATAAATCCTCGAAACAAGTTTCAAATCACAACCGATTACTTCGAATCTCCGTTCAAACTATTCCTCAAATTTAAGCACGTTCACCTATATCGTATCAACGATAATATCGTCCGATGGCATCCCTATCGATAGTCATCTCGTATCCTATGAGTCAAGTCAAACTCATTCTTGTCCGACACAATTTGAATCCCACACACGACTTGCTAGGGTCAACGTAAATGTTGGTGTATATGCCCAACCCGACTTAGCCATCCGTATTTTTACTTGAAACCATCTTTTGTTTTATCGAAAACTATTTCTCATACGATTTACAAAATATATAGACTTATTATATGGACATCCCATGAAACATTGAGAGAGCGAGCGCACCAACGATATCGATTTGCGGAAGCAACACACCAGAGTTAAAGAATTCAATCGAAAGTTTGAGGATATAAAGCCGTACCCTGATACCATTATGTCATGCCCCAGTCCCGTAGGACCGATCGTCCTCGCTAAAGCGTGATACCGCGTGAGGCTAGATTGCGCTTACGCAAGGCGGGTTCCATAACGATCAGTTATAGCCTAAGCGACGGAAGGTCGTCACACAGAAGTCCAAACAGAAATATTGAATAAATAGTAGCAAAAACTTGAAGCAAAACACAAGTTGTTCAAAGTGCTCTTTATTGATATTGAAATGAAGATTACATAGGTGGCACGAGGCCATGATTACAATCACTCAGTCTCACTCTTCTCACAATACAAATCACTCTGCTCTCTCGTTCTCAGTACAAAGCTTGACGAGCCAATGGATGCTTCAGATAGGCGATGTCCATACATTATGTCCCGTATAAGTCCAGACTCCATGCGGTCACACGCCTCGAAACGCCAAGGGACTGTTGGCCTATTGGTCATGGTCGAACCTGTTTTAATAATTGATCTAACGCTATCTCGATATAAGGGCTACTTGGACTACTTGGACAACCGCTACCTATATGTTCAAGACTGAAGCCATGTTTGTCGTATGAGTCTGTATTTCAATATGCAATATAATTTTCACATTTATTGAGTCTAGGAATACTTTGTACACTGACTCGTCCTGGCAAATAGGCTACCAAAAAAGTTTTCAAAATATCCTATGCTTTAAAAATAGCCCAGTTTTACAAAACTCCTAACTGCAAACCAAAATATGTTTTACAAAATGACCCATAATTCAAATTAGGCCATAGGAGAATTCAGCCAGAGTTCGGCCCAAATTCGGCTAGTGACCATTGGAATTTGAACTTGGTCCTCCTGCAGTTACGGATGCAATGGCTATTTGTCGAGATTCTCTCAAAGAGTTCTGTCCGAATTCTGCCGGAATTCTATCAGAATTCTAATTTTGGAAAACCTATAAATAGAGAAGGATTTCAATCATTTCAACTCACTCATTCACTATGTCATCTCTTCTCTAAGCTTAAACGTCTTCCAAAGTGTTCTAAAAATTCTTTTTCAAATTCCAAGCCAGTTACAATCTTCTAGTCAATTTTACTAGTGCGGTAC
>JANAVB010016197.1:36320074-36420074 GCA_029216955.1 Iris pallida | reverse complement strand
CGATATATATATATATATATATATATATATATATATATATATATATATATATATATATATATCGTATAATATATATATATATATATATATATATATATATATATATATATATATATATATATATATATATATATATATATATATATATATAGGGTCATTCTACAATACATCCGCTGGAAATGGATGTATCGATACATCCGAAATCTGGACTGTTGGATGTTGATCCAATGGTTCGGATTGAATAATAGTGTAGAAACATCATTTAATGCTGATTTAGACTTTTGACCTGTTGGTAACTTGCTTTAGCAGGTCATTCTTCACTTTAATTTTTTTAAAGAATACCCTAAATTAACTCATATTTACTCTCTCAAAAGTTCATCCAATTTAATATTTCATAATTTTTTTTTGGTTACAGGCCGTCGTGGTGGTGGTGTTGGTGGTTGTGGTGGAAAGAGAAACGAAGATGAAGGAAATAAGAATCGGTCCGGATCGCGTCGAACGTCGTCGAGCCCTCCTAGAACAACGAGGAGTACCAGCTGCGCCGAGAAGAATCGGTCCGCTTCGCGTCGGACGTCGTCGAAACCTCCTCGAACAAGAAGAAGTACCAGCGGCGCCGCTCTAATTTTACTGTCCATGCCATTGTCAGAAATCTTATTTTTATCTAATAATTTTATATTTTGTTAATAAAGCTACATGTCACGGTGGTGGTGGTGAACTGAGGAAACCTGCTCTGAGGTCGGAAGGATCATCTGCTCACTTATTTAAAAAAATCTGTATTGATCGGGCGAAATATGTTTTACTTTTCTAATAATAATTTTTTTGAAGAGAATATTTTATTTGGACGGTGAATGGCTATTCTCTTTGCTTTTAACTCGGAGGATGGCCATTCTCTTTGCTTTTAACACGGCGAATAGACGAAGAATGGCCATTCTCTTTGCTTTTCACACGGCGAATGGACGGAGAATGGCCGTTCTCTTTGCTTTTAACACGACGAATGGACGGAGAATGGCCATTCTCTTTGCTTTTCACACGGCGAATGGACGGAGAATGGCCGTTCTCTTTGCTTTTCATACGTAGAATGGCCATTTGTCACGCCCCGACCCGGGAAATCGCTCGTCCTCGCTAGATTTTTACCCGAATCATCGTCCTCGCTGGGACGTGATGCCGTACGAGCCTGGAGTTGCGCTCGTGCAAGGCAAGATGACAGATTCACATAGTATTTGTCTCAAATTGATAACATAAGCAGCGGAAGAAAACAAAGTATAATACAAGAATCTCTTTTATTCATATTGAACTGAAGGTTACAAAGGCTCTGAATAGCCCAACATAAAATGCCAATTGGCTACAACGCTCATGATCTCTCTAGCTCACAAAGGATTTACATTGTTTCATACATTATGCCTCTTTATAGCCACCAAGTAGTCTTCGGCCGAACATCTCCATGTCGCAAGTCCGAACGCCTTTGCGGTAGCTCCTCTTGAACGCCAAGAACTCCATGCCTCGGTACGTCCAAGCCAAGCTCCGCCCCGAGCCGATCATAACCTGACCTGCACATAAACTAGTGGGGGATTAGTGCTTTCATCCTCGCTTCGCACTGATCAAGACCCGCTCGCACCCAAACCAAACAATAAATCATTTAGTGAACATGCATCTTAATTGGTGATCTTTCTATTTAGCCTTAGGATCAGTTTCATGGTAATACTTAAACATAGCACATTATCATAAATGTGTCCCATATTCCGTGTTCCTGCAGTAAATACAGTTAGGCATAATAGGAACATAAACATAGTGATCGTGCACATTCCGTCCCATTTTCCTTAGCCTGCAGTGGTTAGATCTTAACATAAGCAAACATACGATTCGTACAACCGACCATTCCTTTGAACTACTCGGTTGACTCGGCCTATCGCGCCCATACCATGATCCGTAACCCAGCATAAAGGCATAGCCTGCACACCAGATCAACTAACATTAGCATTTGCTCAACGAAACTTATTCTTTGCATCGATTCGATTCATAGATTCCAACCGACTCAAAGCTTACCTTTGGCCAACGCAACACTTGCATCGATTCGCATCGATACCTCATCGGGTTAACATAAACTCTTCGAGTCAATGACTCATCAAAATACACCGATGCGGAGCGGGACATTACATAATATACCACTCAAAATCAGGTTCGTCCTCGAACCGAAACCAACACTTAATCCAAGTGCCTCGCATAGATCGCTTCACGATCTCGTGCTACTATCGTTGAATCATACAACTTAGTTTGGATCATACACATATTTTAGGCGTCCCACCAATATATGCATTTCATCTAAGCTCAGTTGTAGGATATCGGGACAACTAGCAAGCTCAACTTAATCCTCAAGCACCAATCATTCCGTATTTGACTTAGTCATATCTTAGCGCCTATTTCCAAAATACTCCTCGTATGTTTATTCCATAACATGTGATCATCTTCCAACATCTTGCACAAAACTTAATTCAACCCTAACTTCGATCTCATAAGTTTCTCGTCGGTCATCTAACACTCGCGTTGTATCAAGTCATTGCGCACCCGATCGCAACAATTTCCCGCAACGCCTATTTGCCCAACCGTTTCCTATCTCTCGCATAACTCAAGTCTTTCATCCAATCCTTCATAACATTTAGCCTTAACGACATGGACTAAGTCCACATGTCTCCATTTTCCTTTGCTTACAATCCATACTAAGTCTCGAACATAACTATCCATAAGTGATCCACATTCTCTCGCTCTATCCATACATTGCGTCTGGGGCTACCCCCGCTAGGTAACTTATCCAGACATCGTGCTTAATCTCTCCCGACATAAGAGGTCAACTTGAGTCTACGATGCTCAAAGGCAACAATCTTTCCGACCCAAGGTCTCTTACGATACACCTATCTCCGATTCTCAATCGAATAGGAATTCCTTACTCAATCTTTGAATCAGTCCCGACTAGTTCATTTCATAACATCGATAGCGCGCTCAATGCACATAGCCTAACCGTTGCTCAAATCGATCTACGACACAACTCTTAGGGTTGTTCTACTATCTGTCACTATCGCGCATTGCAGAATTCTCGCAATCGCCTTATCACGTCACTACGCTAAGCACGTTCCTCAACATCCACTCGATCCAACATAAGTTTTCTGACCATATCGATTCTAGTACTCGCTAACTTTCGAGACACGATACTCACTCGCTTAGACTTATCCTCAACATGCACTACCTCATTCCTTATCCTTCTTACGCGACTTCTTTAGGGTCATCCTACGGAACTTTAACATTCACTTGATTTGGCGGTCAAGTCTTCTAGGGTCATCTGCCCCGAAACTACGCTCGATAATTAAAGATCATCAACGAGGGACAGTTACAACGAACCATGCTATATCCTATCACGGAGCCAAATCAATTCTCGACAATTCCTATGGGACTTTACCCAATCCGACGTAATCCTTCAATCCATAATTTATCTACTCACGTTAATATCCGACGTACTCTAGGCTTATCGTACAATACTCGATTCCATCTTCGCATCAAACCACAAGTCTATATCAAATTTACTACACCTCGCAAGTTCGTTCATCCCCGCTGGATGAATCACCATACCAGCGCTCACGCGGAATGATCGTTCTAATTTGACGTGACACATGTGCGAGACTGGTGTTGCGCTCGCTCAAGACAAGAATGTCAACATTGTGGTTATCTTCGAAACAATCTAGATACTTTCGATTTCATCCAAGTAACATCCATCCACTCTTAAATTTTTCGTAGCATTCCTACCGTTATGATCCAACTCGACGTCAACTTAACTTGCATCTTATTCATCCAACAACAATGCTCAAAATAATTCTTGTTCATTCGATCAGAGTATCCCCGAGTTATTGCATATCGTCTTTGATACGCCTCAATACCATCGTCGATATGCATAACTTGAACATCTTCCTTTCTCATAAGCTCAAACCCGTTGCAATTATTGCCATTATCCGAACTCGAATACGAATCAAGTCTCGTACTTATCACGATCCATTCAGTTGTAACTACTTAACATCGTCGCGACACAATTTTAAATTCACATATCCATTCCCATATTTCTAACTCGCACTTCCAAATCGTGCTACCGATTTATCGCACTAACTCGAATTCGCTCGAACGATTCCTTCGTACTTACTCGACATGTTCCTGAATAAGTCTTCGTACTAACTCAACATACGTTCGACCGGGTTGACTATTTTCTCAACGTAACATTCTCCGCATATGCTCGGCCTATCGTTCAACTTATACTTAACGAATTCTCGTCCGACGTATCATCCATAGGTATGACTTCACACATAATCGTTCAACTCAATTCATCGAAGTATGCTTGCATCGACTTCTCTCAAGTCATTCCCAATCAAGTCTCGGTGTTATTCCGTCCGTTGCGGACAAACCTATCGTAACAACATAATCGTCTCGACGAAACCTATCGCAAGTCACCAACCTGCTTAACATAGCTATCGCTAAGTGGCATTCCATATACCACTCAAGATCGAGCCAATCGTTATCGACAAAATACTTCACCACGCTTGCTCGTATAATTGGTAATGCATATACCACTCGAAATTGAGTCATTACTTGACATCACACTTTGCATAGGTCCGACTTCTATCTCAACTTAACTGTCCCGTATGGCGATCCTTCCGATCCCAGCTTTAACGTTAGCTCAAGTTTGACCTACATTCAATCTAACCGTACCATGGTGATCATTTCGATCACACCTGCAACATTTGCTTATTCAAAGCTCAACGCGACATACGGCCAACATAAGCGTTCGCCTACGCAACTCGACTTAGCGACCAACTCAACTCGTAAAATTGCATCCGCGATCTTCGAATCTTGCTCGTTGTAGCTCGTGCAACAACTTAGTCTCGATACTTAAGGTCTTTACTCAATCTCGTGCAACATATCGCTATCCATCAGTATAGCCATACAACACGCATCATACCATATCGACTCGTTGCACCGAATGCAACGAATGATTCACGACTTTGCTGCACTCCGTGCAACCAACGATACATAACCATTCCCATAGTCACATAACACACATCGCCTCACATATCGATCCATTGTACTTCGTGCAATCCACAACACATATCTCCTCGTACCCCGTACGACCGCCAACACATAACTCCTCGCACTGCGTGCGACCAACAACACATAACTCCCCGCACTGCGTGCGACCGACAACACATATATCATTGCACTTCATGCAACAAACATCACCATATTCGTTGCACTTCGTGCAATCAACATCCCATAACCCGTTGCACTTTGTGCAACCAACACTCTCCGATGGCACCCGGAGATCACGTAATAGTCACGACATACTTGTGGCAGACGTATGCAACTTAATATAGACTTATTGTATGGAACATCCAATGTTACGTCGAGCATATCCATGAGCCATACGGTTGCGAAAATGACTCAGAGTCAACTGAATTCGATAGCGAAGCAACTGAGGGTCAAAGAGATTCACACACGGTCCAAAGGATGGAACCGCTCTGATACCAACTTGTCATGCCCCGACCCGGGAAATCGCTCGTCCTCGCTAGATTTTTACCCGAATCATCGTTCTCGTTGGGGCGTGATGCCGCACGAGCCTGGAGTTGCGCTCGTGCAAGGCAAGATGACAGATTCACATAGTATTTGTCTCAAATTGATAACATAAGCAGCAGAAGGAAACAAAGTATAACACAAGAATCTCTTTTATTCATATTGAACTGAAGGTTACAAAGGCTCTGAATAGCCCAACATAAAATGCCAATTGGCTACAACGCTCATGATCTCTCTAGCTCACAAAGGATTTATATTGTTCCATACATTATGCCTCTTTATAGCCACCAAGTAGTCTTCGGCCGAACATCTCCATGTCGCAAGTTCGAACGTCTATGCGGTAGCTCCTCTTGAACGCCAAGAACTCCATGCCTCGGCACGTCCAAGCCAAGCTCTGCCCCGAGCCGATCATAACCTGACCTGCACATAAACTAGTGGGGGATTAGTGCTTTCGTCCTCGCTTCGCACTGATCAAGACCCGCTCGTACCCAAACCAAACACTAAATCATTTAGTGAACATGCATCTTAATTGGTGATCTTTCTATTTAGCCTTAGGATCAGTTTCATGGCAATACTTAAACATAGCACATTATCATAAATGTGTCCCATATTCCGTGTTTCTGTAGTAGATACAGTTAGGCATAATAGGAACATAAACATAGTGATCGTGCACATTTTGTCCCATTTTTCTTAGCCTGCAGTGGTTAGAACTTAACATAAGCAAACATACGATTCGTACAATCGACCAATTCATAAACGTAAACATATACATAATGGGTGGCAGGCCCTGCGCCTGCACCCAGCTCTCATCTCAGCCCACCGGCCCTAACTATATGAAGGTCACGGTATTTCGCACCGTAATGGACTTGGCATCTCATATGTGTAAGCCTACAATCGCTTCGATACGGGTTGCTAGCCCAGTATCTGAAGGATCCCAAACTTACGAATATCATAGCTTATCACAGCACTGGACGGTCGCAATCCGTCCGAATATTGTGCACCATAAATACCACACATAATTTCCTCCTAGGCCGAACGGTCCCGGCGCCCCGGTGTAACCGTTCGAGGGAAGCCGTACCCGTGCACGGGCCATCCGAGTCTATTGACCATGCAATACGTACCATATCATACAATCCATAGCATACCAACCGATCTCGTATTCCATAAACATAGTCTCGCACATAAACGGTTTCCCGTGCCATAAACGGTTTCTCGTGCCATAAACATATTCGCGTCTCATAAACATAATCCACCATTCATATGGGGAGCTCCGTCGGTGTTATGCCCCAACACATTCATATTGATGCACGACGCCCAACGGCTTAGTCGTCTCATACTCATAATCATGCGTTCCGTTCATAATGTTATTCGCATAGCCTACTTCCGTATTTACTTAGTCATTTTGTAGCTTAAGTGCACAAAGGCACGCTCAGCACCATAATCAATGTTCTACGCCTAGAGTTCAATATTCTCAGAGCCGTGCACCTGATGCACATCTCGATGTTGTCTTTCAATGTTCTACCATCATGCCCTATCGCGACCCGTGCACTTGATGCACGTCGCTTCAATTGTTCGATTGTTCAATGTTCTACCTTAGTGTTCAACGCATATTTAGACACTTACTTGCCGAGCCACGCTCGCTAACTCAATAACATCTTACACATACCATAACATATTTTATTAGACGTGAAGGAATAGGAAGAGAGAGTCAAGAACCCGCCCACTTTAAGCCGATACGCCTTGCCGATTGAAGCGTCTCGCTTCCATAACTCGATCGCGTAGCTAACTCCCGGACTTAGCTATTCTTTTGAACTACTCGGTTGACTCGGCCTATCGCGTCCATACCACGATCCGTAACCCAGCATAAAGGCATAGCCTGTACACCAGATCAACTAACATTAGCATTTGCTCAACGGGACTTATTCTTTGCATCGATTCGATTCATAGATTCCAACCGACTCAAAGCTTACCTTTGGCCAACACAACACTTGCATCGATTCGCATCGATACCTCATCGGGTTAACACAAACTCTTCGAGTCAACGACTCATCAAAATGTACCGATGCGGAGCGGGACATTACAATTCTCACGGAGAAAGGCCATTCTCCGTTCCTTTAACATGGAGAATGGCCATTCTCCGTTCTTTGAAAACGGAGAACGGACACTCTGTGCTTTTAACAAAGTATGGTACATTTAGGACTGGAAATGTTCAAGTATCTCATATTTTTTCACCAAATATTTACAATATTTTTAATATCATTTACCATAGTACAATCATTTAATATTAAATCATTTTCAAGATAATCCGAATATCATTTTATCAGGCTTCCACTGTATGGCTGAACAAAATTTCTTGCGAATGTTTGAATATAATTAACCTACTATCAAAGAGAATTTTTCTTACATTATATTATGTATTACACTGGCATCGACTTCATACTGATGGCATCGATGTACTGATGGCAATAACAAAGGATGATCAGGCAGGATTACAATTATGTTTCCTCAAAAACAAGGGATGAACAGGCAGGATTTCAATTTTAATAACAAGGGATGAAGAGGCACTGGCATCGAATTCATACTGATGGCATCGATGTAATAATTTTTTACAGAAATCAAAACACATTACAATCAAATAAAGTTTCAGTGATCCCAGGAATGCATCCTAATGAGGCCACCTGTAAACCCTAGCAATGCACCCAGGACTCATGAAATCTGTGATGGGCATCTGCAAATCAAAGGAATACACCAAAATATCAATATCATCTATGAAAGCCAACTGCCAATCAAATAAACGCTTCAACCAAAAAATCATAATCAAATTAAGTATACTTCATTCCAAGTCCAATAAACTGCATAATTCACGTTACAGTAATCTGTATAATTCACGTTACAGTAATCTGCCCAATCCACGTTACAGTAATCTGCCCAATCCACGTTAGTAATTTAACATAGAACCTGCATAATTCATAATACAATAATCCAAATAAATATCAGACCTACTCTAAATTCAAGACCATATTACATTTTCAAAATAAATTACGAACTATGCACTTAGTACAAGCAAAACGTTTAGTCTTACAATATTTTAAACATAAAATTTAGTTTGTCCGCCATGACCAACAAATATTCAGAACCATATTACAAGTCAAATATTACATCCAAATTGAAATAAGAGACATTCAAAACTCAAAAGATGAATCTTCATAGCCGCCTCCATCTTCTTCTTCTTGTTTTTTTCCTACTTCTTCTTTCTCAAAATATCCTTCACCTACACCTTGAGGGACGGATTAAGAAAAATTATAGTCAGTATTGACTCACTTTATATATAGAAATGACATCCAGAAACATAAATAGAAGTATCAAAGTGATGGCTAGCATTAAAGTGTCAATGTGCACAGTGTGTATTTTTACATAAGAGTTTGGGCTAGCCCCATTTACCTTCTTCACGAGAGAAGGAAAATCTTATTCTTGGTCAGCAAACTCAACCTCTATCTGGTTAATCTTATCCAGAATCAATTTCCGGTTGTCGGATATAGTCTTCATCTCTTTGAAGACATTCTCAAAGTTTGCAGCAACAAAATTGTATAGGTCATCAACCCTGTCCTTAGTATTTTTAATTCCATAAGTTGATGGTTTTCCAGATGTTGATGGTTTGCTTGCAGCTGCTGCCCATTTTCCAAACATTCGAGTGAAGGTTAGTTTTCTCATGGGGCCTTTGTTTTTAATATAAACATCCCCTGCTAAGCTTGGGACAGAATGTTTATTAGCCATCGAGCATACAAATCCTTCGAAAGGGAGAGCTGTCCTTGCAGTTGGTTTTCCCACGAGATGCATCATTCTACTAAACATGTAGGAACCTATATCCATCCTTTTTTTTCTTCCCCATATAATAAAAAAATTTTACTCTCTCGGGATGGATGGAAAACTCATGTCCAGTAGGATTGAGTGTTTGAGATACGTAGGCATGCAACAATTTATACAAAGTTGATAATTGATCTTTGTATACATTTTGAGGGGTCTTGGCACCCATCGAAACACCTGTAATCTCATGAATTGCATCCGTCATGGAAACATTATCAATATCTTCCATATCAAACTCAGGAACTGGATCAAATTCATAAAATTCGTTGATGACAGCAGCATTTACCCTAATCAGTTTCCCTCTCAGAAAGACCAGTGGTTGATCCTCTTCGTTTTCTTTAATTTTAGCCGGAAGATTTGAGTAAAATTCTCTTACTATTGTTTGGAAGATTTTTTCAAGACAGGATTTGTTCAGTTTCTCCAATTGATAGAATTTTAATATATCCAGGAAAGCTTCGTCTTCTACATCATCCATCTTAATTGATCTTTCAGGCATAACAGCCTTTTTCTTGAAATATTTAATGTAAATCTTCTTAGTTTTTGAGTCTTTAAATTTTTTTACCTCCTCTCCAACCTGGGACTTATTTGATGATTGCTCTTCCTCTTCATTTTTCTCTTTTGATGAGGATTCAAAATCCACAGAGTATGCTGATGACTCTGTATCCATTGCCACCTTAGCCTTCGCTTGAGTACGCCTTCGATCTTCATAAGTTGAGTCTTCCGACGACTCTGTATCGAAGATAGATTTTCCGGTCTTTGTCGAGTAATGAGTATTTTTAGCCTTTTTTGCACGTGGTTTGGCTGTCGCCTCCGCCTTCATCGTCGCTGCCGCCGCCGCTGCCGCTGCTTCCGCTGCTGCCCTTTCGGCCTCTGCCCTAGCGACCATAATCTTGGTTTTTGCCGCCCTTGTAAGTTCTGCCCTTCGGGCCTGTATCGCATCCCTTTGTGGATTCTTCCCCTTCGGCGACGGTCGTTGTTTCTTCGGCGACATTTTGATTAGAAGAGGGTTTGGGAGAGGGTTTGGGAGAAGGAAGAGGATTTGAGAGAAGTAGAGGGAAAATTCGACCGTCTTATGTGACCTTGGGAAGTGGAAAAAATTAGAATAGTCTTGAGTTTTAAATTAATTTATTACTATTATTACTAGTATAAGACGTTCGAATTTATTACTATTAAATTTAAAAAACTACTTTCCAAAATTAAATTTATTACTATTATTACTAGTATATATTCATGTAAAATCACTACATAAAGCATTGGGATTTTGAGACCCTAATTTTAAAAACTACTTTCCAAAATTAAATTTATTACTATTATTACTAGTATATATCCACGTGTTCCGTATAAATTATTGAAAAATTTGGCAGAAAAAATATGCTGGAAACATGTTTATTTAAAAAAATTTGACAACATATTTAAGAATGTGAAGTTTAATCTCAATATTTCCATGTTTCGAATATTTGATTAAATTTTTGAAAATAAGAAGACTATGTACTCGAAAAGAGTAAAATTGAAACACTCAAAGTTGTCTCTATTTTACTTTGTAATCATATTTAAGATGGATTTGACGGCAAGATTGACGCTGGCAGCATAATCAATTCTATGACGTAACAAGTCATTGATGGGGATATCGTCGCTGATATATGGATTTGACGTAACAAGATTTTTTAATTATAAAGAGCAATGCTATAGTTAGCAAATGGGTGTAAGTTGTCAGAAGGTTGTAAAAGTTTGATTGTAGCCGAAAACAAATTGAGTTAACAAAATATTATATTTCATTAAATCCTAGCTTCTTCGTCGGAACATTCTCCGGAGAAGTATATAAGAGGAGGACAAAAAACTGTAAAAAATGAAAAAAAAAGTCTAGCCCTCACTGGCCTCGCGGAGGATCTCCGCAAAGTCCCACAGGATGCGCACACCCGCCCTATGGCACAGGCGGCGAAACGCTTCCCTCTTCTCCAGAGAATCCCGTTCCTCCGGAGTGATCGGCAACATGTCAAAGTTGGGCGCCGGATGAAGAGGTCGAGCGATGACCTCCAGTGACAACCCGCAGGAGGTCAAGAAGTCCGCAGCCTCTGCCAGCCAGTCATGGGCCGGAGGCGGCGCAGAGGGTGCTCCATGCGGAGAGGCTCGGCGACGACTGAAAGAAGACTCTGGCAATGGTTCCCAACCAGATGATCTTTTTGGATCCATGTTAAATGTGCAACCTACTCAGATGAATGGGACCCCTATGTATATATATACACGTTCCAAACCGACTCTTCCTATTCCTTATTGGAAGTTGGGGATATACACTCTTACAACCTTCACCCATTGCTTACATATGGGCCATGGCCCACATGTCAGCAATGGGTGAAGGTTGTAAAAGTGTATATAGGACGGATTTTTGGGTTAGTTGCAGGCTTAGTTGGTTGTGCTGTTTGGCTTTTACATGGAAGGCCTAGGTTCGAGTATGGTGTTTGGGTTCTGTAGAATTTTTCTATTGTTAACGTTTTTTGGGTGCTAATATGCTTTTTAACTTAGTATGAAACAATTTTTGGGACTGTTAATGGCCATTCTCCGTTCCTCTAACACGGAGAATGGTACATCTAGGACGGAGAATTGTATATTTAGGACGTCGAATGGTACATTTAGAACGGAGAATGGTAAATATAGGACGGAGAATGATACATGTAGGACGGAGAATGGTCCATATAGGACGGAGAATGGTACATTTAGGACAGAGGTAGGACGGAGAATGATACATGTAGGACGGAGAATGGTACATATAAGACGGAGAATGGTACATTTAGGACTGTTCTGTAGGGTTGTGAATTTTAAATAGTTTGGCTGTTTAGGTTTGTTTTGAATTTATATAAATTGGTTTTGAAGGCTCGTGAAGATAAATTAGTTTGGCTGTTAATTGCCATTCTCCGTTCCTCTAACACGGAGAATGGTACATTTTGGATGGAGAATTGTACATTTAGGACGGCTAATGGTACATTTAGGACGGAGAATGGTAAATGTAGGACGGAGAATAAAACATGTAGGACGGAGAATGGTCAATATAGGACGGAGAATGGTACATTTAGGACGGAGAATGGTACATAAAAGACGGAGAATGGTACATTTAGGACTGCTCCGTAGGATTGTGAATTTTAAATAGTTTGGCTGTTTAGTTTTGTTTTGAATCTATATAAATTGGTTTTGAAGGCTCGTGAAGATGAATTAGTTTGGCTGTTTGGCTGTGTAAATAGATTTTAAAGGGTTGTGAAAAAGAAACCAATATTTTTGTATCGATCACCATTAATTATGGTGAATGGCACTGATACCACTAATATGAGTGGAATTTGCACCGCCAAAATTCATTTTAAATAAGGTAAAATCTGTGTTGGGAAATGGCGAAATCTCTTGGATATGATTACACTGAGATGTTGTATTAATGGTAAAATCTGTGTTGGGAAATGTCGAAATCTCAGAAGTGAGCCGTCTTAGCCGTCATTATATCACAGTCCATTTTATTTATAAAAAAAATAATCATGTAAAAAATTAGTATTGACAAAAGTAAAATTTGCTCAAAATGGAGAATCGAACTCATAAAAAATATCTTGTATGTAGACTAGTAAAAATATATATAAAGAAATGCATGCATGCATGCATGCTAATGTTTTCACCATTCACCCCAGGAATGATAAAACATATCTAAATCATTATACCACTCGTACACAGGTTCTCCTGGTACTGGGATTACATTATCAAAGGGTTTTTTAAACGTCTGTATTGAATAACAAATTTTCCAGAGTTCGTCGTCGAAGATCACGTTGAAGCACCCACGTATGTCGAGCAGACGAAGACCCTTGCAGTTGCATATGATAGATCGCAGCGTATCTCCATTGAACATGCCGAATCCCATATGTAGGTGCTCGAGACGCGACATCGAATCTGCCACGGCCTTTCCCTTCGCCTCGTTTTTCGTGTCCAGTACGAACATGTTCCTGAGCATGAAATCCGGAGGGGGCATGTTCCTACTCAGCTTGACCAGACGGCGGCAATAATTTTTGGCAGAAATTATTCCAGTCGACGTGATGTAGAGGCAGTAGCTAATGTCGAGTTCTTCCAGCACATGAAGAAACTCCAAGTATCTTACGAAAGTTTCATCACTCACGTCGCACTTCGGAATGTGCAGCACCCTTAGAAATTTCCCACTGTATTATAAAATGGGAAAACATCAATAGAAATTAACAAAAGTATACGTAAAATTTTGTAATATAAAAAGTAAAGTATTAGAATAAGACCAAATAAAATTTTGCACTGGCCTTAAACATGCAAAAGAGAAGGCTGCTTCGTCGAGCTTGTACACGGAGAGGGACCCTAGATGTCCCTCACTGCGAGCCACGAGCTTCATTACGGTCAAACTAATCTCAGCGGTTTGCTGGGTCCTCCGGCACCACTGTACCAAGTCGACGTTAGACCAATAGTCTAAGGGACCGTTGAGCGCCTTCTACCATGAACGGCAAACTGGGGCCACGTTGCACATTACCTCGTCCGCCGGCATCCCCGACAGTACCAGTATCATCGAGAGAATCTCGGTAGGGATGACGGCCCATCCGCTGTAGTTGATCTTGCTCCTCTCCATTGCGACTGTTCTTCTTCTTCTTCTTTCCTTTGTTTCTCTCTAGTCGGATGGGTTCTCTTCTTTGGAAAAGGCTATTTAACCCCTCGTTTACGCGGGTGTATGTAACCCGCTCGTGGAGGGGTGTGACCGAACAAGTCACAAATCTATTAGGAAATAACGGTAATGCCACTGTATTAATATTAGCAATTAGTCGTTTGGGCTCCCAACATATTTGGGTGATGCCATCTCCCATTATATGGCATCTGACATGACAGATGACATAACAGCTGACATGGCAAATTTTAACCCCAAAAATTAATTACCCAAATATTTTTAATGTTAATGTTAATGTCAATATTAATATTAATGTTAATGCTAATGCTAATATTAATGTTAATATTAATGTTAATATTAATCAATATTAATTTAATATTAAATTATTTATTTACTATTAATGTTCATTTTAATATTAATTTTATTATTAAATTTTGCCATTACAGCTGTCATGTTAGCAACCATGTCATATGCCACATAATGGAAGATGGTATCACCCAAATTTTTTGGGAGCAAATAGCATTATCGTAATATTAGTTTTAATTATATTGTAAATTTTAAATTAACAGAAAAGCCAATGTAGATTTAATATTAATGCTACTGTAAAATTTTTCGATCATACCTCGATACTTACGTTTGTCGACCGAGTTATCGTCTTCATCATTATCAAGTTTTCACCCGAATCATCGTCATCGCTGGGGCGTGATGCCGTACGAGCCTGGAGTTACGCTCGTACAAGGCAAGATAACAGATTCACAATAGTGTTTATAGCTTAAATTGATAACATAAGCAGCGAAAGGAAAACATAGTATACAACAAGAATCTCTTTTATTGATAATGAACTGAAGGATACAATGGCTCTGAATAACCCAACTCATCATGCCAATTGGCTACAACGCTCATGATCTCTCTAGCTCACAAAGGAGTACATTGTTACATACATTATGCCTCTTTATAGTCAATAAGTAGTCTTCGGCTGAACATCTCCATGTCGCAAGTCCGAACGCCAATGCGGTAGCTCCTCTTGAACGCTAAGGACTCCATGCATCTGGACGTCCAAGCCGAGCCCCGCCTCGAGCCGAACATATCCTGAACTTGTCCACCACCGTGTCCCTGCGACAGATAAAGTTAGACATAATCTTAACATAAACATTGTGATCGTGCTCATCTATGTCCCATTTCGCCTAGCCTACA
Source organism: Iris pallida (assembly GCA_029216955.1). Lineage (NCBI taxonomy): Eukaryota > Viridiplantae > Streptophyta > Magnoliopsida > Asparagales > Iridaceae > Iris > Iris pallida. The sequence continues at coordinate 36,404,770 of JANAVB010016197.1, read as the reverse complement.
AGGTTAGAACTTTACATAAGAAATCATATCATTTCACTCAACCAACCAACCGTAAACTTAAACATATGCATAAGGGTGGCAGGCCCTGCGCCTGCACCCAGCGCTAATCTCAGCCCACCGGCCCTATCTATATGAAGGTCACGGTGTTTCTGTCATGACCCGCACCCTGATTAGGGGCACGAGTACGTGGTTACGTCCAGCCTACGCCGTAGCTTCGGCGGTAGAACGCTGTCTAGGTCATCTATAAATACTACAACTAAACAGATAAATATACCTGTACAGTATATATATACTCCGAATGGAGGTGACATAGCAATACAGTCTCAATCACAAATGTAAAACTAAGGTAGATAGTATGGAAAGGAAAATACGAATAATAAGAACATGAAATAAGTCCAAGATCCATACAAGACCAGAGCTATACACAAACAACCCAGAGAATCACATAATATATAAAAACTACTACAGTCTAAAAAGTACTAGCTAGCTCGTAGGCTAGGCAAACCTAACTAAAATACACTACTCAGGGTGAGCAAAGTCTAGTGGCTCTACTAATAAGCCACAGTCCGGGTCTACTCCATCAGACTCGACCCCATAATAGGTCGGGCAATCAATCACACAAGACAATTATAATATGTCAATGGTATCCTGTCAGAAAAATGAGCAAGTACAAACACCAACAGCAGTTCCCTATGAATTGACAAATACTATAAGAGATATTATAATGAAATACAAGACAAAGATATAGGCGACTTGGAAACCATTTGAAGCCGAGTTACAACCCTTGGACCAAACAAGGACCGGGGTTGTAACCCTTCTTTCAAATAGAACTTAGTCTCAAATCATGGTATAGTATAAAAGCAGGTAGAGCATGTGAGTAATGGAAACATAGCATGGTGAGAAATACGGAAAGTAAAGCTGAACTGGAATATAAGATACGACAATAAATGTAAAATATGATTTGAATTATTAGAGCGATATGTGATCTGCTAGGGAGTCATGGTGCTCCCTGAACTGTAGCCGGTGCACCTCTCTCCACTGCTGCCATAGCTAGCTGATGCAAGTTCTCCATGGTCTGTTGCAGCAATGACCATGGTCTGTCAGCACAAAATGACCATGGACGGTTCGTACCATAATACATCTTTGGCATCCTTATGTGTAAGACTATGATCGCTTCGATATGGGTTGCTAGCCCAATATCTGAAGGATCCCAAACTTACTGATATCATAGCTTATCACAACACTTGACGGTCGCAACCCGTCCTAATAATGTGCACCATAAATACCATACATAATTCCCTCATTTGAACTACTCGGTTGAATTAAGATGATGTGCACCATAAATACCATACATAAATACCTACACTGGACGGTCGCAACAATATCATAGCTTATTGAGTATATTATATTGACATTACTTGTCCTCCATTCGGAGTTGACCGTTTTCGACAGGTTTTGATATTATAACTGTTGTTAGATAGTAGAACTAGACAGCGTTCTATGTCATTTCTGCGGTATAGGCTGGGACGCTGTCACGTTATGGAATGGCTTCTCTGGAACCATCCTGGACGTATAGCTTTGTTAATCGAGGTCCTTTCAACGCAAGTAGCTAGCTCCGATGCAAGTCCCCGCTAAACCTGTGCTGATTGAGGAAACTACGTTGTCGACAAGTTGTCCATAACCGTGCAAAGATATATTTTCCTTTTAGTTATTAAGACATAGCCTACATTATCTTTGAAAACTTAATCCCTTTTCCGTGTTTGTGCCCTTGCATTTATCCTTTCATTCGCAACAACATTATCGATTTACCTAGGAAGGGGGTCGAGAAGAGGAGGGTCAGCCACTCACCTTGAGTTTACTTCAGGCGAGAGAATGGATCTTAATTCAACCATTCTCGTTCGATCGAGTCAATCGATCCCGACCTATCGGTCCCGACCGAATCGATAGCGACAGTGTTCCTTTCTCGCACACCCTATCACGACCCGCACCCGGAGTAAGGTCATGAGTGTGTGACAGCGTCCCAGCCTACACCACAGAAATGACGTAGAACGCTGTCTAGTTCTACTATCTAACAACAGTTAGATATTACAACCTATCGAGAATCAAGGGTCGTCATCTAACCCAGCTATGGCAGTCTATTCTTGTGTATTGCTCCTTCAACCAATCCATTCCTAGGCCAAGGGACCGATTCGGCCTGCAGCAAAAGGGTCGTCGTCTAACCCAGCTATAGTCCGTGATGTCTTGACATTGCCAGTGGCCTTTACACCCTTTCACTGCTTAACAAATGCACGTGACACGTGACGGTGCTTGCTATACTTCGATAGCCCAACAAAACTCTTTTCTAATGTGTTCGTGCAACGACTTGACAAGCAAGGGCTACGTCAAGCCTAGCATCGAGGAAAATACGACTTAAACTATGGGACAAGCGAATGTTAGTATTAATTATAGTTCCAATTACATTTTAAATAAAAAAGAATACAATTTTAACTTTAACTAGTTTAAAGTAAATGTTAAATCCAAAACTATTTTTAATTTTAGTAGTCATATTAGTTTCAATAATATTGTAAATGTTTAAATTAACATGAATGCCACGGTATTAGAAACCTAGCTAGCTAATGTCACGTTGCTCGGGGCTCGGTTAGTGTTCGTCTAAACTCGTACGTGCGAACTAGTTATTAGTAATGATAACCAAAAATTAAATTTTAAGTTTAAAATCTAGTCGAGATCGATCCTTCCTCTTTATCCCATCTCCCACACTCTCTTTCTCTCTCTCTCTCGGGTTCTCTCTCACATGTTGTGTTCCTTAACACAACAGGTCCCGTAGCATTAAATGCTCTGCATGCGTTATTCTACACAATTTAATAATAAACACTGATACCATATCATTAGAAGAGCAAAGGTTGTCTTGGAAGTCGTAAAAAATTACTTTATATTGTCTTCTCAATACTTTTTTGCATTGGAGATGACTTTTTAAACTTATTGTCATTTGTGAATATAGCCGCCTATGCAAGTTATTGTCTTCTGCTTCATGCCACATAGGATACACAATACATAACAAGACAATAGGGTTTTGTAGCATTAAATGCTGCTGCATGTGTTATCCTACAAAAGTGGGCCACGTGGAGATTGCTGTTGCATGCTTCCTCATGCGTTATTAGCTACACATTTTAATAATACATGTACCCAGAAGACGAGAAAGTTGTTTTGTTGGAAGTTGTTTCCTTAAAATTATGCTTGCTCCTAGAATCACTCAAGATTTTTCATGAGCCATCAAAAGAGGGCCACGTGGCGGAGTTACAATGAAGACGAAAAGGTTGTGTTGTTGCCTTGCTGGAAGTTTTTTCTTCCTGAATAATGCTTTTTGTACCTCCAAATTGCACTTTCAAACTATCCATCCTTACGTGGCAGCTGACGTGATATGTTGATCTGACAGCTGATGTGGCAATTTTTTTTAAAATAAAACTAAAAATAAAAATTAACATTAAAGTTAATATTCCAGATTAACATTAACATTAATATTAATATTATCGTTAATATTAACAATAATATTAATATTAACATTAACCTTAATATTAATATTAACATAAATTAATATTAACATTAAAATAACATTGATATTAACGTTAAATTATTATGGAGAAAATTAGGTTGTATAGCACCCAGTTTTCCAAATAAGGGTAATTTTAAAATTTCGTGTTTATAATTATTTTAATAATGATATTTAATTCATGATATGATTTTTGGTGATTTAAATTATTTTAACATTATTTAAATCAATGACTTGTGGTTTTGACGTTTTGCTAGTGAAACCCTAGAGACTGTTTGACCTAGAGCCTAACCATGTGATTATGATATTTTAATATCATTTTTGGCCTAAGAATATTTTTGCATTTGACCTTTTTGAATGATTTTGATATTATTTTATTATTTATGATATTGTTTTGGGGTTATTTGAGTCGGGTTCGAATTTTAACTCAATCCGACTTGAAACGGGGACCCGGGGGTAGTTTGACTCTAGTGGGACCCACACACTAGTTAGACATGGCCCACATGATATTAATTTTAGTCCACATGATAAAAATATTTTAGTTAGAGGTTAGACTAATTATTATGGATAAGGTTAGTGTGATTAGAGACTTTAGAATGACTAATTTAGCCCCAACCAATTAGCCCTTTCCTAATACTCATAGAATAGGTTAGTAGGGGCTTTTGAACTTTTCCTAATAGGACAAAATCACCTTTATGGCCAGCCACAATAAGGATAGGGTTGAGCCTCCCATTTATCATTATCCATCTATTTTTCTCTCTCTTGTTCTTCCCCAAATTCCTAGAGAGCAATCCCTAGCAATTTCTTCACAAAATCCTTCCATTTCACCACCAAATCTTCTTCTTTCCTTCTCCATTCTAGCCAAGGAGGAAGCTACCCAAGTTTGGGAGGATTCGGAGCTCGTTCGTGTCCTTTTGGAATCTCTACGTGTCGGTGTCACTCCGGGAAGGCTTTTCTTCGATTCGATCTACCGGGAGGTATAAATCTCTTCTTCTTTTCATTTCCTCATTCATATAGGTCTATTTTGAACCCATAGGAATGACCCCCATGGTTGTATCTCTATTTGTGTCCATTTTGTGTCCATTTGGAGGTCATAGGAGTGTCCTTTGTGTTGTGGATGTGTTCATATTACATATATATATATATATATATATATATATATATATATTGTAATGAGAGTGTATCTATATTTATATTTTAAATAAATGGTTAATGTTGATTCCTAAATGTGAGGGTTGTGCTTCAAGAGTGATGTTTAAAAATTGGGAATTGCCTACGGTAGTCATGGTAAGGGTTTAAGTAAAGGTTAAATTTTCATATGGAGACTGGTGAGGTAAAGATATGATTGGCAAGTTATGACCAGATGAACTTAAGAGTATCAGAAGCAGATGACTAACTCGATCTTCATTATTTTTGTGCATTAATTACCACCTCTTGAACTTCCACTTTCTAATTGAGATCCTTGACGTTCCTTATCGTGACTTTGATATTCGGAATGTAATACTAGCTGTTACCCTCCAACAAATCTTATATGCAAGACCTAGACGAGCTCACCTTCGTGTAGGTATATCACGTCCCACTAAAACCCGTCTTCTTGTACTCTATTTTCTTGATATAATTTTCTGGTCAACTGGCTAAACTATAACCTCTACCATTATACTAAATTTCTTCTTATTTCAAATAGAAATCCAGCCTTGACTCAATTCTTTCGACCCGACATGTGATGGTGTTCTGCTTGTTTCCTTAGATGCTTAACCTTGTACCTTATCTGATTACTTGACCCGTTGGTTAAGAAACTTGGACTATGTAATTCCTTTCATCATTACCACCCTTATATCTTGTGCTGCTAAATTAGCCTTAGTTTTGCAAGCTTATCTATTTTCGAGCTTGGCCATGACATATTTTATTGGGTGGCCACCCACTAACATATTGTCTAATCAGAACCGGTACATGATGGTCTGATCAACCTATTGTACTTTGGTTCGCTTTTTCATGTATCAATCTACGAGAATGGAGACATAGTTAAACTTGACCCTAGAGTCTCATTCGCGACAGCCTTGACAATTCTTCTTGAAATCTTTTCATCGCCTATGAACCTCGTATTCGTACTCAGTCGAATTAAATTAAATCATGACCTGAATCTCCATCATTGGATGCTCGTGCTCATACTTTGATTTTATTGATTTCCCTTCTTACCCAAATCTCGTTTATCCCAAAATTGATCAACTTAGATCGTGTCAAGACAAAAATCTATTTGTGATTTGTTGTGCCTAAATTTTCAATTTTTGCCATTTTATGGAATAGTAACCTTTTAATAATTTCTTAGTTGCTTGTTAATGACCAATTTTCATATAGGATGGTAGACAGCCCTACAACCTTGATGATTGTTGTTCCCTTACCTTCCCAATTAGGACACCCTAGATTGTTTGTGTGTTGATACCATAGTACTATTTTGACCTAGAATGATTAGTGTACCTAGGTGAGACTTCCAACTGCTACTGTATGCCCTGACCTTGTATACTATTCCTTCAAATTGCATGATTTAGAAAAAAAATTTAGACCTTGATTGTTGGGAGATAGGGACGTCACCCCATTAGTATCAGTTGTAAATATATATAGGTTAGTCCTTGATGTGGGGATGTGTGTCGATAAACATGTAGCTTATGAGATTTATGAGAGATTATAGTATCAGCCTTGATGGGATGTACTAGTCTTTTGGTGAGCATAAATGTGTTATGAGAGATAGGGGCCTATATGTCTTAGTAATGCATCGTTCCTTTGGTAATAGAATGTATTAATAGATGGTTAATAGGAAGATAATAGTTTGAGCATACCTATAGCCTATGATCAGTTCCTTTTCATCCTTAGTTAAGACCACTTTAAAATAGGTCCAGTCCCTTGGATATAGGTTCCAGTCTATATTTTATTGAAGTTCCATTATCGCCGTACAGCAGAGCAGTATTGGAGGTATTCCTAGATTGACACTTTTTAGATGTCCGTTTATTATTCCAGTGTTAGGAAGTGTTACCTTAGATATTGGGTAGGTTAGAGGCTCTAGAAGGAGTACTATCGATCTTAAATTTCGGGGACGAATTTTTTCTAAGGTAGGTAGAGTTGTAGCACCCAGTTTCCCAAATAAGGGTAATTTTAAAATTTTGTGTTTATAATTATTTTAATAATGATATTTAATTCATGATATGATTTTTGGTGATTTTAAATCATTTAACATTATTTAAATCAATGACTTGTGGTTTTGACGTTTTGCTAGTGAAACTAGAGACTGTTTGACCTAGAGCCTAACCATGTGATTATGATATTTTAATGTCATTTTTGGCCTAAGGATATTTTTGCATTTGACCTCTTTGAATTATTTTGATATTATTTTATTATTTATGATATTGTTTTGGGGTTATTTGAGTCGGGTTCGAATATCAACTCAATCCGACTTGAAACGGGGACCCGGGGGTAGTTTGACTCTAGTGGGACCCACACACTAGTTAGGCATGGCTCACATGATATTAATTTTAGTCCACATGATAGAAATATTTTAGTTAGAGGTTAGACTAATTATTATGGATAAGGTTAGTGTGATTAGAGACTTTAGAATGACTAATTTAGCCCCAACCAATTAGCCCTTTCCTAATACTCATAGAATAGGTTAGTAGGGGCTTTTGGACTTTTCCTAATAGGACAAAATCACCTTTATGGCTAGCCACAATAAGGATAGGGTTGAGCCTCCCATTTGTCATTATCCATCTATTTTTCTCTCTCTTGTTCTTCCCCAAATTCCTAGAGAGCAATCCCTAGCAATTTCTCCACCAAATCCTTCCATTTCACCACCAAATCTTCTTCTTTCCTTCTCCATTCTAGCCAAGGAGGAAGCTACCCAAGTTTGGGAGGATTCGGAGCTCGTTCGTGTCCTTTTGGAATCTCTACGTGTCGGTGTCGCTCCGGGAAGGCTTTTCTTCGATTCGATCTACCGGGAGGTATAAATCTCTTCTTCTTTTCATTTCCTCATGCATATAGGTCTATTTTGAACCCATAGGAATGACCCCCGTGGTTGTATCTCCATTTGTGTCCATTTTGTGTCCATTTGGAGGTCATAGGAGTGTCCTTTGTGTTATGGATGTGTTCATGTTACATATATAGATTTATATATATATATATATATATATATATATTGTAATGAGAGTGTATCTATATTTATATATATAATAAATGGTTCATGATGATTATATAATCAAGTTTGTGAGTGTGGTTCCTCATATTATTATTGCTATTTTTGTTGTGGATAATTAGGATATATATTGTGTATTCTTTTGGCTCAAACTATCTAAATCCGTCATGATTTTTATCCACGTTTTTAATTTCAGCCCTAACTTAGAAATGTCATAACTTCTAGCTCAAAGCTCGGTTTAATCTTCCGTTTTTTTAAAAGAAGCGTATTGAAGTTAGCTTTCCAAAAACATGTATTAATAGGCCTAATTCTTTCTGTAACTTTTTGGAGAATTATTTGAGTGTCAGCTGTATGAAAGACAAACGCGTTCTCGGTGTTTTCACGATTCCGGGAGTTTTCGAAAACAAAAATGCGATCCGTTTGAAGTTTCGGAAGGCTAACACATAGATCTATAATATACTTTAATCCTAAATTTTAATTCATGCTGAGATGGTACAATATTGATTATTAGTAGGAGTTACTATTCGGCATATGCATTTTGTGCACCCTTGTGTGTAATATAATATTCTATTTGATTTTAACCCATGTTAATGTATATACATTATGTAACTAAATAGAGAATACAAGCATGAGTAAATGGCTAAATAAATGATGTATGGGGTGTAAGTATCCTATTTAATGTAAGCATGTATAAGTATGGCTTGTAATGAATATGTAGGTTCCATAGTATGTAATGTATGGTACATATAGTGGTGCAAGAGAATAAATGAATGATGAATGAATGAAAGCATGAATGTAATGTAATAATAGATATAATGTATGCAATATACAAGTTAATGAGATGTAATGTTCTATGTTAACACAAATCCTATATTACCTCATGTACCCCCTTACACTATGTTGACACTATCACCCTTGACACATTGTTCACTTACACTTTGATACTCTTTGATATGTATATACTATGTATGCCCATTTAACCCTCACTTGCCCCTTTGCCATGTTCACATACACACACATAGCCTCTTAAATAAGTATTTATGAATATAGTTAACTTAGCTATGTATGTATATTATATATATGTTAGCATATTGTGTTGTAATATATATAAGTTTATATAACCATTTGAAATGCCATGATTATAGACCTAATGTTGAATACTAATATATGTATGTGTATATATGTGTAGACATATATGGCTTAAAGTAATAGATTACCTAGTGTATATCCAATGTGAATTCTTGCCTATTTGAGTATTGAATAATTGCATGCTATATAGAGTCGGGTGTATGTTGGCATGTATAGCCTTGTATTGATGTGTGCTTGCTAGGATAGTCTTGGTTAGGCCTAGTAAGACTTGCTGGGTTAGGACATGACCTAGTTGACCTAGTTTGACTAGTGCAGTTGACCAGAGTTGACCAAGGGTTGACTTTGGCCTAGTTTGACCTAGATTCATGTAGAATGCATTGTAGTGCTTTATATTACCCTTCTGGATATGTTGTGACTTGTGCTGTTCTAATTAGGAGCCAGACACCTCTCCTCGGACAGTATCTTTACCTTGGACATTCAGATATCAAGCGAGTACATTCTCTGATTATTTCATATCCTTTTTAGAATTATATTCCTGCTTTACATTACTATACTTGATGCTGTCACGACATTATCACGGATTAGTACTATATTGATCTCTTCATGCGATGTTATCCCCCTCGGGAGCATCGGGTACATTGTGTCATGTGCGTTTCACTTTCATCATGTACTTCTGTGCTTTCACCATACATGTACACTCTTGTGAATCTTGTACTCTCATGTTCACAGAGCCTTCATGTATATTATCATGTGCACCCTTTTAAGGGCCCTATGTGATATCATGTACAATAACATAACCTCTTTAGATCCTTGTGTATTGATTAGGGAAACGGAGGAGTGCTAGTAGTCATGTGAACAATTCCATAGTAGTGTAGATCATGTACAACTCTTTAGTGTAGATCATGTACAAATTTGTCCCGTTCACATGTGCTATCTTGTACTCTACATCACTAGCCACTGTTAGTTCTCTATTTATAGTAGATATTTCTATTACAGTTCTCTCCCTGTTTACATACTGTATTTCTTCAGATCCTGTATCTTACTTTACTGCATGATTATATTTTCTAACCTGCTATGATTTGTTGAGATGTATTGTGCTCGCTCCTATCCTGACTGGACCTGTTGATAAATTTTACAGATGGCCTGGAATTGCCTGCTAGCCTAGAGGAGACACAGTAGAGGTTGTTTAGGTAGTTATTTCATTTTGTCTGGAGTTGTATTTTCTTGTGGATTATTGTATCTGTATTTGAGTTTTGAGATGTATTTCTGGGTTTATGTATCTTAGACACTTAGACTTCTATCTCCTGTATCTCTTTTGGATTTCATGTTTTATCTATCCTTATCAGGCTATACCTTAGATGTGATTGAGTCTGTATCTGCTATGTCACCCCCATTCGGGAAGTATAAACTGCTTAGCATTATATTGTTAAATATTGTGACCTAGGACATCGTTCTACCGCCGACACTGCGGCGTAGGCTGGGCGTAGTTACGTTCTCGTACCCTAACAGTGGGTACGGGTCGTGACAGGTAGTTAACTTTTTGGATTAAAATTTGCCATGTCATCAGTCATGTCAGATGACACACTATTAATTTAGGAAAATGCTAAGAAGCTCATTTATTTAACATGCCACATCAGATGGGAGGGCTTTATATAGAGGGTCAATTTGGAGGTACGATAATATCATTACTCTTTCTTGTTGTATTGTTTCTTGTCCTTCGTTTCTTCTGCTGGTTTCTAACACACTCTATTTTCTTCAATGTCGACGTCACATGGAGAAAGTGATCGTCGTGTGGAAGATTTAGTCGATGAAGAAAGCCTCCTTTCAAGAAGACTGTCAGATGATTTGGATGATGAGCAAAGTTTGGAAGTTGTTAGCTTAGGAGACAGTAAAGAACAAGATGGAGACATCAACTCAAACAATAAAATGTTATTTCGCATCACCCTTTATAATGGATTAAAGAAATGCATTATATTTTTACATCTATTTCTCATGTTTATTTTGTTTTATTCTGTTCTTAGGGACGACGATGAATCTCCATTGGATTTCGATGCATCGACGATGAAAAAAATATTACAATCTGTCAACATTAATAAAGATCCAACCATGATCTTAGAAGAAGATATTGTTGGCCTACAGTTCAACTCTATTGAAGAAGCAGGGACATTCTACCGAATTTATTCAAAAGCATATGGTTTCAGTATTAGAAAGAACGAGGTAAAGAAAAACAAATCTGGTATAAAACCCCTAAATTTCTACTTATTTATTTATTTATTAATTTGCATGGATTTTAAATTTTTGGTACTATATGTCACGTAGCCGTATTGTACGTCGTATGCGAAATTTTCGTTTGCTCGACGAGTACGAATATGTGCGAGCGTACATATTTTATAAAAACATTTTCTTTTCTATTTTAATATACACTTTCAAAATTATATAATTATTATTCTTGCTATAAAAAGCCTTTTGTTTCTAAAAAGTTATTAATAATAAATAATATTTTGTATACTAGAAAAGCCTAATTATGTAAATGATATTTGTTGCATACAAATATTTCGTTATTTATTTATTGGTCTATTTTAAATAAAAGTATAATTTTCGGAATTTATTAATAGTAATATTTTATTGTTCAAAAAGATATTTAAAAATATTTATTATTTTCAAAATTATTATTATTGGTATTTTGAAAAATATTTTTGGAAGTTATTTTGGCCAATTAAATCTTGATTTAATGTTTGGAATTATTTAAATAGATTAAACTAGTATCTATATTTGGAATTGGATTATTTGATTTGATTTTAAACTAAAGGAATTTAATTTAAATAGGATTTGCATTTGGATTTGGATTTGAATTTAATAGATTGGTTTATCTAATTTGGGTTTTAAATATCCTAGTCCATATCTAATTGGGAATTCCTACATCCTATAAATAGGCAGGTACTCCTCCAATTTTTTTATCATCCACCAAATTTTCTTCACAAATTTCCACAAAGTGTACGTGCCTCGTGTCGGTGTCCATCTCTTCCGTGTCAGCCATGACGGCCTCGGGTCCGACCCCGGGTGTCTCTCCAATAGGTTATTTCATTACATATACATTCATTTCTCTTCTTATTGTCCGACAATCCCGGATCTCATCACCGTCCTCGTGTCCGACACTTGGACACAAGCCCTAATCATAAACCCAACCCTAAGTCCCTAAACCTTAGCCCTAACCCTAATCGACAACTCTGCCACCCTTCCTGCTGCTCGAACCCCGCCACGACCATCGCCACCACGACCACACACCCGGCCATCTTCATCACCACCCCCATGCCCTCACGACCACCTCCGCCTAGATGAACAACACCACCACAACCCGGCACTCCGACCCCTCAGCACCCCATCTCTGTCCCCGACTCAACCACCTCGGCCAAACACCATTGCCACCCCGGCCAACGACGGCCGCGCCCAAAAAGAAGCCAAAAACCCAAAATTTAACCAAATAAGAACACACGCACACACCCCTCACCTCCGACAGAGCCGTCTCCTCCGCCGTGCCTTGCCGACATGAGCCCGTACTTCTCCGGCCGCCTCCGCCATATCCCTCCGTAGCCGTCACCTTGTACTGCGACCAACACGCTGCGACGCCGAGTGTCCCTCCGGAGTCGGCGACGGTCGCCACCACCGGTCCGTTCTCGCACGGCCCCGCCGATCTGGTGAGCTCCGGCTACCGAAACCCTCCGAACACCGTAAACCCCCTTCCTCCGTCGCTCTAGCGACCAGCGCCGCCCCGACGCTGGCGCCGCGTCACCCCTCTATGTGCTCCCCTTTTTCCTTCGCCTCCGCGCCCAGCTTTCGACCGCCCCGTTAGATCCGCCACCGCCACGGTTGATCCACCGAGAACCCCGCCTCGCCGACCTCCGGCATGCCCTAGAAGCACTGCTTCCGCCGTACAGGCCCCTCCGATCATCTCTCCCCTCCGACTCCTCCTCGATCCTCCCGCTTCTCCTCCCTCGATCTTCACCTCCGCCGACTCCACACAGCTCAGAGCAGCCCCTCTCAGCGTCTGCTCCGCCTGAACCTTCGCTCACCGCCTCGCTCTCCCTCTAAGCCCGCCGGACCGCCGACTTCCGCTCCCCCTCTCGAAAACCCTCCGACCACTCGCTCACCCGCTCCTCCCTCTCTCTCTCTTCCTCTCCTTTGCTCTTCTCTCTTTTAATTATTTTCAAATGGCCAAAGGTTCGAGTACTGCACTGATTAAAGTAAACAGCAGTACAACTGTACTGTTGTTAACTTTTGTTTCTTTCAATTATTTATTTTATTTATTTTATAATTTTTATTGTTATTATTATTATTATTATTTCGATTATTATCATAATTATTATTATTGTTATTATTATTATAATTATAATTATCAGTATTATTGTTATTATCATTATCATTATTATTATTATTATTAAGTAACTAGATAGTTACGATTTTCCAAAATCATGTTTGACAACTCAATAGCCTAAAATATTTTCTAGATTGGAATATATTTATCTAAAATATTTTGGAACAAATAAAAATTTGTTTCTACCTAGAAATCCTATTTTGACAAATCTAGAGTTTTGCTTAAAAACAATTTTTATGTTTTTTTTATGTTTTTTTTATTTTTTTTATCTCAAAATTATTTTACTAGTAAATTATTTTCAAGTATTTAAATTAGAAGTATTTTTAACTAATAATATACTTTCCAAATTAGTATATATTATTTTTTTCAATATTGATATGAAGTATTTTTGCTAAGTAAATTAAGTTTTGGCCTAAAAATGATTTTTCATATCCTATGAATATTTTGGGTTAATAAAAGTATAGTTTTTAAGGGATTATAAATAGTTTTCGAAATCTTATATATTAATTATTCCATCACTTTTGATTATCCTTCTATCTGTATCCAGTCCTATTATTCATATTTCTTCGTCCATCTCGAGCCTACCTTATGACCACCCTAACTAATTTAACCCTTCTGGACCCAATGGAACTGTCCGTGCCACCATCAGAGGTCCCCATGCATAGTTGTTGCACCGAAGTTGTAAATCGTGCCACCGTGATATTCGCAGCACACCAGGCGTCCTACCAGGCAAGACACCTTGCCATCAGCTGTTTAATTATTGTAGCTCATATTTCATGCATTACTTATTTTCTTTATGTAAAATAAACTGTGATACATGGCATAACTGTTAGAACTTACTGTTCATTTATTTCCTGCTATGTATTATTTTTCTCACATTAAACCTAGATTTAAGGGACCACCTTGTGTGTTGTATTCATTGGCCTTGACACGTGGTAACACGAAGTTGTGTGTCGTATGTAGAACACGGAAGTGCGTGATTGGCTGGCCACCAGTACGTACAAGTCGTGCGATAGGAATAACCGCTAATAGAGATTGCATGCTAGTTTGACTTAGCGGTTATAGTGGTTTGTGTTGTGGATGCAACACAGTAGGCATTGGGTGGGGAGGACAATTCCTTAGCGTATGGGTTTCGATGCACTTCCCTTGTGACCCGGACTCTCCGCTGGAGATACAGGGTTGATGACCCATGATTACTGACGGCCACTGACGATTCTGCGGAACGTCATGCTCTTCCTGCTGGGGCCTCTGGTGCCCAAAGGGGGACTACGCCGATCCTATTCAGCCAGGGCCCATGCGTAGGAAGGATTGTTCTTAACAACATTTCACTTAGAATGGTAGGCTACCCTATCCGTTAGGTACGAGTACTTTTGGTTTGGGTACTTGTATCTGACCGTGGCTTGGAACAATAACTTGTCGCAGATTAGTTCGTCACATCTTGTCCTTGTTTGGTTGTAGGTGTGACTTACTACTTCGATGAGAAGGTATTGAACCTTGTTGGGGTCCGGATACCATATCGAATTCTTAGCATGGGAAGATACGTCACCGTGAATTAGTTTACCATCTCCTGTCCTTGTTTGGTTGGGGGGATGGTACGCTCGTTCAGTAGTTGCGTATTGGACTATGTTATAAATTCGATTTACTTATTTATTTGAGCGATATTTATTCAGTTTATATGGCATGCTATTATGTGTCTTGTTACGTCCCTCTGAGGACCTGGTTGTCTTGCCAGGTGTGTGCTATTGTCTTTCGCAGGTGCTTTCGCTCTAGCCGTGTTCATTGCTATTTCTCGAGGATGATTGCATTTGGATCGTCTTCGCTTCGCTCGTCACTCATTTTATTTTCTATGTACTTTTCCTTATTTTGTTGGTAGTGGATTTGTCTCCGCCCAACATATTGTATCAAGACAAATTTATTCTCATTATATGATCCTTATTCATTTATTCTGTGTGGATAAGATTAGTTATGGTTCTACTGCATTTTACAGCTTATGTATCCATACGAGGTTTCCATATATTGGAGTATACTTCGTATGAATACAGCTGGCATGTCTACGTTCCTAGTCCTACGTATGTTGGGACTGGGGCGTTACATGTTTTTGTGGTGGTCCATGCAGGTCAAGATAAATTGTTTGGTTACTTTACCGTACCAAGCAAGCCTGCGTATAGGATTAGAAGTCTAGGATCTCATCCACATACTTGACCATCACCCTTGATTTATCTACCGTTGACTCATCAATTGCATCTTGCTTGATTCCTTCTATCCTTATCCTTATCTTCCCCTTTGTGCTTGCTAGAAATTGACCCTACAAGTTAGATGTCCCAAACACCATTAGTATAATTCTTTAAGTTGGGTAGACTACCTTATGACCTAGCAACCCCTTTGACCTAGTGACCTATATTAGCAAGCTTATTTAGATCCTAGAATCTAAAGAACCTAACCCTTCTAGCCAACCAAAGACTTGGACAAGAAGACTATAGGACAATTGTATGACTTAGAATCATTCTACCTTCTTTTTATCTAAATATCTCGTGCCTATGTTTTTTTACCACTTTGACTAATATTGCAACTATAATCTAGTTTTACAAACTCATCCATTTATCGAGTTTGTTCATAACTTATGCCATTGAGCGGCCGCTCACTAACATATTGTCTAATCAGAACCGGTGCATGATGGTCTGATCAACCGAGTGCACTTTGGTTTGCCTTTTTCATATATCAATCTACGTGGACGGGGACATAATTAAACTTTGCCCTTACAATCCCATCCACGACTGTCTTGACAATTCCTTTGAAATTCTTTTCGATCGTTCTTGAATCACGTATTCGTATTCGATAACGTCGAACTCTATATTGCTTTCGTCTTCACCTATTTTAGGAGGACGGAAGCGTTGTGCTAGAAATTCCTCTAGCTATCCTATCACCTAATGACCATTAACACTCAATGTGACTATATCCTTGTCTTAATTACTCGTTCTTTCCCTCGACCCTAAATATATAATTATGACTTTCTAATCACTTGAATTTAAGAGTGATTACAATCGCCTCGTAATCATATCTTCAACCTAGACTACGACCATATCAACTTCGAACCCTTCTATCTACCGTTGTGCCTTCTCACCCCCTACTAATTCTTAATTTCGAGGTCGAAATTTCTTTTAAGTTGGGTAGGATGTAAAACCCCTAAATTTCTACTATTTTTTATTTATTTATTAATTTGCACGGATTTAAAATTTTTGGTACTGTATGTCACGTAGCCGTATTGTACGTCGTATGTGAAATTTTCGTTTGCTCGACGAGTACGAATATGTGCGAGCGTACATATGTTATAAAAACATTTTCTTTTCTATTTTAATATACTTTCAAAATTATATAATTATTATTCTTGCTATAAAAAGCCTTTTGTTTCTAAAAAGTTATTAATAATAAATAATATTTTGTATACTAGAAAAGCCTAATTATGTAAAGGATATTTGTTGCATACAAATATTTCGTTATTTATTTATTGGTCTATTTTAAATAAAAGTATAATTTTCGGAATTTATTAATAGTAATATTTTATTGTTCAAAAAGATATTTAAAAATATTTATTATTTTCAAAATTATTATTATTGGTATTTAGAAAAATATTTTTGGAAGTTATTTTGGCCAATTAAATCTTGATTTAATGTTTGGAATTATTTAAATAGATTAAACTAGTATCTATATTTGGAATTGGATTATTTGATTTGATTTTAAACTAAAGGGATTTAATTTAAATAGGATTTGCATTTGGATTTGGATTTGAATTTAATAGATTGGTTTATCTAATTTGGGTTTTAAATATCCTAGTCCATATCTAATTGGGAATTCCCACATCCTATAAATAGACAGGTACTCCTCCAATTTTTTTATCATCCACCAAATTTTCTCTACAAATTTCCACAAAGTGTACGTGCCTCGTGTCGGTGTCCATCTCTTCCGTGTCAGCCGTGACGGCCTCGGGTCCGACCCCGGGTGTCTCTCCAATAGGTTATTTCTTTACATATACATTCATTTCTCTTCTTGTTGTCCGACAATCCCGGACCTCATCACCGTCCTCGTGTCCGACACTTGGACACAAGCCCTAATCATAAACCCAACCCTAAGTCCCTAAACCTTAGCCCTAACCCTAATCGACAACTCTGCCACCCTTCCTGCTGCTCGAACCCCGCCACGACCATCGCCACCACGACCACACACCCGGCCATCTTCATCACCACCCCCATGCCCTCACGACCACCTCCGCCTAGATGAACAGCACCACCACAACCCGGCACTCCGACCCCTCAGCACCCCATCTCTGTCCCCGACTCAGCCACCTCGGCCAAACACCATTGCCACCCCGGCCAACGACGGCCGCGCCCAAAAAGAAGCCCAAAACCCAAAATTTAACCAAATAAGAACACACGCACACACCCCTCACCTCCGACAGAGCCGTCTCCTCCGCCGCGCCTTGCCGACATGAGCCCGTATTTCTCCGGCCGCCTCCGCCATATCCCTCCGCAGCCGTCGCCTTGTACTGCGACCAACACGCTGCGACGCCGAGTGTCCCTCCGGAGTCGGTGACGGTCGCCACCACCGGTCCGTTCTCGCGCGGCCCCGCCGATCTGGTGAGCTCCGGCCACCGAAACCCTCCGAACACCGTAAACCCCCTTCCTCCGTCGCTCCAGCGACCAGTGCCGCCCCGACGCTGGCGCCGCGTCATCCCTCTCTGTGCTCCCCTTTTTCCTTCGCCTCCGCGCCCAGCTTCCGACCGCCCCATCAGATCCGCCACCGCCACGGTTGATCCACCGAGAGCCCGCCTCGTCGACCTCCGGCATGCCCTAGAAACACCGCTTCCGCCGCACAGGCCTCTCCGATCATCTCTCCCCTCCGACTCCTCCTCGATCCTCCCGCTTCTCCTCCCTCGATCTTCACCTCTGCCGACTCCACACAGCTCAGAGAAGCCCCTCTCAGCGTCTGCTCCGCCTGAACCTTCGCCTACCGCCTCGCTCTCCCTCTCAGCCCGCCGGACCGTCGACTTCCACTCTCCCTCTCGAAAACCCTCCGACCACTCGCTCACCCGCTCCTCCCTCTCTCTCTTCTTCTCCTTTGCTCTTCTCTCTCATCTCTTTTAATTATTTTCAAATGGCCAAAGGTTCGAGTACTGCACTGATTAAAGTAAACAGCAGTACAACTGTACTGTTGTTAACTTTTGTTTCTTTTAATTATTTATTTTATTTATTTTATAATTTTTATTGTTATTATTATTATTATTATTTCGATTATTATCATCATTATTATTATTGTTATTATTATTATAATTATAATTATCAGTATTATTATTATTATCATTATTATTATTATTATTATTATTAAGTAACTAGATAGTTACGATTTTCCAAAATCATGTTTGACAACTCAATAGCCTAAAATATTTTCTAGATTGGAATATATTTATCTAAAATATTTTGGAACAAATAAAAATTTGTTTCTACCTAGAAATCCTATTTTGAAAAATCTAGAGTTTTGCTTAAAAACAATTTTTATGTTTTTTTTATGTTTTTTTTAATTTTTTTTATCTCAAAATTATTTTACTAGTAAATTATTTTCAAGTATTTAAATTAGAAGTATTTTTAACTAATAATATACTTTCCAAATTAGTATATATTATTTTTTTCAATATTGATATGAAGTATTTTTGCTAAGTAAATTAAGTTTTGGCCTAAAAATGATTTTTCATATCCTATGAATATTTTGGGTTAATAAAAGTATAGTTTTTAAGGGATTATAAATAGTTTTCGAAATCTTATATATTAATTATTCTATCACTTTTGATTATCCTTCTATCCGTATCCAGTCCTATTATTCATATTTCTTCGTCCATCTCGAGCCTACCTTATGACCACCCTAACTAATTTAACCCTTCTGGACCCAATGGAACTGTCCGTGCCACCATCAGAGGTCCCCATGCATAGTTGTTGCACCGAAGTTGCAAATCGTGCCACCGTGATATTCGCAGCACACCAGGCGTCCTACCAGGCAAGACACCTTGCCATCAGCTGTTTAATTATTGTAGCTCATATTTCATGCATTACTTATTTTCTTTATATAAAATAAACTGTGATACATGGCATAACTGTTAGAACTTACTGTTCATTTATTTCCTGCTATGTATTATTTTTCTCACATTAAACCTAGATTTAAGGGACCACCTTGTGTGTTGCATTCATTGGCCTTGACACATGGTAACACGAAGTTGTGTGTCGCATGTAGAACACGGAAGTGCGTGATTGGCTGGCCACCAGTACGTACAAGCCGTGCGATAGGAATAACCGCTAATAGAGATTGCATGCTAGTTTGACTTAGCGGTTATAGTGGTTTGTGTTGTGGATGCAACACAGTAGGCATTGGGTGGGGAGGACAATTCCTTAGCTTATGGGCTTCGATGCACTTCCCTTGTGACCCGGACTCTCTGCTGGAGATACAGGATTGATGACCCATGATTACTGACGGCCACTGACGATACTACGGAACGTCATGCTCTTCCTGCTGGGGCCTCTGGTGCCCAAAGGGGGACTACGCCGATCCTATTCAGCCAGGGCCCATGCGTAGGAAGGATTGTTCTTAACAATATTTCACTTAGAATGGTAGGCTACCCTATCCGTTAGGTACAAGTACTTTTGGTTTGGGTACTTGTATCTGACCGTGGCTTGGAACAATAATTTATCGCGGATTAGTTCGTCATATCTTGTCCTTGTTTGGTTGTAGGTGTGACTTACTACTTCGATGAGATGGTATTGAACCTTGCTGGGGTCCGGATACCATATCGGATTCTTAGCATGGGAAGATACGTCGCCGTGAATTAGTTTACCATCTCCTGTCCTTGTTTGGTTGGGGGGATGGTACGCTCGTTCAGTAGGTGCATATTGGACTATGTTATAAATTCGATTTACTTATTTATTTGAGCGATATTTATTCAGTTTATATGGCATTCTATTATGTGTCTTGTTACGTCCCTCTGAGGACCTGGTTGTCTTGCCAGGTGTGTGCTATTGTCTTTCGCAGGTGCTTTCGCTCTAGCCGTGTTCATTGCTATTTCTCGAGGATGATTGCATTTGGATTGTCTTCGCTTTGCTCGCCACTCATTTCATTTTCTATGTACTTTTCCTTATTTTGTTGGTAGTGGATTTGTCTCCGCCCAACATATTGTATCAAGACAAATTTATTCTCATTATATGATCATTTATTCATTTATTCTGTGTGGATGAGATTAATTATGGTTCTACTGCATTTTACAGCTTATGTATCCATACGAGGTTTCCATATATTGGAGTATACTTCGTATGAATACAGCTGGCATGTCTACGTTCCTAGTCATACGTATTTTGGGACTGGGGCGTTACATCTGGTATGGTGACGATCCGTAGTTGGTGTTGTACGAATGCGGGATTCAGACACAAGAAATACAAGGAAGCTCCAAACAGGGTTCGTGAGCCAAGAAGTGAAAGCAGAAGTGGTTGTAAAGCAATTTTTCGTATTGGGTACACCCTTAAAACAAAGATGTGGTCCGTCAAAAATTTTTATGTACATCACAACCATAACCTGGCAAATAATTATGAATCAGCTTTTTTGAGATCCCATCGTAATATAACACCCGCAGAGTTGGAAGAAATTAAGATTATGAAGCAATCAGGGATGGGGACTGGAGAGATATGGAATTTACTTGTCCAGAAGAAAGGTGGCTGGGATAATGTTGGATGGACGAGAAAGGATTTATACAACGCTCTCGCTCAAGATAGTAGAGCACTCGACGATGTTCATGCTTCGACAACACTTACATTTCTTCAATCAAAGGAGAACAGTGACCCAGATTTTTTCTACGACTACAAGGTAGACGAAGATTCCAGATTGACCCATCTCTTTTGGGCTGACGGTTCTTGTCGATTCGATTACGAATTATTTGGAGATTCACTAGCATTCGATTCTACATATAAAACAAATAGAAGTCAAATGCCGTTGGTGGTTCGAGTGGGTACAAACAATCATGCGATGACTTGTGTGTTTGGGTTTGCAATGATCCATAATGAGACTGCGGAGACTTATTCTTGGGTTCTGGAAAAATTCCTAGAGTGTATGAATGGCAAATTACCAGTGACAGTTCTCACGGATGGTTGCAGATCCATGAATAAAGCAATTGAAGATTTAATGCCCAGCGTAGTTCATCGAACGTGCTCATGGCATATCCTTAACAATGCTGCCAAACATGTACACCGAGAGGGTTTTCACAATAAACTGAGTCTTCTTATTAAAAGGTACATAGCACACTTGCTACTTTACTTTGAAGTATGTTGTTGTTACAATATCACAACTTTAGTTAATGTCCATATTTTCTAAACAGGTACTATTCAGTCGAAGAATTTGAAAACCGTTGGCAGCAGATGCTAACAGATTATAATTTAGAAAACAATGAGTGGACCACTGCATTGTACAGAACGAGGGAGCGATGGGCGGACACATTCCTACGTGGTAATTATTTTGGCGGTTCTACTGCAACAAATAGATGTGAATCTTTGAACGCATTTCTGAAAAGGTTTTTGAATGAGAAGCTGCCACTTTGGAAGGCCCTTCAAAATTGTGACCACGGTTTGGCGGCCTTACGTTACGGCCAGATGGGTAAGCATGTCAATGATAAATTCTCAACACCAGTTGTGAATCAAACTAGCATAGCTGCAATAGAAGGTAAATTTGCCGCAATTTACACTAAAATGGTGTTTATAGATGTTAGGAAGGAAATCACACGTTCTGATGCATATACTGTTCCCCATCATCACATCGTAAGAGAGGCAGAAGTTTGCACTGTCCAAAAGTATTTGTCGCCAAACAGTGTCAACCGGAAGGTTACATTTCATCCGGCCGACAACATCATAAAATATGAATGCATGTGGATGGAGACCAAGGGGATTCCTTGTAGGCATATTTTTTCAGCAATGAAAAGATTGCAAATTGGAGATATTCCAAAGAACTTGATAAAATCTCGTTGGCTCAAGGATTGCAAAGAGAGTTATCTCTCCGGACCTGGCTCAGAAAGAAGATTCAACCACCCAGACATTATTGAGAGCAGAAGGTATGGTGCTATTAATGAACAAGTTAATCTGTTTACATACTATTGTAAGAAATCAAGCAAAATTCAAGAGAGGGGAACGGAGTTGATGTCGTCTGTTCTGATGGAGTTGAAAGAAATGGTGACCGATATTGGCGAAGAAGAACAAATGGTAGCTGATGCAGTTCATGGAGTGCATGAAGCTTTAAAAGAGCCAAATCCGGTAGCAACAAAAGGAAGGCCTTCTCAAGGGAAATCAAGCCAGCCTACAGAAAGTCATCCTATCCCGAAGCCTAGAGTATGTAGATTTTATAAAAAATTGGGTCACGATTATCGTAATTGTAAAGTACGAAAGCGAAATAGTGACAATGAGCAAATGGAATAAAATGAAAAGTCGTTGACTTAAGACAATGTCTTTCTTATGTGGCAAGATTTCATTCACACGAGACAATTAGATAAAAAAATATGTTCTCTAATGCAAAAGTTTGAGAAGACAATTAGATAAAAATGGAGAACATTAAATTCCAAATTCAAACGTAGTACATCAAAAATGGAGAAAATATGTTCTCCGTGCAGTTCAAAACGGAGAATAACATTCTCCGTTTCAAATGACACGGTGAATTTCATTCTCCGTTTCAAATTAAAACGGAGAATGAACATTCTAATGTATTTTTAACACTGGGAATCTTATTCTCCGTTTCAAAATAAACAGAGAATACCGTTCTCCGTTCCAAATTAAATGGCGAATAAAATCCTCAATCGTTTTAATACTGGGAACGACATTCTCCGTGAAGTTCAAAACAAAGAATATAATTCTCCGTTACAAATGAAACGGAGAATATCATTCTCCGTTTTAAACTAAAACGGAGAATGAACATTCTAATGTGTTTTTAACACTGGGAATGTTATTCTCCGTGTAATTCAAAACGGAGAATGTTATTCTCCGTTTAATAAAACACGGAGAATGCTATTGCGGTATCGTGGTTACAATGCTAGACTTGTATTCAAGAGGTCATTGGTTCAAATCTTGACTATAACAAAATTTTGTTTTATTTATACTTCTTTTGTAAGTTATCTATGGGGCCCATTTAAAAGGGAAAAAACTTTGATACAGGAGCCTATGTATGACATGTGGGCCATCTCAAAATTTATGTGTATATATATGTTTACACGTTTTACAAAGCAAGAGGGGACCACATGTCATACATAGGGGTATCAAAACTTTGAAAAAAGTTTTGTTAGAAAAGAGTTTTGTGGGCCCTATTAAAATTTATGTATATATATATATATATATATGTACACATTTTATAAAGCAGGAAGGGCCCACATGTCATACATAGGGGGTATCAAAACTTTGATACCCCCTACTGTATCAAGAAAAAAACTTTGATACAGTAGGGGGTATCAAAGTTGGCAGAATTCGAAGGGGGCAGATTCGTTGGTATTAATGGCATATAAATGGCCGTAGTTGGAAGAGTTTGTTCTAGTCTTACTTAGCTTTAATTGAGAAGGGGCAGATGCATTGGTATTGATGGAAATTAATTGAATTGAATTTGAAGTGGCTGCCTTTTTGGCGCATGAGTCCGAGTTGTTCCATGCCTATAAATGGCAGTAGTGTAGAGTGAGTTTGTTCTCGTCTCACTTAGCTTTTCTTGTGGAGATGGACTCTACCGATCCCCCACCTTGGCAAGACTCTTTCCTCTTGGTTGTCGATCTCCTCGTTCGAAGAAGCTTTGGTGGTAAAGTCCTTCAGAAGGCTGACATGTGCCTAGGTTTGGATTTATTGCCAATCCACGCTCTGTCGAAGCGCCCGCACGTTGATTGGCTCGGACTATGCACGGTGTACTTTGCCGCCAGTAGTTCATTTCTTCAACATGTTCCATTGGTCCGACGATGCACGGTGGTGAAGTCCTTCAGAAGACTAGATGTGCATGAGTTTGGAGTTTATTATCGTTCCACGCTCTGTCGAAGCGCCAGCCAGGAGTCTATTTCTTCGATATGTTCCTTGTTGAAGAAGGATGGATTTGCACGATGATCTGCCTCAAGGAATTCCTTGAGGCAGTGGGTTCCTTTGCCTCAGTGAGTTCCTTTGCTCGGAGGATTCACGATGAAGTAACTTGCCTCAAGGAGTCATCCAACGGTTCCTATGCTCTGACGATGCACGATGAATACCACGTAGACACGAACTGAAAGACGATAGAGAACAACACTCCTTCACAGATGAAGCTTTCAATTAAATTCCTTGAGGCAAAATACTTCATCGTGAATCGTCAGAGCAATGGAACTCCCTGAACAAAGGAACTCCGTGCATAGTCAGAGCAATGGAACTCCATGAACAAAGGAACTCCGTGTATAGTCAGAGCGAATCAAAGTGCGAGCGCTCCGACAGAGTGTGGGTTTGGATTTATTGCGCTCGTACTTTGATTCGCTCTGACTATGCACGAAGTTCCTTTGTTCATGGAGTTCCATTGCTCTGACTATGCACAGAGTTCCTTTGTTCAGGGAGTTTCATTGCTCTGACGATGCATGATGAAGTAATTTGCCTCAAGGAATTCAATTGAAAGCTTCATCTGTGAGGAGTGTTGTTCTCTGTCGTCTTTTAGTTCGTGTCCATGTGGTAGATGGTATTCATCGTGCATCGTCAGAGCATAGGAACCATTGGATGACTCCTTGAGGCAAGTCACTTCATCGTGTATCCTCCGAGCAAAGGAACTCACTGAGGCAAAGGAACTCACTGCCTCAAGGAATTTCTTTGCCTCAAGGAGTTCCATTGCTCTGCGATGCCTGTACGCAGCTCACATTCAACTTTTTTCTTGATAGTAGGATTTTATGTAGTATTTCAGACTTTCATAATGTACATGTAACTCAAAAAGTCAAACTTTTTGTGGTTATCACAATATAAATGTAACTCAAAAAGGATTTTATTATAAAAGACAGCAGAGCAGACATTATAAAAGACATAAGTTCTCTTGAAATCTAATTCTTAGCCCACACCAACCTCATCATTGTAGTCTTCTTAGTCCATACCAACCTCGTTATATTCTCATCAAGCTCATCTTCATTCTCTTTTTCAAACTAAACGGAGAATAACATTCTACATTTCGAAAGACACGGAGAACGTCATTCTCCGTTTAAATAAAAATGGCGAATGAACATTTTAATGTGTTTATTATCCGTTCAAGACAGATGGAGAATGTTATTATCCGTTCTGAAATAAACGGTGAATAGAATCCTCAAACGATTTAATTTAAACGGGAAAGTTATTCTCCGTTTCAAGTAAACGGAGAATTCCATTCTCCGTTCCAACTAAAACGGAGAATATAATCCGAAGGGGCAGATTCATTAGGAATAAATGGCATATAAATGGAAGAATTCATTGGTATTAATGGCATATAAATGGCAGATTCATTGGTATTAATGACAATAAAAGTGACTGCAGCTTGGCACATGAGTTCGAGTTGTTAAATTTTGCCAATAAATGACAGAATTTGGGAGATCTTATTATAAAAATGACTGCCCTTTTGGCACATGAGTTCGAGTTGTTTCATATGTAAATAAAAGTCAAAATTTTTATAGTTTTGACAATGTAAATGTAATTCAAAAATGATTATATTATAAAAGCAGAGCTGATAAAAGACAGAAGTTCCTTGTCCAATTACATCATAATTACATTGTTGTTTTACAATGTCATTGCTAGGTTCGTTTTACATATTTGCTTGAAAGCAACTCCTTAGCCCATGACAACCTCATCGTTGTAATCTTCTGGTGAGTTTTATTGTCATTTTCTCCCGGTATTTCGAAGGGAGGAGTCGTCAACATATTCATATAATACGCCGTGTACAAGAGGTAGTTGGGTGCCCGTTGTTGTAGGCAATTTAGAGAATAATTCAGCACTTTGCTCTCATACTCCTTCTTCGTCGGGCATCTCTCCCTCATCATATCAAATTTTCTCCTGACGATAGGCTCTAAGGTTTTCTTCATTAATTCTGCATCCACCTTGCACGTATCGTACGTGGTTAGCCTCAAGGAGTTGTAGTATGTCCAGTCATAGGAGATAAAGTTGAATGTGAGCATAGTATAATGTTGATGGATGCATTAAAGAGTGGGATGAATAGCAACTCTATGTCGTCCTCCAAACCCATGACGAAGTCTACTAAATTTGTTTGGATGTCTTCAAAGGTGCCGGGTTTTGTGTTTTCTTTATTGACACGTTGAACGATGGTCTGTTTTCCAAAAACAATACACAATATCATGAGTAATTTTTTTCTGTCATTTTTCATCGGTTTACACATGAATATGGATTTTTCTGTTTGAATTCTTACCAATGTGTGGGCCGTCATGAATGCAGACCACTTATGTGATTGGGACGCCGACTTTTTTTTCTGGATCAATGGCACCTCCTTCGAACTAGACGGGGCACACCTTTTACTGCCTTGAATTTCTCTCAGCTTCCTTATTATTATGTCCAGTATGCCAGTCTCCATGTCGTCATAGTTGAGTATGTCTTGCATGTCTACTGCCGACAGCTGGACTGAAACTCCATTTTCACCCTTTTTCGGATAAAATTCGTATACCATATTACTGCACATAAATTTAGTTTAGATTAAATTAATAAAGATAGATTCTCATTACATAATTGTAAAAAAAATCTAGAAAAAACGAACGAAAAAAGGGTTCAGAATACATACTTTGGAGAATTCTTTCTGGGAATTACGATGTCGATGTATTGTTTCTTCAGCTCTTCATCCGCATATTTCCAAAGTAAGAGTTCATCGCATTCCCTTAGTATGACGTGGTTCTTCTTTAATTCAGCCATTTTGGCGTCTTCTCGGGATTTCGGAGCGGCATTAACCTTCCGTTTTTTATTAACCTCTCCAACTGTATTGCTTTTTATTAACCTCTTTCCCCCGATCCTCCTCTTCTTCTGACTTCTCTTGGAGCAGCAAGTTCAGCAGCTGCTTGAAACTCCTCACTCTGAAGTACTACAACCATGGCTTCGAGATCTTTAATTTTCCCATCCTTTTCATTGGCTTCAATATTAAACGATTCAACTTTATTTTGAAGCTCGCTTTTCTTCTCAACGAGCATTTCATTTGTTTCTCTGAGTTGTTTGGTTGTTCGCACTGAAATAAAACAAACAACAATGAAATGTATGATGTGAACCTAACACGGAGAATGACATTCTCCGTGTAATATAATACGTTGAATAGAATTCTCCGTTTGGAATTACACGGAGAATAATCTTTCCAGTATCGAAATGATAGGGAATAGCAATTATCCGTTTCAAATAACACGGAGAATGACTATTCTCCGTGTTATAGTACACGGAGAATAGTCATTCTCCTGGAAGATTACAAATCAGAAATTTGAAATATAAAAGATTTTACCTTGTGCATATAGATCTGATTTAAGAACAGAATTTTGCTTTCTCAAATCCTCCAGTTCATGCACAGAGCCCTCCATCACAACGTTGACTGCACGTTGTTGTGCTTCTTGTGCCTCGAGCTCTTTCAGCTTTTCTTTGAGTTTCTCGTTCTCAAGGTTGGTTGCACGTAACTGCGCTCCTTGTGCCTCCATCTCTTTTAAATTTTCTTTGAGTTCTTCATTCTGCGCAAGAATATCAGAATGATGTCTTCTCAAATCCTCCAGTTAATGCACAGATCCCTCCATCACAACATTGACTGCACGTTGTTGCTCTTCTTCTGCCTCGAGCTCTTTCAGCTTTTCTTTGAGTATGGCATTCTCAAAGTTGGCTGCACGTAACTGCGCTCCTTGTGCCTCTATCTCTTTCAACTTTTCTTTGAGTTCTTCATTCTGCGAAGAATATCAGAATGATGTCTTCTCAAATCCTCCAATTCTTTTGCTGAGTCGTCCATCACAGCGCCCATTTCATGATGCTGTGGTATCCGTTGTTCATCAAAATTATCCCCACCTGCTTCTTGGTGTTCTTTCTCTTCCTCTTTTTCAACTTCTTCTATAGGTGGCTCATCTTCTTTGTGCCCTTCTTCTTCCCCAACAGGTATAACCAGATCTTCTAATATCATCTTCGATCTCATTTTGTTGTGATATTCGGCCTTGAGGAAGTTTTGAGATTTCGTACCCATTCCATGTGAAAAATCTTGGGTAATCAGGAATTGGGGCGAACTTCCTTTCCACAAATTTACTATGTTCTGCAAACCAATAGAGGAAGTATATTGTGCAACCTTCCAATTTATGGAAAGCCATTGAGTAATCCCCCTGTTCAGTTTTGCTTTTACTCCTCTTTATGCTATCCATTACATATGCCAGGATTAACCTTGGCCAGCATATACTGTTGATGACGTCCACACTGTCTACCAAGGCCAAGAATCTGTACGGCAAATTTGAACCGCCAGACTTTATGAAGAATACTGTTTGGCACAAGTGGAAGATTATTAGCTTGGCCAAATCATCTGGATTAACAGCGTTATCTCCGCCACGAAGCCGTCGTAACAATTCAAAGAACTTGTCTCTCACTTCCTTATTCGTGACTTCTGAGTGTTTGCCCTTAGTATTAGCCAGCAATCTTATGAAATGATCTCTACACAGGCTCAATGATGCTGGTGGTGTGGGCTGCTATTGTTTTTCTTTTATCAATCTTCTGCAAGAAACATCATCAACGCTTTCTTCATTCAGCGGTAGACCGAATATGACTGCCATATCCTTGACGCTTGGTGCGATTTTAACAGTGGTGCTCAATTCAAAGCACCCGACGCCATCTTTTTCTTCTGTGTAACTTGTAATTAAATTCTCAAGCCCTTCCGTTACCTTAGCCACTTCGGAGACGTGGACTCTGTTTTGGTAGAAAATCTCGACAAAATTCTAGAAACCGGTATTCTTCAAGGAACCAATAACTGGCTCAGGTAAACGGCCAACATCTCGATTGACCTCCTCCATAAGATTTAGCATTGACTTGAAGGTAGAACGGAAAAGTCTTGAATCCTTATTCCTGATAGATTTTCTTTCTGCAAAACAAAAAAAAAACAAAAAATTAGGTCGGAGAATGGCCATTCTTATGGGTTGTAACACTGGGAACGACATTCTCCGTTTCAAGTTAGACGGAGAATTTCATTCTCCGTTCCAAATTAAACGGCGAATAGAATTTAACATTCAAATGCATTTTATGACGGAGAATGTCATTTTCCTTGTAATATATACAGAATTTGCGAACATAAAATCAAAGTTATACCTTCTGTTTGCACTTCTTCTTGCACTTCTTTTTGTTTAGCAACTTTTTCCTTTTTCCTTTGTGCAACTTTCTTAGAATAGGGTTTCCGTTGTTCTCCGTCTATCGCTTTTGGATTTTCTGTAACTGGTGCATCTTCTCTAATTGGTGATGCTGCCGGTGATGATTCTGCCGCTGATGCCGACATGGTGTGAATATTGCGAATGGGGAGAAAGATTTGAAGATTTTGGAGGAGAATGACCTAGGTTTGAGTACAGAGTGGATTATGGAAGAAGAGGAAGCTCCGAAACGGTTTTCTTTTTTCCTTTTCTTTTTTTAATAAAAGGGTTCGGGGGTGTTTTGAATTAATTAGAAGGGCAAAAATATCATTCGATGAAAGGGCAAAAGACTCCTTTCTGCTTAATTATATTAATTTGAAGGACAGAAATGATTCTGCTTAATCAAAAAGTATTGAAGCCGTTTGGCAAAAATGTCATTACAACTCAACAAAATAAATGAACATAATACATTAGGGGTTTCCATACATTAGATATAAAAGAAGAAGAAAAAAAAATCATCGTCTTCCATATTCAATCAGATTGGACTTCTTTTTTAGCTCTTCATTGTGCTCTGAAGTTGTAATCCATTCAGCAACTTTGCGTCTTTCCTTTTCCGCATCAAACTGCATATAACAAACATGACATCAAAAATATTGCTCTAAAAAGTTGAAGTTTTTGACGACATATTTTCATACTTACATCGATAGAACGGTAGTCCAGGCTACATCGGTCTTTCATGAATGCAATTACAAAAATTCCACAATCAACTAAATTGCCTTGGCGAGGAACATAAGAAGGACGTTTTAGAAAAGCTGAACCTAGCATCTCTCAGCTTCAAAATCTCTTCTTCGAGAAAGATATCCAAATTTGAAAGCTACAATTACCAGAATACAATATGTATTAGTATACCGCGTATCTTGTACCCAATTCATAAAAATTGATGAATATGAGCTTACTATTTCTTTTATAACTGTTCTGCTTTGAGTCGGATCATCTTTAGATGCAAGTGAGTCCCAAATTTCAACAGTCATTTTTTTAACCAGAACTCTTGCAAGAGTATAGTGTTCGCCCAAATGAATGGGTATGTATATCTGAATCAGGATAATTAGGTAAAACAAATTAGTAAATTTCCAAAAAATTAGGATTAATAATTAAACATAAATACATTAATACCTCTTTACAAGTGCTTAAAGATCCCATGTAATCCTGAAAATATTTAAACTTCTTCCATAATTCATGAGGCTTTTTGACGGATGGAGGTAACGTGGCTTTCTACATACACATCAATTAATACATTACGAAGGACAAACAAACGAGAAAATTGTTAATGCATATGCATTGAAGAATAAAATGCTCACTCACCGACATCCTTATTTGTAAAAACCATACATTAGCTTTATTGGAGGTTCTTTTCCGTTCCTCCGCAGTGAGAAGAGCAGAGACAATACCTACAATCTGAATAAATCATTAAAAATGTCAGCGATGGAATCAAAGTAAACATAGATGGCATCTAAGAAGAAATATACTATCTATACATACCCCATTGGTAATTTTAGTTAAAGGAGCTAAGGTCTTCATCTCCCACCGAGACACATAGATTTGTTGCAAGATGATATTATTTCTCTAAGAAAAGAAACGAATAAATTAGGAGAAAAAAACTGTTGGAATTAAATCAAAACTCATATTACTTACTCGTCGGGTCTATCATCTGCAAAAATATAGTCGTAATATCTCGAAGAAACACTAGTACAATTGCTAGGCTTCGAGGTTGAACCCCTTATTAAATTTTTGGATGGTGTGACCGGATGTAAATTTCTACGCATTCTTTTAGAAGGACTGCTAAAGTCAGTTTCTTCTTCTTCTATAGCGTCCAATGCGAGAAATCGGTCCAATGCTTTACTACGAGACTGTAGCTCCACGTCCTCCTCTTCGGAAGAAGATACAACGGAAACCACCTTCACATTATTAAATGCTCCAGATGAAGATGCCTCCTTCAAAGCTGGAGATTCTTCAATCTTCTCCAAACGCCGAGATAACTTCATTTGTTCAATTTTTATCTTTGCAACATCAGCTGAAATCGTCGACAGATGTTCTTCAATCTTGCGCAACAAACGCGGAATAAAGGTTTCATTTGGATTTGGCATCCATTCTTCTACGTCTTCTACATTTCCCCCCATACGAATAGACATCTTGAGAATAAGAAAACTATTATATTTCAGAAAACTATTCTATGTATTTCAGAATGAATAATAGTACTATGAAACAAGAAAACTATTGTATATATAGCAAGAGAGAAGTACAAAAAGTGAGGAAGATAGAAAGACAAATAAATTTTGAGACTAGCAAACAATCTACTAGCCGTTTGATTAAGGAGGGCTCGAGGAAAATTCTACTAGCCGTTTGATTGAGGAGGGCTCGAGGAAGATTCTACTATCCGTTTGAAAATTACAAAAGGTTATCGTGATCAACTTCAATTAAGGAACTCTATAAGAGGTTTAATTCCGCTTGATTGAGGAACTCGACGAAGTCCGCCGCGAACCGGAACTTCTTCTTCTTTTCTTCTTCATCTCCGTTTCTCCTTCCACCACCACCATGCCCTGTAGATTTATAACAAAATTATTAAATTGTTAGATGAAACAAAAAAAATAATTACGGAAAGATTACTAAATCAAAATCAAACAGAACACATATTCATAGAAAACATGAGATTAAAGATGAAAGTGTCACAGAAGCAACACCATAATTTTACGACAACTAAGCAGACTCTGCTAAGCAATAACTAAAATTAGGGATTGTGTCCTCCTTGGATTTAATTTACACAAAGAAGAGATTTGAGAGAACGAGCTTTTGTCGGCTTCCTAAATGTACCATTCTTCGTCCTAAATGTACCATTCTCCGTCCATTCGCCGTATTAAAAGCAAAGAGAATGGCCATTCTCCGTGTTAAAAGCAAAGAGAATGTCCATTCTCCGTCCATTCGCCGTATTCACCGTCCATTCGCCGTATTAAAAGCAAAGAGAATGGCCATTCGCCGTATTCTCCGTCCTAAATGTACCATTCTCCGTCCATTCGCCGTATTAAAAGCAAAGAGAATGGCCATTCTCCGTCCATTTGCCGTATTCACCGTCCATTCGCCATATTAAAAGCAAAAAGAATGGCCATTCTCCGTCCATTCGCCGTATTCACCGTCCATTTGTCGTATTCATCGTCCATTCGCCATATTAAAAGCAAATAGAATGGCCATTCGCCGTATTCTCCGTCCTAAATATACCATTCTCCGTCCTAAATGTACCATTCTCCGTCCTAAATGTACCATTCTTCGTCCATTCGCCGCATTAAAAGCAAAGAGAATGGCCATTCTCCGTGTTAAAAGCAAAGAGAATGGCCATTCTCTGTCCAAAAAAATATTCTCCTCGAAAATATTATCTTTAGAAAAGTTAAAAACTAATCCGCCCGACCTCAGAAGCAGGTTTCCTCAGTTCACCACCACCACCATGACATGTAGCTTTATTAACAAAATATTAAATTGTTAAATGAAAAATAAAATTTCAGACAATGGCATGGGCAGTAAAATTAGAGCGGCACCGCTGGTACTTCTCCTTGTTCGAGGAGGCCTCGACGACGTCCGATGCGAAGCGGACCGATTCTTTTCGGCGTAGCTGGTACTCCTCGTTGTTCTAGGGGTGCTCGACGACGTTCGACGCGATCCGAACCGTTTCTTATTTCCTTCTTCATTTTCGTTTCTCTTTCTACCACCACCAGCACCACCACGACTACCATGGCCTGTAACAAAAAAAAAGGTTCAGATTAAATTGGATGGACTTTTGAGAGAGTAAATATGAGTTAATTTAGGGTGTTCATTGAAAAAATTAAAGTAAAGAATGACCTACTAAAGCAAGTTACCAACAGGTCAAAAGTCTAAATCAATATTAAATGATGTCTCCTGTATTATTTTATCTGAATTAAACCTGAACCGTTGGATTAACATCCAACGGTCCAGATTTCGGATGTATCGATACATCCATTTCCAGCAGATGTATTGTAGAATTTTCCATATATATATATATATATATATATATTATATATAATATATTATATATATATATATATATATATTTTATATATTACATATATATATTTTACATATATAATATATATATATATATATATATATATATATATATATATATATATATATATATATATATATATATATATATATATATATATTATACGTATATATATATATATATAGGGGGGAGGAGGCGGGCGGCCTCCGGCCGGCCTAGGCGGGGCCGGAGGGGAGGGCTGGAGAGCGCAAGTCAGGGGGGAGAAGTGCATTCGCGGTTGTATATATATATATATATATATATATATATATATATATATTTATATATATATATATATATTCAAACTATATATATATATATATATATATATATATATATATATATATATATATATATATATATATATATATATATATATATATATTCAAACTATATATATATATATATATATATATATATATATATATATAGTTTGAATATATATATATATATATATATATATATATATATATATATATATATATATATATATATATATATATATATATATATATATATTCAAACTATATATATATATATATATATATATATATATATATATATATATATATATATAGTTTGAATATATATATATATATATATATATATATATATATATATATATATATATATATATATATATTCAAACTATATATATATATATATATATATATATATATATATATATATATATATATATATATATATATATATATATATATATATATATATATATATATATATATATATATAGTTTGAATATATATATATATATAAATATATATATATATATATATATATATATATATATATATACAACCGCGAATGCACTTCTCCCCCCTGACTTGCGCTCTCCAGCCCTCCCCTCCGGCCCCGCCTAGGCCGGCCGGAGGCCGCCCGCCTCCTCCCCCCTTCGATGCATGGAGGCTCCCTGCGGGAGCGGCCGTGCGAGCTTTTACCAGACCTTTTCGCCTTCCTCGGATTGCCCTCCCCCTCTCCTCCTCGGCTCTCCCCTCTCCTGTCTTCCACCTCAGCCCGCAGCGGCATTCCCCCTTCTCCTCCTCCCTTCATCACCCATGAGCTCCGTCTGCCATCTCCTTCTCCGCCTTCCCCGCTGCCGGCTTCCCCTGTTCATCCCTCCATCGCCCTAGTCGGAGCACCGCCTGTCCCAGGCCAAAGCCAGGGCGACGCGACTCGTCCCTCCCTCACCCCCCAGAGGAAGTCGATGGCCCTCAGCCTACCGCCCCATCGGTCAGCCTCGGGATCGGTAGGCTTGGATCAGATCCCGCCTTCGGTTTAAATTTTTGAAACTCTCGCGTAGAGCGGGCAACCTCCAGGCCGGGGGTCGTGCTGCTATACGCCCCCCGAGCTGATGGGAGCATATGGCCGCCCTGCTGTGGGCGCATATTGCAGCCCATCTATTGCTAGCTCTGATGGCGCATATGACGCGGCTCCAGCGGCCGCATATGGCTCGACTTGGACGGACGTATACACTGGTCCCCCAAGTGGGCGCATGCCTCCTACTTCTTTGGACGGGCACTGTTGGGCCCTACCCCCTTCCCCACATACGGGCGCATGGCCCCTTCCACCGGCCATGGGCGTATACCCCTTTCCAGCGGCCTTGGGCACATGCCCTCTTCCCACGGATCAAAGCGCATGTCTCATGCTTCGAGATTCAGGCGCAAGGCCCCCTCCCATCGTCTTGGGCGCATTGCCCACTACTTCTGATCCGGGCTCATCTTCGGGGATTCCACTGCCCTCTCTAGTTGGGCATCCAGCCCTTCCAACGACCATGTTGGTCGCCCAAGCCGGCGCAGGCCCCATTGCCTCGACGCATGGGTTGACTATCGCCTTTCACCCAAATCAGGTTTCATCAGCAGCTCCCAGCCGCGAGCTCCCGATGGGCCTTCTTGCCTTTGGAGCCAGTCTTCGGGACCCGATCACCCTGTGCGGGCCTTCCTCCTTGTTGGCGAGCTCCACATTCCTTTCGTCCAGCCCTCTTCCTTCCGCTCTTCCCCCTTCTCTACGGCCCCGAAGTCCCCGTCCAGACCCAGCTTTAATGCTGATTGGTGCTCCGCCCTCACTGACTTCCCCTGTCGTGACTCCCAGTGGTGGCACTCAGGATATCCCCTCTTCGTCAGGTGTCCCATAACCCTCTTATGCCGACAAGCTGTGCCCGGACGGTATCGACAAAGAGGGACTATTATTCAACGACGTCCCGCTTCCAGATGTCCTGTACCCTTCGGAATCAACGGTACCTAAGGTCCCCTTCTCAGAGCTGGAACTGACCTCCCTTTCTACCTCCTTCGCTCACACCTTCGTCCTCAAAATTTTCCTCTGGCTGCCTGAAACTTGACCGAGTTAAGGAGGTTATCGCCAGATGGCGGCTTCCCGTAGAATATAGGGTTGCACCCTTAGACCCCAAGCACATTTTTCTGCACCTCTCCTCCGAGCTTGACCACAGGACCGGTGGTCCAAGGGCACCGGTAGGGTTGACTCCCACCAGATGAAGATTATCACGTAGTCGGCGGACATTAACACCAAAGAAGACTCAACGATGGTTGCGGCCTGGGTGACCCTCCCAAACCTGCCATTAATATGATTCATTCTAGCGGCCCTCAAACGGATCTCTAACTCCTTCGGGACGTATGTAGCCACAGCAGAGGAAACAAGCAATCTCACTAAAGCCCACTAAACTAAAATCTGTATGGAACTGGACCTCACCAATGAGCCCCCCAATCACATCCTCCTTGAGCTAGGCAACCAGACATACACCCAGAAAATAGTCTACGACAACCACATCATCTTCTGCAAACACTGCACTGTCATTTACGAGGGAACCTAGCAGAACACTATTTTTGCCTGCACCCAGAGCTCAAGAGGAAAATAGTTCGGAAGGATGCCCCTGTTAGAGTCAGCAAGACTCAACAACCGCAGCACAACCATCCCTTGCTTTTGCTGCCAAACACCCTCATCAGATTTGACGAACGAGAAGGCACGCCGGTCAAGGTTGCCTCCACTAGCACAACTCTGATCCATGGTTCCTCCTCAACCCTCCCCCTCTCTAATCAGTTCAAGGTCCTTGACACAGGAGCCATTGACTCCTCCCAGGAGCTCGCTGTCCGTGGTGATCACGAGCCCATTGGACCAAGCTCAGAGAGGACGTCACCTAGCAAGATCACCACGGATGCTGTTGAGGTATCCCTCCTTGAATCCCTAACTGCCCCAAGCAAGATAGCAGTCAGCCACCCATCTGACGATGTCGTTACCGTCGATAAAGCCCTAGCCATCCTGGCCCCAGAATATGTCCTTAGATGACACCAAGTCATGGCCGCATGATTTCCCCTCTAGTCGGCAGAAGAACTATCCGAACGCCCGGAAGACACCATCATGATCCTCCAGAAGAGGCCATCCTGGACTCTGCCGGAGAAAGGCTCCAAACCGCAGAGGACAACCCTCCATCACTGTAAAAGAATCATCCCTCAACAACCCCATAGTGGCGATGGCACCAACCAACACCATAAATTCTGATATAACTGAAGCCACAGAGCCGTCGACCATGCGTACCAGATTCGCTGCCAAGAGGATAAAAAATGCTCTCACCAACACATTTAATGCTTAACATCCTATCCTGGAATGTTCGTAGCCTGGCGAGAAAAAACCGACCAAGAGGCATCTTACCAGCCTCAAAAAACTCTACAAGATTGACATCTTGATCGTCATTGAACCCAAGATTCCCTCCAAGAAAATCAAGACCATCCAGCTGCAGTTAGGGCTCAATACAGCCATTGCTGGCTGCAACGATATTTGGATCCTCTGTTCGACGGATGTCTAGATCGGAGTTATCCAGGACTCTAGGCAGGCTCTCTCGTATTGGATGGAGCATCCCTTGCTCCCCAAGCACTCGATTCTTTCCGCAGTTCATGGTAGTTGCGACGTGGCTGATCGCAAGCAGTTATGGAACGACCTCCTCGACACCCATCTAAACCATATTAACCTATCGTGGCTTTGTATTGGGGACTTTAATGCCATCACCTGTAGAGAGGAGAAGTCTGGCGGTCGCCCTACTCCACTTATGGTCATGCAAGAGTTCAACAACTTTATTTTCAATGCCAACCTCCACCCGCTCCAGTACACCGACAATGCGTTTACCTGGTGTAACATGCAAGAAGGTGATCGTCAATACTCCCATCTCGATAGAGCCCTCACGAACACATTCTGGCAGGGGATAGAGATCATCACCAATCTATCTCACCTCAATGCTACTGAACTGACCACGCTTTCCTCCTGGTTGAGATCAAAACCAACTCCAATCAGAGTAAAAAAACTTCCAATTTCTTGACTTCTGGAGCGAACACCCCCAATTCAAGCATATTATTGCGGGAGCCTGGAACATCACGGATTCCGTTGACCCGCTCATCAGGGTAGTCAACAAGCTTAAGGCGACGAAGAAAGCCCTTTCGGTGTGGAGCAAATAGGCGTACGGAGATATTTTTCAAGTTGTTCGCATCGCTGAGGATAATATCACTCGTGCCAAGGCCCTATTCACTACCAACCGTTCGCTTACAGCCAAAAAAGGACAGAAACTTACCCTATATCAGATCGCAGACGAATCGGGTACCATCATCAGCAACCAACGGGGTATTCAAGCAGCGGCAGAGAAGTTCTATGTCCAACTCTTCACCAAAGACAGGGTCTTCAGGGACAATAACATCCTGGCTGAGATACCCCACCTAATTACCAACAATGATAACACCCGACTGGACCTCCCTCCGTCAGAGCAGGAGGTAAAAGATACGGTCGGGGGTGTTTTTCCGTGAGTGCTGGGATGTCATCAAGAAAGACATCCACGAAGCGGTTACTGCCTTTTTCCAGGGAGCTACTTACCCCAGAGCCATCTCTTCAGCCAACCTCATCCTCATCCCAAAAAAACATAACCCAGAGACATTTTGTGACTTTCGCCCGATTAGTCTGTACACCTTCACCAACAAGATCATCTCTAAGATCATCGCCTCCCGTATGTCAGATCTCCTTTCCAAGATTATCTTTGAGGAGCAAAGTGGCTTCGTTCGAGGTAGAAACATCCAGGATAACATCATGCTTGCCCAAGAGTTAATCACCTGCATGAAGCTTCCTGCTAGATGTGGCAACATCGCGATCAAGTTGGACATGGAGAATGCTTATGACAGGATGGATTGGCAATTCATGATCTGGGTTTTCAGGGCCTTTAGTTTCTCGAAAAATTGGACCAACATAGTCTGGAGATCGATCAACAACTCCTGGTTTTCTACGATGATCAACAGACAAGCCGACGGTTTCTTCGAATCGAGTCGCAACCTCAGGCAATGAGACCCCTTATCATCCAAAATCTTCATCACTACGACAGAAGCATTGAGTAGAAATTTGAACAAAATGGTTCACATTCCGAACTTCCAGTACTTTTATACTGCTAGCGGATGCCCGATCATCACCCACCTGGCATATGCGGACGATATCCTTATATTCACTTCCGGCGATGTCGTGTCAGAGGAGGTAGTTCAAAGCACACTCCGGAGATACTCCTCCAGCTCTGGTCAGAGGTCAATCCCTACCAGAGCGTCATCTATGCCAATCACAACATTGTTTCACTTAACAAAATGCCTAAAATTGGCTTTTGAAAGAAAACTAAAAAAAGTACAAAAGTACAAATTATTTCTGGGAAGTATTACTATGGAAGTCTGATCTGAGAGCGATCACTTTGTTCCTTGGACCATACGATGATGATGAAGAAATCTGCTTGAAGAAGACAAACATTCGGAAGAACTAAGTTACCAGAAAGGTATCGAACAACGACATTGATGGCACAATCGAATGCTTTCCTGCTTTGCTTCATCCTGTTCTTGAGAAAAAGTTGAAGAAATACTTCTGGGAATATCACTCTGAAATTATAAGTTTTCTCAGAATCTCCTCCTCTGTATCTCTCTTGATAATGTCTTGTATTAAAAATAAGTCTATATATAGACTAGACCCTCTGTGCATAAAAAGCAACATAATTGGGTCTCTACGCAAGTAACTGTCACCCACGATGAAAATCAACCTTTACGCGTGATGAAACGTGTCCCATGTAGAGTTTTAATCTCTACGCATGGTGACACGTGTCCTACTACTTCAACAGAATGGGGAGAGCACGTACACACATTCCTCGATAAGTGTGGCATAACAGCCACGTAAGCAAACCACGTTCTCATGTAGCCAGAAAAGATTGGGCGTAAAAATGACCCAAAATAGACTTCCTGCGTAAAGTAGCAGGCTAGGCGTAAAATAACTCAAAATAGACTTCCTGCATAAAGTGGCTGAAAAGTAGCCTTGAGCGTAAAATTAGCTCAAATAAACTCTACGCGCACGAAAGCTTTGAGCGTAAAAACTCGAATAGCTTTCATGCGTAAAAGAAGCAATCTCTTGAGCGTAAAGTAGCCCATTTGTACACTAAAAGACAAGTGTTGGGTTTGATGACAAAATCTTCTCGGCTTCTGTGCAATATTTTGTCAGAAAATCATGCTGTCAGATCGATATCACGCACATTAAATGCATGGTCTGACAGCCTGTCCCTCACGTAAAAGCTGAGAATGACTCTCGCGTAAAAGAGCTCACATAGAATTTTGAATATGGCTCAATAAAGTATTTTTAATGAGTCTTGCGTAGAGTCTGTCTTCGCGTAAAGTCCTCAACTTCTTTGACTTGGCTTATGAAGTACTTTTTATGCTCCTACAAGACCCCATTCAAAGTTTTTAAATTTTTTCAAAATTTGAAATACTTTGAACAGAAGCGTAAAATTTGGAATATTTCAACAGTCCGCGTAGAATTCGGGATACCCAACGGTCATCTGCGTAGAGTTCGGGATACTCAACAGTCCGTGTAAAAGTAGAGTTATCCAACAGTCAGCATAAATGTCGGGAATTTGAACTGATTTCAAAAATTCTCTATAAATAGTGCATTGCCGATAGAGAGAGAACTTTACTCATTCTTGTAATCTCGATCTCTCTTTATTCTCTTCCTCTACATACTCTCAGTTCGAATTGATGGCCCCCAAGAGCAAAACTGCCGTCGGTGCTTAGGGCAAGAAGCCCACCGCTGCTTCGTCGATGGCTTATCGTGCAGAAACCACCATCCCATCATCGGTGGCGCCCCGAAAGACCAACTCCGCTGTGGCTCCGGCCATGAAAGGTAGAACACCCTAATTCGATCGTGAGTTTCGTCGGAGAAGAAGAAGACTCGAACCTTAAAATTTACGCCCACGTCATGCGTGTCAGCGTAGAAACTGAAATAACAAAATACGCCCACGTTATACGTGTCAGCGTAAAAGTGAAAACA
The DNA here is from genome assembly GCA_029216955.1 of Iris pallida. Classification (NCBI taxonomy): domain Eukaryota; kingdom Viridiplantae; phylum Streptophyta; class Magnoliopsida; order Asparagales; family Iridaceae; genus Iris; species Iris pallida. Next base: position 36,363,782 of record JANAVB010016197.1, on the reverse strand, counting down.
TACGCCCACGTCTATACGTGTCAGCATAAAAACAAAATATGCTCACGTCAATACGTGCCAGCGTAAAAATAAAATACGCTCACGTCAATGCGTGCCAGGGTAAAAATTAAAATACGCTCACGTCTATACGTGTCAGCGTAAAAATAAAATACGCTCACGTCAATACGTGCCAGCGTAAAATTTACAAGTGAAAGACTTTGCGTAAAAGAACTTTTATACTTTTAAAAATTTTATCAACTTAATTTTTGCGCATAAGCGTAAAGTTTGCATAGTCAAGCTCTCTAGTACAGAGTCTTTAATCTTGATGCATAAAATTCAGACTAAGTTATCTGCGTAAAAATTCAAATTAGATTTTTACTAACTTGATTTTTCTTCTTTTTTTTTCTTTTTGCAGTAGACTTGTAAATTCATCCGCTTGCAGAAATATTTGGCTCACCAGCTGGTATGGTGGGCTCAAACTACTTGGAGAATTTGTCCCATGTGGAATTTCCTCAATCAAATTCACAATACCCTGAAAGGAGACAACAGTTAATAGCTGCTCAGGGGGACAGAATGATGTTGTCAATGATAAATAGAGAATTATTGGTATCTCTAGATGACCAACATTTTTTGAAGCCAGCCTTCTTGTTCGGGGATGCTATAGATTTCTAATCACAAACCAACCCTAAGAAGGAGGCTTGGGTATTCAAATTTGGAGATAGGGCGATGTATCTCCCAGACATGGCAAGGGATTATCCCCTATCCTCATTTATACATGCCATCCATCCCCGATAGATGCTATGGAACCTGACTCTCAGCAGTCATGGTAGGCCGGGCAGAATTATTTTCAAGAGGGATAGAGCCAAAGAAATGGGCTACCACATCAGTACTTCTAGTGGTGGTGTCGTCCCTTTCTCCGGTCTATTGCCTGGATTCACACCGAGCGAAGATTCAACTCTGATCCAACCGGTGCAGACCCCAATGTTCATTAACAAATTCATGAAGGCCTCAGTATTATATCCTTAGGCCAATCCTAGGCTACCAGGGTGGTTGACTCCTAATAACCAGAACTGGATTCAGCTTAGTGCCTGGATCATGAAGAACTTCAAGACGGATCTGGAAGCTATTGGCCTTTATGAAGCAGTAGTCTCCACGAGCCAGGATATACCAATGAACAGTAACCTGTCTTGGCTCTGATCGAGTTGTATACGAGTTCAACAGGGACTTTTGCAACCCCACTAGGTGAGATGGGTTTTGCCCTGTACGAGATGCAATTCATCTCTAAGTTGCCGATGGGTGAAGCTTCCTATGAAGAGTATGTTCCTTCCAACCGGGAACTAGCAGAAATTAGAGAGAAAAATCCTCAATTAGTTTAGGTCTACCAAGAACTGATGTGCCATTATCTAATTTGTACCATTATATATGAGAGTGGGTCATATTTGGCATATACTAATAAATGGACAAGCTAATTATTCTTCCATGAGAATAGGATATCCAAGAACGAGCAGGAGAGGTTCCAAGAAAATAAGGCTTCAACAATCAACCCTTGTTCAATAATTCCTTCAGATTTGATCCATAATTTCATGATTACACATAAGTCTCCGGACCAATATCTGTCCACTAAGACTGGAGACATCCCTGCGGGGACTGAAACCTTAAGCTACCTGAGGCACGACAGTCAGAAGATCTCAAGAGAAGCCTTGCTGGCATGCTTTCTTTCTCTGTGGCTACGGAGATGGGTTGTGCCAGGGATTAGCACAGCTGACAGAATTCACAGAAACGTATTGTGGCCGGCAGTACGTTTGGTGTACAAGGTCATTATCAATCTGCTATCGGCAATGGTGTGTCAAATAAATATAGGTTTACGGACCTTTGGTGATGAGCTAATCGACAATGCTCATCACCAAAGTGATTTTCCTAGGGTAGAGATGCCCTATACTTATCTGATGGGCTGGCTATTACATCATAACTGTAGTTTGTTGTCGCTAGGCCCTGGAGATAATGCGGAGGTCTTCCTCCAGAAATTCAATAAAGCCACTTGGACTGCAACTACAGTGGCAGGTACCCGAGCAGTACTGAACTATTCTTATAGATGGAACTTTTTCTGCACAAGGCCACAAGTTCCAGCCGATTGCCTCGGTGTATAATTTGAAGATAGAGGCGAAGGGAGGACTTCATTACATGTGCCAGTTTTCAAATAGCTAATGTGCATCAGACCCTCACATCTGATGTATAGGAATGAAGACCACTGCATGTTCGAACCGTATCTACCAAGTCAGTTTGCTCGCTAGTTTGGATATGACCAACTTCACGTTGGTAATCCCTCCACCAGCTTCTACCATTATGGAAAGTTAATTGATGGTGCAAGAGCATGGAGATACTTTAGCACTGCTTGTACCGATGCTAAATTCTGGATATCAACTACTACAAGCACAACTGAGCTACGAATACTTCATACGTATGCTCGTTTTTATGCATCCATCCGCTCTTTCGCACATGGGTATAATATAAAGGGGAGTCTTCGATGGCCCAAGGAAGGAAACGTCGAAGAACCAGTCAGGGTACCTTCAGACATACCCGACGATACTGCTGTTCCAGATGAGTATCTAGAAATAATCCCTACAGGAGCTGGAGAAATAGCTGTGGGACCTATTACTATCGAAAAAACCTGGAAACGAAAATCAGGTACAGCTGTTACCCTCCCAGAGAAGAAGAAGAAGATCACTGTCAATGGGCCTTCTAGACAGAGAGTCGCTACTCCAGAGAGCGACACTCCAGTCGAGGAGCCTCAACACATTGCATCTTCTTCAGCTCATCCTGGAGAAGGGTCCTCTGCATCTCAATCAGCAGCATCAACAGAAGGTGTGGGGGTCCTATCTTCTAGACGCCTCAGCTCCTCACTTCATCTGACTTTGCCACAAAAGGCAAAAGATTTTGAGAATATCGCCACGACACATACTGTTGATCCAGGACTCATCCCCATCAGATGAACCGGCTCTTGCCTTCGATGATGAAGACTGGGATCAAGATTATGATGAACTTTTGGAACGTCTTGCACCTACTCCAGGTAAATATAAATTACACAAAATCTATACAAAATTATGTATTATGATTTTGTATATTAACTTATTTTGCTTAATTTTTTGTAGGTGTTATCATTGCAGCAAAGCCTGTGGCTCCTCCTCATCAAGAAACTACTTATGAGAAAAATACGGAGTCTGAGGAAGAGGATTCTTCTTCAAAAGAAAACTCTGCTCAAGAAGAATATCCCCCATCTATGGAGGTACAACAAGAGCTTACAGTGGAGGCCCAGCCACAATTGCCTTCTCTTGCTAAGGAAGGAGAAAAAGAATAAACTACGGAAGAACCAACTGCAGATGAAGAAGCAGATGCTGAAGAAGAAACAAACTTCAATGAAGAAACAGTTGTAGGAGAAACAACTGCAACTAAAGCATTCGCAGAGCTTGAAGAGCTGGTAGCCAACAAAGGTGATGAAGATATAGTCGACTCATCAACTGAAGCTGTAGACATTGTAATAACATCCTCAGTTATTGCTACTGATCCGATACAAGTCCCTGAGAAGAAAGTATCTGAACCGGAGTCAGTTACTATGATCACCATTCCTTCCACAATAATCACCGCCACCGAAACTCAAGTAGTTTCAGCTCCAGAAACGGCTGGAGAAATAATCCAAAAAAGTGCTGAAGATATAGCCTCTAAAGCTCCTGGGGATCAGTTAGCCATGGTGGCAGCATCAACAATGGCCTTAATTCAACTTGCTGCCAAGACAACAACAACACCCACTCCCAGCCTTCAAAAGAGGGACTTGGTAGACATTGCCGCCACACCGAGCTTAAATGCATAAATGAATCTCTTAGTTGAGATTCATACTGAAACCTTCTACAAAACCCTGGCGGCTCTGATCAAGATGGTCCTAAAGAAGGGCCTTAATTATGAAAGTCTGAAGGCTGCGATTGCTCTCACAATCAGAAATGTTGCCATGTTCAACGACACTGAGAGAGCAGCGGCACGGAAAAAAGTAGTAGAGGGACTTGAACAGCCTATTAGAGAATATCTAAGGCTGTCAAGTGAAACTATTGAAAGTCTCATCCAAACCAAGTATGATGCTTTATCGGCTGAATACATTGCTCGGAAGACTACTTTCAATAAATCCCTCCAAAACTATAGCAGCGAAGTTGCCAGAGAATGAGCTTTATTGAATGAAACCAAACCTCTGCTGGAAATGCATAAAGAAGCCTATGAGACTTCCAACATAAGAATTCATCAGCAAGATGATAGAATTCATGAAGTTGAGGCGGAGTTGGCTTGCTTAAAGGTCGAAAGAGAGCAGATAATTGCGGATCGAGACCAGCATCTGACGCAGAGCTCAATTTTGGAAGAGAAGGTTTTCGGTGTTGAAGCTGTCATTAAAACCCTTGATGATGCCAAGGATAAAATGATAGCTACTTTCGCCGAATTCTCTCATCTTTGCACTCCAGAAGCTCGACGCACCATAGCTACTGCAACTGTGCTGAGCTCTCGTGAGAAGCGTCTAGGAGAGCTGCAAAAATTGCTTGAAGATGTATCTGCTCCGCCTTAGGCAAATAAAGAGTTTTTGTATTCTTCTTTGTTTTTTATCATCAATAATGAATTTTGTATTCTTCTGTCTTTTTCAAGAAATGAATGACATATTTGTTTTGTGACCCTATGATTTATTTTGAATTTAAACAATAGGTATGAGATAGAAAACACTTATCAGAGGTAATATGGACATGACAAGTCTTCTAAACTCAATAAATTATATCTATCCAGAGGTAATGTGGACATGATAGATAATGAATCTTGTTTTCTTTTTAGAATGTACAATACTATCAGAGGTAATATGAACGTGACAGATCGTAACAACTCAAAGAAAAATAGATTAATATCTATTCAGAGGCCATATGGACATGATAGATAAGAAAAAAAATAGACTTAGTATTTATTCAGAGGTCATGAGAACATGATAAATAATAAATTTTTTTAATCAGTTGGTAAGACAGAAGATCAAAATTCTTTTTTAGGAGACAAATAACCAGTTTAACCAAATATTGGTAGCTGGAGAATAAAGAAGAAATTCAGACATAATATTTTTTCAAGAATTTGCCATTAATTGGCATCATGAGCAAATCTCTATTAGGTTTAGACAACCTATATGCACCATTAGAGAAGACTGTCTCGACTACATAAGGACCTTCCCATTTTGCTTGGAATTTTTCTTTGCTCTTATGAGTCATCACCATCGGTCTTCGAATAGCTAGAACTAGCTCATCGACTTTAAATACCCTCTCTTTAACTTTACGATTGAAAGCTCGAGATATACGGGCTTGATATAACTCGATGTATTGTTGCGCTTAAAGACGCTTCTCGTCTAGAACTTCAAGTTCCTAAAGTCTCAACCGATCATTATTCTCTGTTGTTAGCTCATTAGCAATGGCTATTCTAAGAGATAGAATCTGGATTTCCAGTGAAAGAACAGCCTCACATCCATAAACTAATAAGAATGGTATAAAACCAGTAGGAGTTCAGACTGCCGTTCGGTAAGCCCATAAACATTCTCCAAGTTTCTCAATCCAATCACGTTTATTAGAAGAGATGAACTTTTTGAGAAGTTTAATAATTATCTTGTTAAAAGCTTCAACCAAACCATTAGCAGCTGGATTATAAGTCGTAGAAGCCAGATTTTCAATCTGATTCTTGTCACAGAATCGATAAAATACCTGACTGGCAAATTGGGGTCCATTATCATGTATTATTCTTAGGGAATCCTGAAAAGATAAATGACATGGTGTTTAATAAAGCTAACCATATTAGATATTTTTACTTCAACAAGGGGAATCGTTTTCGCCTATTTAGAAAAGTAATCGGTTATAGCCAGTATAAACCTATGTCCCTTGACAGAAGAAGGGTTAATCGGACCAATAATATCCATGTCCCAAGCTTCGAAGGGCCAAGAAGCTACTGTAGGATATAAAAATTCAGATGGTTGATGAATAAAATCGGCATGAATCTGACATGCTTTACACCATCTGGCGTAATCCATAGCATCTGCTATCATAGAAGGCCAATAATACCCCATTCTTCGAATACGGTCCTGTAATTTTGGACCCGGTTGATAAGCACCACAGACACCATCATGAGCTTCACAGAGTGTCTGCTTAGCTTCACTCTCAGAGAGACAATGCAGCAAAAGTCCGTCATAAGAACGACGATATAACATATGTAAAAAAGAATCATAGTAGAATCGAAATGATCGTCTCTTGATTGATACAGCTTCTTTTGGATCTTCAGGTAAAATCCCATGGACCGTAAAATCAATGAATGGACTTCTCCAATCCCTTTGTTGAGAACTTGATTCTATAGTATAACTCTATTCAATATGCAAATTATCCTTGACACAGAATAAGTTCCGATCCAACAAAGTAATGGTATTTTTTCTTCTAATTGGAACAGCTAAGTCTGCAGCTAAACTAGCAAGAGCATCAGCTTCTAAATTTTGAGAACGTGGTACAAATTCAATGAAAAATACTTTGAATGAAAGGACCAATTCAATTACCACTTGATGATAGGGAATGAGGTCAGGATTTCTGACTTCATATGTCCCTCTGACCTGATTAACAATCAGTTAAGAATCTCCATAAGCTTTCAGAAACTCAATGTCCAATTGTTTTGCTACTTGAAGACCAATTAGCAGAGCATTATATTCTACCACATTGTTAGAGCATGGTTCATTAAGAGAATAAGCACGGTATATGACCATTTTATCAGAAGAGACCAGGATAATGCCTACTCTGGAGACAATATTGCCTTTAGGTCCAACCCGTGATGCTCCATCAAAATATAGTTGTCAAATGTTATCCTTCAAAGTCATGTTGCAATCAACGACTTCATCTGGAATGTCCTCATATAGCTTAGATGTTTCAGATATAGGATGAGTTGCTAAGAAATCAGCTAATGCTTGACCCTTCACTGATTTTTAAGGTATATAGACCATATCATAAGAAGTAAGCAACATCGCCCAAGTGGCTAACCTGGAGTTAAGAATACTCGGCTTTCTCATCAACAACCGAATAAGATTTATTCTGGAGATGACATGAATAGTCTGTTCTGACACATAATATCGTGTCTTTTGAACAGCAAAAACCAAGGCCAAACATTCTTTCTCCACAGGAGTATACCTGTGTTCAGCTCCGACCATCATTCGACCAAGATAATAAATTGTCTGTTCATGACCTTTATCACTTTTCTGTGCAAGAAGAGCACCAAGTGAATAATCTAAGGCTCGAACATAGAGCAAAAATGGTCTTCCCACCACTGGAGGTACCAAAACAGGTGGATTTGTAAGGAATTGCTTGATGTCATTAAAACTTTTTGACATGCTTTATCCCAAACAAATGATACACCTTTCTTTAACAGACTAGAGAAAGGTTGACATCTCCCAGAAAGATTGGATATAAATCTCCTGATATAAGCAATACGACCTTGGAAGATGCGGAGTTCTTTTAGATTGCGTGGAGGACGCATTTCAAGAATCGCTTTGATTTTGTCAGGATCAACATGGATGCCTTGAGAAGTGATGACAAATCCTAAAAATTTGCCACTGGAAACCCCTAAGAAAGACTTAGTGGGATTCATCTTCAGTTGATGTTGATGCATCAACTCAAACACTATCTTCAAGTCTTGAATATGATCATCTTTTGATCGACTTTTGACAGCAATGTCATCCACATAACATTCAACTATTTTTCGTAGATTCTCTTGAAAGATATTGCTCATGGCCCGTTGATACGTAGCACCGGCATTTTTCAGACCAAATGGCATAACCGTATAGCAGTAAATTCCAAGGGGTGTACGAAAAGCAGTATGCTTTTCATCTCCTGGATGTATCTTAATTTGATTGTATCCTGAAACTCCGTCCATGAAAGACATGCGTTCAAAACCACATGTATTATCTATCATGACATCGGTAATCGGAAGTAGAAATTTGTCTTTTGGACAAGCTGTATTAAGATCCCGAAAATCTATGCAAACTCGAACTTTTCCGTTCTTCTTCATAATATGAACAATGTTGGCAACCCAGTCTGGGTGTTGTTCTTCACGAACAAAGCCACATGTGATCAGCTTTTTGACTTCTGCTTCAATTGTATCCATCATATCTGGTCAAAAACGTCGTTGTTATTGTTTTATAGGCTTGGTATTAGGAAGAATATTGAGTTTATGAGTAGCTACTTTAGGATCTAGACCCGGCATATCCTCATAACTCTATACAAAGATATCGATATATTCTTTAATCAGTTTTATCAACTCTTCCTTTTCATCTTCAGAAAGATTTTTACTGATGAATATCGGCTTAGACATAGTTCCGTCTCCAACATCAATCTGGACGATTTCATCTTCTGTAGGTGGCTGTCGCTGTTCAAAATGAAGCTCCCACTGAGTGTCCATTTGTTGTGCCCAAGGTTCATTTTTAAATGGCTCAGATTTACCATCAGTTTGAATCATGTTGACTGAGAATACGCACTCAGATTCATGATAATAGTTTCCTCCGAAATATGAGGATTGTAAAAAACTGGAAGAAAATTCTTCTTCCATATCTTCTTTATACATGTGGGATGTATCCGATTTAATGAACTAGATTTCTTCAGAATCTGAGGATTGTGAAAAACTGGAAAAAAATTCTTCTTGTATATCTTCGTTAAACATGTAGGATGGATCGTATCCCAACCCATGACGGGTTTTCTGGTAAAATTGATCACCACATAATAGTAACCGTCTACCTTTGCCTTGATTAAGACCTTGCATAGTCTTCAAATCATATCCCATATTCTGGATAATCTTAAGAGATTGTTGACTATATTTGTCAATTCGGATTCTTCCTTTATCTTTCTCTCTAATATCATCTGTTTGAGTAATCGGGATATTTCTAGCCAGACCAAACACAATTTGGCGCTTATTTTTTTATTAGATGGAATCACAAAATAAGGTTCTTCGTGACGTCTATAAGTTACACAAGCTTGTGATGATGAGGCTACAGGAAGAAGATATGGAGAAGTTTTTAAGAACCTTTGAGCATAAGGTCCAACATCGACATGAGGATGAAAGGAATTTTCCTTATAATTAATATATAAGGTTTCCTCTGTATTTATGTCATGTTTATGTTGATGACTTTGATTATCAGCAGATAAAGTCATTCTTTCAATAAATTTGATAGCCATGTAATCCAAAAGGAAATTTTTATTAATATGAGAAAGTACAGAATGATCAATATTTACATCATTTACAAACTGACTACTACGCTTTGGATTAATCATTAACGGACCGTCATCCGTCTTCAGCGTAGAGTTGCCAAGGTTGATAATCAGTGGTTCTGGATCATTTATTTGAGAAGTACGTCCCTTGACTTTGATCATGAGAGGTTGAACTTGGCTCTTGACTGGAATTTTCATAGATTCCTCAGACAAAGCTCGAGTTCTTTCTTTAACCTTGATCATCAGAGGTTCATTATTGACAGGTTGGGGTTGGATTCATCCTTTGACTTTAATCTTCAAAGGTTGATCTTCTGGACAATCTTCATTGACAGATTGATCTTCTGCAGGCGACCAATCTTCAGCCATATCAGATATTTCTTTCACCTACTCTTGTTTGTAGAGTATTGAGTCAGAGAAATAGGCTTTAACACCCTTAGAAGGATTGATATCTGCAAATTCAGTCTTCACAATCCCTTGAGAATCTACATACTTGAAGCATTGGTGGAGAGTTGAAGGCATAATCTTATGCTCATGTATCCACGGTCTTCCAAGAAGGATGTTGTAAGATACATCTGAGTTGATAACATAAAAGGTCGCCATAGTTCGAAGATCACCTATCTGAATCTTCAGACGAATCTTCTCCAATGGTTTACTTTTTTTTAGAGTTGAAACCAACTATTGTAGTACTAGTATAAGCCAAATCACTAGTAGGAATCCTCAAAGGTTATAGCATACTCTGAAGAATAATGCTAATAGAAGACCCAGGATCAATATAAATCCTGTCAATTTCAGTAGATTCAATATACCCTATATAACACAGAGGTCTGTCGTGTTTATTATGCTTCAACATCATATCTTTTTGTGTAAAGGTAATGTTAGGAATTGCTTCCAGCATACTATGACATTGTGGACACGACACTGGTATATTATCAGGACTCTTGAGTTGATCTAAGCATGAGTCTGCTTGTAGTAAAGCTTCGCTCAAAGTTTTGTGACTTTTTTTAGAAAGACGAAGCAACTCAAAGATAGAGAGTCTAGCCTGAGTATTAGCTAATTGGGCAAGAATATCGAATTTGTAGGGTTTCATCACTACCCCTTGATTTGAAGCAGATTTCAATGGTACGTCAAAGCGTACTTCTTTCTGTTTCCCTTTCTCAACCACAGATGGTTTAGAAGGCCTTGCCTCGGCAGGAACAAGAGATGGTCGAGCTGAAAGTGTTTCAACAACGTCCTTCGCTTCTTTAGAAGTTCTCTCATAATCTTTGTGGTACTCTTTACCAGATCTCGTACCAGCAAAGGTTTCTTCTTCAGACTCAAGAGAATGAAGTACCATATTACAGGTTTTAGTCTTCTTTCCCTTAGTATTTTTTTTGCAAGGATTTTCATGAGGGACCTCAAATCCTAATCCAATAATGGATTTCTGACTTTGGATTTGTAAAGGCAGTCGCATTCCTTTATCATAGTTCAAGCCTTCCGCCTTTTGAAAGTCATAGTCCATCTTTTTTATGAGATTGACTGATTGTTGACTGTACATGTGAGTGGGTAACGGACTTTTAATAGATGGTTCAACATAGGAAGAAGAAACAGAAACCTCTGTAACCACAGGAGTAGGGGTGTTCGGGACAGAAGCAAAAATTCCTACAGGAGCTTTTTCATAAGCAGCAAAGACTTGTTATGCCCTGTATAAGTGGACACTATTCATGGCTAATCATTGCCGATGAGTAAGTTTGAGTTTGGTAGGAGAAGCCAAACTTGGAGGGCATATATTCAAACCCCTCAGCCTATCCTCCAAAGGAATGCCATCCCAAAGATGATCCAAATCATCATGATCTGAAGTAACAACTTAAGAAATCATATTGCAGGTTTTGACTTTTCTACCTTTCTTGGATGTACCCACATGATTTCACCATTTTAGGTACTAAGTCAGGATGTACCCACATGATTTCACCATTTTTTAATGTGAGAGGCAATAATCCTTCATTTTTCTCTCTAGCAGGCGAGAGATTCACAATCTTCATTGTCGCCTTAGGAATTGGGACAATCCCATCTGGAACTTGCTGTGGAGGAAAACCTCCAAATTAAAGAGAAATCATATAAGTTGTGACCGTATGCTCATCATTGGTTAAAGCGATAGCATTGGCATTTATCAACTCTTGGATTTTCTTCTTTAAGACATAGCAAGCCTTGGTAGGATGATTTATGTATCTATGATAGATACAATATTTGGGATTGTCAGTCAGATTTACCTCATTCGATCTTTTTGGCTCTAGAATCTGGAGTTTGTCGCTCTTCATAAGACATTAGAATATCCCTAGGATATCACTGTCATCAAAAGAGTACTCTTCTTTTGGTTTGGAAGACTCCTGGTTATTTGGCATCGTTTTTGGTTTTGAAAGATTAACCACTAGGGTTTCCTTCCCTTTCCCATTACGATTGCCAAAATTATTACCTAAAGAGGCTTTCTTTCATTTGTCTTCTGAGGCAAAGATCATCCCATGTTCACGAGCCAACCTACCATTGGTCTCGGCTGAAACTGCAGCTATAATGAACGAGGCCCAATCTGTGAACTAAGAGCCTGTAAAGATAGCAATAGTTGGTCGCAGATTCATCTTGCATATATCAATCAAAGCTGAATCTGGCATACCAGGAGGCATTTTCAAAGTTGCCTGTCGGAAACGTTCGATAAACGTCCGAGTATCTTCCTTCTCCTTTTGTTTGATTTCTATTAAGGAAGACATATTCATGTCCATACCTCCTTCATAGAAGCGGGAGAGAAACATTGCTTTAAACTCGTCAAAAGATGATATACAATTATCGGGTAGACTGCGATACCAGTCATAAGCTGAACCCGTCAAACACCCGATAAAAACTCGGGTGTGAAGAGCATCATTCTTCTGCAGATGCATAGTTATAATATCAAAATAATTGATATATTGACTAGGAGAGGCCTTTCCATCAAATAACACCATCGATTGTGGCTTGAATTTTGGAGGAAAGGATACATCATTCCAATGAGGAGGATAAGGTTGCTTAATCCCTAACGTCTGGAGCTGATCCTTGTGCTTCAGAACTTCAAACTGTGCTTTTAGCTCATGCACTGCTTGAATAGCTTCACTAGTTTAAGGAAGCATATTCGATTGAATAGTGGCTGGATGTACCGTAACCCCCACCAGAGGTGGTATATCTTCTGGAATGAGAGGATCTGGAACTGCAGAATTTTGATTAATAACAAGCTCTTGACTAAAATTATTCAAAGGTGTATCAACCCCTTGACTATCTTGAGTTTGTGCTGCTACCTGAACCGGTGTTATCACTGTCGGCTGAACAGTTTGCTGAGTCATCATTATTTGATGTATACTTTGCATCATGTCAAGCATGTCCTTCAGTGATTGCTCAACTGCAGAAAGAGTTGTTCTGTATTAGCAGTTGACATCTTCGATTCATCTCCGATAGCATAGGATTCAACCTCTCTTGAACATACAGAGGGATTGGTGTAGAGGTATGAATCAACGCTATCAGTTTCTGACTCCAACGACTGGGTACCCCCAGCTTCTGAATCTGAAGATTGTAATGATCTTTGAACTCTTGATCGAGTATTCTGATATACCCCTTCAAAAGTGTCAAGGAGTCGGTTGAACTATTGTTGGCTTGGAGTCCGGGACTAATTGCGTCATGGACGTCGTCCTCTGTTGATATGAGATGCCATATTAACTGATGCATATAACAACTCATGTTCTTGATCATCAACTTGTTGTTGAGTCATATTATAGCTTAATCGGTCAAAAACTGACCGTTTATAAGCCGAACAGCAACATTTGATTACAATCTGATGACACTCACAATGGTGATTTTCTTGGAGGAGTGTCACAGGAGATTTTATGTTTTTACGCTTTTGTACTAGCAACTCGCGTAAATCAGAAGGAGTAGAAGGAGTCGTCTTCTTTATTATATTTGGGACAGAGAAACGTTTAGTCCCTTGTGTATAAAGAAGATTCTGGCTGCATTAGCAGAACCAAACTGTACAATTTTACACGCCTGGAGTTGCATGCATAAATCTTGAGATTTTTGTGCATAAAGGACTCCATTAGCATTACGCGTAATCTGAAGGTTTGGTACCTTGCGTAAAGCAGTGTAAGAAGGTTGTTGGTAAAAAATTGAAGTTTTACCAACAATAGAATTCTTGTTTTTATGCTGCATGCGTACAGGTAAATTCACTTTAGATGCAAAGGCATCATTGTGAACTTTATCTACCATGTCACCGACAGGAGATTTATCCTTACGCGTAGAGCGCCAAACATGAACATCTACCACGTCACAGATGGGAGATTTACCTTTATGCATAGAGCGTAAAACTTGGTGTCTACCACGTCACAGACGGAAGACTAATTTTTACGCACAAAGCATAAAACTTGGGAGTCTACCACGTCACAGGCGGGAGACTAATTTTTATGTGCAGAGTGTAAAACTTGGGAGTCTACCACGTCACAGGCGGGAGACTAATTTTTATGCCCGGGGTGCATCACTGAGTAGTGACTTCCTTGTAACAGACGGAAGCCTCCACAACAGGAGTAGGAAGGATTCCTTTGCCTTTAGAGACAGCAGGGAGATTCGAGGATGCTTTGGACTTAAGAATCCAAACTTTTTGCACCTTTCGCAATTTTTGAACATTGGAGCAGCGAGTACTACCTCCAGTTCGGAGAATTTTTTCGTAAGCAGTCTGGTCGAAGTAAACAACCAGAGTCTTCTTTGTCGATCCGATCGACACATTATTATATCGAGCAATTACTTTCTCGTTAGAGGAGAAAGTCATCCCCAGTAGAGTCGCCATTTTGTTTCACTTAACAAAATGCCTAAAATTAGCTTTTGAAAGAAAACTAGAAAAAGTACAAAAGTACAAATTGTTTCTGGGAAGTATTGCTATGGAAGTTTGATCTGAGAGCGATCACTTTGTTTCTTGGACCATACGATGATGATGAAGAAAACTGTTTGAAGAAGACAAAAAATCGAAAGAACTAAGTCACCAGAAAGGTATCGAATAACGGCACTGATGGCACAGTCGAATGCTTTCCTGCTTTGCTTCACCCTGTTCTTGAAAAAAAGTTGAAGAAATGCTTCTGGAAATATCACTCTGAAAGTATGAGTTTTCTTAGAATCTCCTTCTCTGTATCTCTCTTGATGATGTCTTGTATTAAAATTAAGTTTATCTACAGACTAGACCCTCTATACGTAAAAAGCAACATAATTGGGCCTCTACGCAAGTAACTGTCACCCACGATAAAAATCAACCTCTACGCGTGATGACACGTATCCCATATAGAGTTTTAATCTCTACGCATGGTGACACGTGTTCTACTACTTCAACAGAATGGGGAGAGCACGTATATACGTTCCTTGATAAGTATAGCATGAAAGCCACGTAAGTAAACCACGTTCTCATGTAGCCAGAAAAGATTGGGCGTAAAAATGACCCAAAATAGACTTCCTGCGTAAAGTAGCAGACTGGGCGTAAAATAACTCAAAATAGACTTCTCGCGTAAAGTGGCTGAAAAGTAGCATTGAGCGTAAAATTAGCTCAAATAAACTCTACGCGCACGAAAACTTTGAGCGTAAAAATTCGAATAGCTTTTATGCGTAAAAGAAGCAATCTCTTGAGCGTAAAGTAGCCCATCTGCACATTAAACGACAAGTGTTGGGTTTGATGACAAAATCTTCTCTGCTTCTGTGCAATATTCTGTCAGAAAATCATACTATCAGATCGATATCACGTGCATTAAATGCATGGTCTGACAGCCTGTCCCTCGCGTAAAAGCTGAGAATGACTCTCGCGTAAAAGAGCTCGCGTAGAATTTTGAATCTAGCTCAATAAAGTTTTTTTAATGAGTCTTGCGTAGAGTCTGTCTTCGCGTAAAGTCCTCAATTTCTTTGACTTGTCTTATGAAGTAATTTTTACGCTCCTACAAACATCAAGAGAGAGAACGCAGCTAGCATCTCCAATATCACCTCTTTTCCCATTAAACACCCTCCGTTCCAATACCTCGGATGTCCCCGCGTGCACGGTAAATCTAATTCGGGCATTTTTGAGGACATGATTAACAAAATCAGGAGAAAACTGGAGAGGTGGCACAACACAACCTTATCTCCAGGCGACAAGATGATCATCATCAAACATGTTCTCACTTCTATTCCCATATATACCCTGGTAGCGTGCTCCCCTCCCAAGAAGGTACTCTTCCTGATAGAAAGCATCCTTAGTGACTTCTTTTGGGGGCACAGTGGAGGCCACGTCAAGCATCATTGGGCTAGTTGGGACACCATGGCTAGACCAACCGAGGAAGGGGGCATGGCCTTACTAAACTTTCTTATATTGTGGACGCCTTCTCTATGAAGCTGTAGTGGAAGCTTCGTACGAACCTGAACTTATGGGTTAGATTCATGAAGGCCAGATACTACAAGCACATTCATCCGTCCCAGGCAATCTCTAACAGCAGATCATCAGCGACGTGGCATCGTATCCCCATCGGCCGCAATATTGCCGAACCGGAGATCTACCTTCATTTGGGTGATGGAGAATCCTCGATCTTCCTTGAACATTGGGCTGGTGATTCCCTGCTCCTAAACCTAACGGCGGACCGAGGGAATAGCAAGATCAAGGATTTTTAGGACTTCTCGGAGAACGACTAGATTGGGCCAAGGTCCATCAGTGGACAGAAAATGAGGCTGAAGATTGCATCCATCGTCAAGGTCTAAAGATCGACCACGAAGCAGATGTGCTGAGATGGTCGACTGAAATCTCGGGATGCTTCTCCGTGCGATTGGCTAGATAGGTGGCCCGTGGTCCAGGGACGCCTTCTCCGATCATGGCTGCCTTCTGGCAGAATTATATCCCCAAGAAGTGGTCCATCCACCTTTGGAGGGCATTTAAGAAAAAGCTCCCCACTGATGACAATCTTCTTACTATTGGGTTCAGCTTAGCGTCTGCATGCCATTGTTGTTCAGAGCGTCAGACAGAAATCGTCGATCACATCCTCTATCTGGGGAACTAGCCGTCAAGGTATGGCAAGTTCTGTCCCAGCTATGCAGTCAGGCTCAGGGAGGCGGGTGCCTCTATGATCTATTAGCTGGTTGGGCACCCATGTCCTACGAACACCAGATCGTTACAGCTAATACCACGTGGGTCTTGTGGAAGAATCGTAACAAGACGAGATACGAGGGCCACCAGTATAACGCCGATAAGATCATATGGGAGGTCCTCCGATAGTGCCATAAGATCAGGAACGTCTGTAAGCATGGTCAGACAGACTTTTGGATTTCTCTTCTCTCCTAACTTCCTGTTTTTAGCTTTTGGTGGAATACTTGTATAGGTATCGGCATTTTGAGCCTTTATAAATAAAAGTGGGAGTTTCCAATATATATATATATATATATATATATATATATATATATATATATTATATTATCAAATCCCTATTTTAAAAATAGGTATCTGCTGTATTTTTGGATTTTGGAAATTTTAAATTGGGTATTCTTAAAATTTTCTTATTATTTTCTTGAATGTGAATTTTATCCTCATTATCATTGCAACTATTATTTTTCTTGTTCCTATATCTACCCTACCCTAAAATATCTAAGCCTAACCCCAACCCAAACTCTCACTTTCTCTTTCCCTCTTCCCTCTCTCCTCAACCACACAGCCGACACTCCTCCCCTACCTAACCCCTCTCTTTCCTCACTCCCTCATCTCTCTCCTCTCCCTGCTCAGAGTAGCACCCGTCCCCCTCTCATCTTTCTTTCCTCACTCTCCTTCACTCTCTTCACTTTCTCTCACTCGGCCTCCTCTCCATGGTCACGGCCGCCCATCTCCACCGCAGCCCCTACTACTGTCGCCTCTGTCACCAGCACCATCAACGACCACCGCCTCTACCGCCCTCACCCGCGAGCGCCAGTTCCACTTCTATCGTGGTCGCCCCACCTCCTGCCGTGACTACCGCCACCAGCACCATCGTCATCACCTCCAGCCCCATGGCCTCCGTCCCTTATCCTTCTTCTTCTCGCCGTGGCACGGACAGTCGCTGCGAGCCGCCGCCCATCTGGCTGTCGTCATCGTCGTCTCCTTACGACTTGGCTGCGCCGATGATGATCTTCTCCACTCCTTTCGTCGATTGCAGCGCCACTGCTGTCGCCCTTCCTCTATCATGAAGCGGCCCCGACCTGGCCGAACTCCCGATGAGCTTCCCTCTCCCTATCTTCTCTGTCGACGACGACTAGCCCCGCCTGGCCGAGCATCCCTGGTGAGCTCCTCCGCTCCCTCTCTTCTCCTCGGGCTGTGAACTCATCGGGCAGCGATCCCCCTTGCTCTACGTGTCTAGGGAAGCATGCTGCCTCGAGCAGTGTGCTATTTCATGCAGGGTGCCTGTCTCGAGCAGTGCACTCTTGGCTTGCGTGTTCCCCCGTTCTTTGTGCTCTTTAGGAAATATACACCTTGATTTACGTGCTGTCCTAGTTTTTGTGCACCTAGATTTGCGTGCTGCCGTGGATAGTGGGATGCCTCGAGCCCCGAGCTGCCTCGGGCACCGTGCCATCTCGATTGGTACATCTTCTCGATTTTCGTATCTCAACCTTTGTGCACACTTCGTGTTCCATGCCGCTTCAATTTGCGTGCATGCATTAATTTACGTACTACATTGGACTCCGCACAACCTTGATTTGCGTGCATAGGTCGACTTGTGTGCTATAATAATTTACGTGCTACATTGTATCTTACATCGTCTCGATTTGCATGCATGCCTCGATTTGTATGTCACATTGATTCGTACGCCATCCCAATATTTGTGATTCCTCGATCTACGTGCATGTCTCGATTTACATGCATGTCTCGTTCCTGTTTGCCTCGGTATTCGTGCCATCTTAATTTGTGTGTCATACTGATTTGTGCGCTATCTTAATATTCATGATTTCTTTAATTTATATGCACGTCTCGATTTATGTGCACGTTGCGTCTCTTGTTCGTCTCCATCTTTGTGTTATCTCGTTTCTCGTATGTATCTCGATGTACGTGTGCGTCTCGGTTTACGTGTTCGTATTGATCTGCGTGCCTCGGTTTCTGTGCCAGATCCCTATACTGCTTTTGAGACCAACATGATATAGCCTCCTGCCATCAATCATTATTTCTATTATTATTTTGTTAATATATTCAAATGATTGTTTATATGTGTGTTCTGAGGACCTTAATTGGCGTGCTAGCTTGGACCATGATCGCCGAAGACTTGCTTACCTAGCGGAGCCCTCTAGGCAAGTATCCTTTGCTCATTGATGGATATTGCCTTCTCTTCTAGAATTTATAGTATTTTATTCATTTGTAGTTGTAATTGTATAACCATGATTAGTGTAGCTTAGTAGTACAACTGTCATGATGATAACCTATGATAGCTTGGTTCGATACCGGTTACGACCGTATCGGACAAATCGGACGGGTCATCCACACCTCCAAAGACACGAGCACGACTCACGAGTATGGATTGTCCCCATATGCCCCGTGTCCGACTCGCAGTTGGGTGACGGCTTTAGCTACCTATTTCTGTGACTGTGTTTGTGGCTTGGATATGACTGTAGGTCCGTGATGTGCCCTGCATGGCGATTTCTGTTGTATGTGTTGGCTTGGCACTCAGTACGCATTGTAGTGCTGCTGGAGGCCGAGACTTAGTGTTCTCGGCTATGGTTTGGTTTCCAGTATACATGGTGGCGCTGCTGGAAGCTTAGACTTAGTGTTCTCAGCCTACGATTCTGTGGCGGATTGTGCCGAGTGAATTTAGCCCCAACTTGCTGGGTACTCCCGTCCAGAATACAAAGGAGACTCTGCCAAATTTTTTTCAGAATTTTTGGTCGGGACTTTGGTTCGACGATTTGGGCAGAACCGTTCCTTTGGTTTGCTGAACTAGATTCATACGGATTTAGTTTGACCTGATTCCAATACCTGCTAAGTAGACTTCTGACTAGATTAGTCGCTTAGCTCTTGACCTGTCTTGTCCGTCGGATAGCGTAAGGAGCGCGGTTCCACTCGGAAGACGGTCTGCAACCCTGGTCCTTGTTTGGTTTAAGGGTTGTGGATCTGCTTCAGAGTAGTTTATGCAATCCTTGTCATTTTTCAGCGACATAATTAATAGACTCTGTCCCCCTGACCATTCTTTCTAGGAGTTATCCTAGTCTAGCCAGCTAAAACTGATTAGTTGACCTATGTATCGGGATTTGTGATCTTTGGATATATATGAGGAATGAGTATCATGAAGAGTACGATCTTGGGATATCAATTTGATGGACTCACGTGGATTCTTGGATAGTGTTGCTATTTCTTTTGATGATGTTCTAATTCGATCAGGACATGACTGTGGATTCTTGGATTTTGATGATCGCGAATATTTCACGGAACAAGAAGAATATCGAGGGTATTATTATATGATTTTTACTCGACTTCCCAAGCAGCCAAACTTGGTTTGTTTACTAGATCTTGGTAGTGGTGAGACTTGTTTGCTGATAGCTTGTGATCATTGATTCAGCGGATTCTTGTGAGCCAGATGGCCTAGCATTATTTATAGTGATGAGTTTGGTATTTGGTGATTGACTTTCTTGACGTGATATTCACTCCATTGTGGATGGAAGACTCCTAATAGATTGATCTGGTGGATAGACCGACTTGATGATTAGAGCTGTAGGCTTCCTTATATGATTGATGGAATATTATAGTAGGGATTCTGATCTGGTGCTTGACCTGATATCCATGCCATGATGTGGGCAGATGATTTCATGTGACTGACAGATTTGACCTTGTTCCCGATATGACTACTTGTATCTGTACTATAAGTCCAGCTTACCCTTTGAGATACTTGCTATAAGTCCAGCTTACCCTTTGAGATACTGGCCCTAATTTTGCACTACGGTGCTCCTTGTCTTCTGGCACTTGAGGTGCTACTTCCATGATTAAATGGCATTACGATGCCATCTTGATATTCTAGCTATATATATGATTACATGCACCAGTATCTGGTAGTTGACCTATAGTCTTAGCGTGGTCAGTATTGTTTGCTTGCTTGTTGCATAACACTAAGGATGGATCACAACTGAGACTATAGGTGCCGAGGTTGATTCTTACTTAGTATTCTCGTACTGAGGTACGACATCTAGGAGGAGGATCATGTGACCACGACATGTGATTCCAGATAAATGTATGGTTAATCTAGGTAACTTAAACTGGTAGAAGCATTGGGAGGGAACGGAATCTTGAGATCGTGCAGTACTAGCCGCTTCCCAGACATCTAGTCATGGAGTGCAGGCTGGCCGCTATAGATAGTGTTACCGTCCGCGTTAGAGGATGGCAGTATCCGGCTACTTTACTATACCTTATATACATGGCATGCTCAGAACGGTGGCCTTACAAGGGACCGGTAGTGACATGCAGAGCCCGGTGGTCTTACGAGGGACCGGTGCTCATCTAGTCTTGATATATTTGGCCCCATTAGCTTGCTAGATCGACACGATATGAGGATTCCTATATTACATTATTGGGGTAACCCAACCTCCACCTAGACAGCCACAGACATTTGAGTGGCCGCTTATTCTTCTAAATTGTTTGACTTGTTGCTTGCACAGTCGACTGATATCGGGTTCCAGCCGAGGATGCAGGTATTATTGGATGTTAGGGAGATTGTGATGTTTGGTGGTTATTTAGCTACATTAGTTGTGGATTGTTATCGTGCGTTGGTACCGTACGATTCTTACCCACATTTACTGTTCATATATGTTCTGCTTTACATTTTATCCTGCTGGCTTTTCTTCGTCCGTCCTTGAGCCTTCTTTTGTGGTACTTGCTACGGTTGGACTGACCAACCCTAGATTTTTTTCCAGATTGCCTGTGACCGACCCTGTGGATCTTCCAGACTCGACTTTGTGGATGTGCTTCAGTTCCCGACCATGCTCAGAACTGTGGGAAGGTATACTCATCTACATTATTATCCTGTACTGTAGATTTCCTGATTATCATATGAATATCTCCTGCTTTCCATATGATTCTCTCTTGCTTAGTATTTTATTGTTATTGCCTGTGGATATGAGATCGAATTTAGGCCACAGAATTATTGCATGCTAGGATACCCAACAAGATTGATAGCCATCATCGCCCTATAACGTATTCGTACCTTATACGGTGTAGCTGGCCGACATCTGTCACCGTATTTCGGTACTGGGGCGTGACACAATTTTAGTGGTGGCCCATACAGGTCTCGTTTTGAGATTTTGTTGGGTATCACATGATTATTAATCTCAGTCCATTATTCCTTGGAATTCTAACTTGTTATACTTGTCCTTCGCTCTCTTGAACTTTGGATTGGTCCTCATCTCTAACTGGACTTATCTTGCTTGTCCATGTCTTATTTGTTGTTATCTTCCCCTGATCCTTGTTTGATAGATATGATCCTATAGTTGGTCATGTCGATCATTTTATCTGATGAGATATTATCTTATCTCCATCATTGGGTTACTTGATTATCTATCTTGGGCTCTGTACTCTCTACCGGTGTTTCACCTTAGTTGATTTCTAGTTATCACTTTCGTGCGTTGACTTCGTATTGATTTAGTATCATTATCACCCTCTTCGAGCGTTGACTTGACTATTGCGGAATGAAGATTTCATCAGGACTCTGAGATTGGATATTTCAGTATTTGTTGAGTGTCCAATGGGTATTCTTCTATCAATTCAGCTCCTTTGATTCTGGACATTTCTACAATCATGATTAATTGTTTCAAATATTAATTTGATTGAAGATGAACCTTCTATATATTATGTTTTGGCATGTATTTTGGATTTGGAGTATTTTTCTAGAAAAATATCTTATGATTTTATTGAAGTTATTTTTGGATATATATTATGATCGACCTGGGTTTTGATTATTTTCCTGGAGTATTATATTGTCAGATATTTTATGATATAGTGACTTGGACATTGATTTATGGATTTGATTTATTTTGGGTATTTGTCAAGAGTATCGGGTGACCCTAGTATACCTTGACGGCGTGGTAACAAAAGTAGCAACCGCTCGATTATAATATCATGGTGAATCTTTTGCAGCCATTCTGGATGGCGTGGCAAGGAATGACCATGACCATGATACACACTTTTTGGATATTAGAAAACTACGGTCGTCGGTTTGCGACAGATATCATGTATTTCATAATTTTATGCGAATTTTTATGCAGTGGGGAATTCAGGTTTTTTGACATTGTTTTCGACATTCTGTACATGTTTTGATTTATGGGGTTATTTCGTGCATGCGAGATTTTGATTTTCAAGATTCTTTTGATGTTTTGGATTTACCTTCAGAGTTGATCTATGTAGCCAGACATTATTCTTTATGATGTTTTCATATTGAGATTTTGTTCGTTTCTAGTTGTATTACTTGATTTCTGTAAGGTGGATAGAGTTTTCACGGCATATATATGTACTAGCTTTAAAAACCCTATTTTAATAATTTTGAATTTTCGAGGATAAAATTTTTGTAAGGTGGGTAGGATGTCAAATTCCTATTTTAAAAATAGGTATCTGATTGTATTTTTGGAGTTTGGGAATTTTAAATTTGGGTATTCTTAAATTTTTTTTGTTATTTTCTTGATGTGGATTTTATCCTCATTATTATTGCTACTATTGTTTTTCTTGTTCCTATATCTACCCTACACCAAAATATCTAAGCCTAACCCCAACCCTAACTCTCACTCTCTCTTTCCCTCTCCCATCTCTCCACACCCGCACAGCCGACACCCCTCCCCTACCTAACCCCCTCTCTTTCCTCACTCTCTCATCTCTCTCCTCTCCCTGCTCAGAGCAGCACCCCCTCCCTCTCTCATCTCTCTTCACTTTCTCTCCCTCTCTCACTCGGCCTCCTTCCCATGGTCACGGTCGCTCATCTCCACAGCAGCCCCCACTACGGTCGCCTCTGCCACCAGTACCATCCATAACCACCGCCTCCGCCGCCCTCACCCGTGAGCGCCACCTCTACTTCCATCGTGGCCGCCCCGTCTCCTGCCGTGACCACCGCCACTAGCACCATCGTCGTCACCTCCAGCCCCATGGCCTCCGTCCCTTCTCCTTCCTCCTCTCGCTGTGGCACGGACAGCCGCCGTGAGCCGCCGCCCATCTGGTTGTCATCGTCGTCATTTCCTCACGACATGGCCGTGCCGGCGACGATCTCCCCCGACCTGGCCGGACTCCTGACGAGCTCCCCTCTCCAAGTCTTCTACCAGCCCCGCCTGGCCGTGTATCCCCGGTGAGCTCTTCTGCTCCCTCTCTCCTCCTCGGGCTGTGAGCTCATCGGGGAGTAAGCCCCTTGCTCTACGTGTCTAGGACAGCGTACAACCTTGAGTAGTATGATGTCTCGTGCAGGGTGCCTGTCTCGAGCAGTGCACCCTTGGCTTGCGTGTTCTCCCGTTCTTCATGCTCCTCGGGACATATGCACCTCGATTTGCGTGTTGTCCCAATTTTTGTGCACCTAGATTTGCGTACTGCCTTGGGCAGCAGGATGCCTCGAGCCACGCGCTGCCTCGGGCACCGTGCCATCTCCATTGGTGTATTTTCTCAATTTTTGTGTCTCGGCCTTTGTGCCACTTTTACTGCCTTCTGAGGAACGAAGATCACATCGTATGGAGTCAATAGCATTGCCCATGTAACTAAACAGGAATTAAGAGAGCCCAGTTTAGTCATGAGTATTCTGAGAGAGTTGACTTTAGATATAATGTGGATAGTTTGCCCAGATACATAGTGGCATGTTTTCTAGATGGAAAATACCTGTGCAAGGCATTCCTTCTCCACCGGTGTGTATCTGTGCTCGGCACCCACCATTGTGCGGCTGAGGTTGTAGATTGCATGTTCATGGCCGCCTTCGTTCTTCTGAGCTAATAGGGCACCAAGAGAATGGTCCATAGCGCGGACATATAGTAAGAAGGGCTTCCCCATTATTGGAGCTACCAATACTGGAGGGCTTATAAGGTATGCCTTGATGTCGTCGAATATGCGTTGACATTTCTCAGTCCATATAAAAGATACGCCTTTCTTCATGAGCTGAGTGAATGGTTGACACCTTCCAGAGAGGTCAGAAATGAATCGTCTGATGTAGGCTAGCCTTCCTTGTAGTCCGCGTAACTCTTTGAGGTTTCTTAGAGGATGCATGTCGAGGATAGCCTTCACTTTCTTCGGGTCCAGATGTATACCCTTTGAAGTGATGACGAAACCAAAGAACTTGTCGCTGGAGACTCCCAGAAAAGACTTGGTTGGATTTATCTTGAGTTGGTGTGCACGCATTAGTTCGAACACCATTCTCAAGTCTTAGAGGTGGTTGCTCTTGAGACGACTTTTGACTGCGATATCGTCTATGTAGCACTCCACAGTTTTGTGCAAATGATCACAAAAAATTATGTTCATGGCTCGCTGGTATGTTGCCCCTGCATTCTTCAATCCGAAGGGCATCACCGTATAACAGTATACCCCCCAACGGTGTTCGAAAAGATGTATGCTTCTCGTCGTCGGGAAATATCTTGACCTGGTTGTAGCCTGAGAACCCATCAATGAAGGACATCCGCTCGAAGCCGCAAGTATTGTCAATCATTACGTCGGTGATCGGTAAAGGGAACTTGTCCTTCGGGCATGCAAAGTTCAAATCACGGTAGTCGATACACACTCGAACTTTACCATTCTTTTTTATGACTGGAATGATGCTGGCAACCCAGTCTGGGTGTTGTTCCTCACGGATAAATCCACTGGCAATGAGCTTATTGACTTCATTCTTGATGGCTTCCATGACGTCTGGTCAGAATCGTCGTTGTTAATGCTTCACTGGCTTAGCTTTAGACGAAATGTTCAGGCGGTACATGGCGACTTTAGGGTCCAAGCCTGGCATGTCTTCGTAGCTCCATGCGAAGACGTCGATGTATTCTCTTATATGCTGTTTAAGAGATTGGCGTTCATCGTCAGATAGACTTTTTCTGATGAAGATTGGTTTGAAAGATGCTTCATCTCCTAGATTGACTTGGATGACTTTGTCTTCGGTAGGTGGTTTTCGTTGTTCAAAGTGCAGCTCCCACCTAGTATCCATCTTTTGGGCCCATTGTTCAACCTCAATTGATTGGACATCGTCTGTAATTTGGTCGACGGAAACCATATTGACGGACAGAGTTGCTTTGAACATGTCACCGATGCTAGAGTCTGAGTCCCAGAGGGAGGAATCAGAAGAATGAGAACAATGATCTGCTTCATCATCTGATCTTTTGGGAGTTGTTGGAGGATTGACATAGCACAAACCAATACCGCTTCATTGATAGTTGTTATCGGGTTTGCCTGGAGAAACAAAGTGTCGTATTGGCAACCGTCGTCCTCGGCCGTAATTTAGCCCTTTGTTGCTTTTGATGTCATATCCCATGTTCTGGATGATGTTCTTGGCCTGCCAACTATACCGAAAAAGTTGTATTTTTTCAGAGTCATGGTCAGCTTCTGTGTTGTGCTTGGAAGAAGTAGAGTCTGGGACGAAGTTTCTCTCGCCAATTATATGACCGAAGATGATTAGTTCTTCATCCTTCTTTCTGGATAGAACGATAAAGTAGAGGATATCTTCAGGGTAAACTTTTTTTCTCAGGTGAGACGTCGTGACTAGCATGCAGAGGTGTGGTCCTATGCCATTTTCAAGTCGTATATCGTATCCATGTAGTGGTTTACAGATTTATAGACATCGGAGTAATTCAAAGATAAACCTTTACTAAGGAAATACGCAAGTTCTTCTTCAGGAATAACATCATCCGCTGAAGGTATATTATTATGAGTATTAATATACTCATTGAGAGGATCATCATCTGGAAGAGGAGCCACAGTCTTGGTCGAGTTCACCACGTAGGATAATTCTTCAGGATTGGGAGGACGGGCATCAGCAGGTTCCTCCCAGGGTGTCTTGCTGAGAGTGATGGTCAATGGTTTGACCTTGTCAGGGTTCTTTTTTTTTACCCAAATTGTGAGAGGCTTTGGAGTACTTTTTGGAGTAGTACGTCCTTTGACTCGGATAATCAGGAGACCGTCATTGGAGGATAGACTTGCTTCAGCTTCATTGTCAGCTTCGTTGCCATCGTCCATGGGGGGCTGAGATTGGTAAAGTACCGAATCTCCATAGTAAGCTTCGATGCCCTTAAAAGGATCGATATCGGCAAACTCCGTCTTCACGACACCATCGTTGTTGACGTATTTGAAGCACTGGTGAAGTATGGAAGGAACGATCATGTTCTTGTGTATCCATGGACGTCCCAACAAGACATTGTAGGATACATTGGCATCGATCACATAGCAAGAAACCTCCGTTCGAAGATCACCGATCTGGCATTTGAGACGGATCTTGTCCAGCGGATGGCTTCAACCAGCATTGAAAGCCATGATAGTTGTGTTGGTTGCAGATAGTTTGTGCAGAGGGATTCTCAAATTTTGAAGCAGACTTCTAGAAATGATGCTGAGGGAGGATCTTGGATCGATGTGCATACGGTCCACCATAATCGCCCTAATATACCCTGTATAGTACAGGGGTCTATCATGATGATTATTTTTGAGAAGTATGTACTCCTGTGAGAAGGTAATGTTGGGCACCACTTCCATAGCACTGTGGCAGTGGGGACAGGAGACAGGATCTTCAGCGGGGGCCTTGACTTCGGCGAGGTAAGAGTCGGCATGTAGTAATGCCTCACTTAAGGCCTTTCGCGTTTCTTTGGAGAGTCGCAATAGATCGAACAGAGACAACCTGGTAGGTGTATTGGCTAGCTGAGCCAGTATGTCAAAGTTGTAGGGTCGATCCATGCCTTCGGGAGCTGGCGCCTTCAGAGACTTGTCAAACCGCGTCTCCTTCTGCTTGGATTTGTCCGTAGTTGGAGGTTTAGACGGGCCGGCTTCTGGTCTTGTAGGGGCAATAGGAGCTTGAGGAGGTACTGCTTCTTCTTGTGCGGGATCGTACGTCAGAAGATAAGTCTTTCCCGAATGCGTCTCGCCAGATAGAATTCCGTAGTTGGGAGAGGATACCATATGGCATGACTTGTACTTCTTTTTTCTTTGGGAGGTACTACCCCCTATGTCACTTCTTGTATAAGGTCCGGATGGACCCACATGATCTCACCACGATCAGTCGTGAGCGGAACCAATGTTAAGTTGCGAGCTGGCGGTAGGTTGACGACTTTTATTATTGCCTTAGGAATCGGAACCATGTCGTCTGGGACTTCTGTGGGAGGAAAGTCACCAAACTAAAGAGATATCATGTTAGCAGATACGACCTTGTCTTCAGCTTCGAGGTTGACCACTTAGCTATCGATAAGCTGTTGTATCTTCTTCTTCAGGATGATACAGTCCTTGGTGGAGTGATGCACGTACTGATGATAGAGACAGTACTTGGGATCGTTGAGTTGGCTCGCCTCTGCAGGACGTCGTGGTAGAGGCAATGTCAGCTTATTACCCTTCGTCAATATGTGAAAGATGGTAATGACATCGTCTTCGTCAAAGGAGAAGGTGTAACACCCAGTTTTCTAAATGAAGGTAATTTTGAAATTTTATAATTTTAATTATTAATTTATGATATTAAATAATAATATGATTTTTGGTGATTTTTAAAACTATTAAAAACCATGACTTGTGATTTTGATGTGCAGCTAGTGAAACCGTAGAGACTGTCTGTCCTAGAGCCTAACCCTGTGATTTGGAATATTAATTATCATTTTTAGACTAGGGATAATTTGGTCATTTTGAATTATTAGAATTATTGATTTATTTATTGGATTGACGGTTGTTGATTTTAACTTTTGCTAGTTGTGACTTAAGAGACTAACCTAGATGCTGACTCTAGTTAAAGTGGCTTGATTAGCATGGTGAGACCCTAATCTAACTTAAGTCGACTTGGTTTTGACTTGAGTGATTTAGCTCTTGAGAAAATTAGGAAGGATTTTAATGTTGGACTTAAGGCTAAGGTAGAGATCCCATAGCTCATGTGACTTGGCCCATGGCCCATGATTTGTAACCCTAACCTAATTTTCATTCAATATGACCAGCCACTTAGGGCTCCCCTCCCTATAAATAATCTCCTCATTGTTGTTCTTGCCTCTTTGTAATATTTCAACAAATTGAAGAAAGAGGTAAAGAGCCATCTTTTCCAATCCATAACTTTCTCATTTCAAGTCTTTTTTGGCTCAAATCTTTTGCATTAGGTTCTAATTAGTCTCTTCTTGCTGTTCATGGAGAGTAATCTCAGCCTTGGATCAATTTGGAGCTTTGGCCATCAAGGAGAATACCCCCCATTTGAAGCTTTTCTTGCAAATTGCACATATAGGTAAAACCTCTTAAATTGTATTTTAATTCCGATTTTCTTGCATATTAGGCTAGAACTAGGTGTCCCCTAGCTATCCCTAAAAATTGGGTAGAATTCGTGTCCATTTCGTGTCCGTCTCGGACACGTATCAATGTGTCTATATAGGTGTTTGATGAAATGCCACACTCGTGTTATTATTATTATTTTTGAAATGTGTTTGAATGAATTTGTAGTGGTAGGTGTATTATTTGATTTCGTGTCATTGATCTATGATTTTCGTGTTGTCTCGTGTCCACACGGGGACACGAACTTGATGTTCTGGAAGCGTGCAGTGTCCTGCATCTCGGGCCCTATAACTCACTGTGTAGGATACGTGGGGACACAAAATTTTGTGGAGTTGTTGGGACAATCACTGACACTATGCTCCCAAAATTTGGGAGCATATGGTTCACCACACGAGGAGAAATCGCACGCGCACTGGACACACACTACTTCACACGCGCAAAAAATTGCGTCTGATACGCTCATATTACTTGGACACGACACAGGTTCGACCCAGGTCAGGGTATGGGAATCCTAGCCCTACTATGGGCGAACCTCTGTGCACAAACACGAGTCACGTGTCGCCTTGTGTCGAGCCCGCGAAGGCTCGACACGCACGCACGTGGCCTATGTTACATCATTTTCTGACACAGTTCATTTTGTTGGTTTGACACGATTGTATCCAGTTTGTGGACACGTCTAGGCTCGTGAGGACACGTGGGATGAGTACCTACCTCTGTACACCTATTTCATTTATTATTTTTGAGTTTTATTATAAATTAGATTCAAAATTGAGGTTTGCCCATTTTGACTGATACCCACAGTTCTTATTTCGAATTCTGGAATTTATTCATTCATAAACTGTTTTGTGATGTTAATTACGTAGATTAATTCATTACATGTGTATTAGATTGCTGAAATGATGATTTAAGTTTGGTGTTTGAGAATTGGGTTTCAATTGGTTTTTGGATGGATTATAAACTGTCAATTTCTCAATTCCTGAATGACTTATGCATTGTTTGAATTTTCTAAAAATTAATGGTATTTCATTAACTGGTACTTGATAATGTGCACTGCTTGTAAACCCTGATAATTTACAAAAATTGGTGTACTGTTCTATGTTCAGCTGAGAATTGGGTTGCATTGTATGAGAGTTCTCCCATTTCCTGAAACTGAGACTGACACACATGTAACTACACACAAACACACACCTCCTTAACTCATTTCCTGTCACATGACTGAGAACACATGTAGCCATGACACACACCATAAAAACTTGAGATTTCCTTTTATGTAAAACTGAGTTTTATTAACAGTTTACTTATGAATTTGATTGGTTTGAATGTAATTCCTGAGATTTCAGCAGTAGTTAAACCTAGGATTGGTGGATAACTTGGAGTTCATTTTCTTATTGAAAGTTTATTTATGTTAGTCCTATGTTTAACTGAGTTTAGTGAAAGTTCATTTGTGTAAACTGTGTATATTAATTGAAATTGTTCGAATATAAGCATGATGGCTGAGAACCTATGGGATAAACTTAACACACACACATGAACAAACTGTCATTTGACACACAATTGTATATCACACACCATTGCACTAATCCTGAGAATCACTGGTAGTTACTCACATATTGAGACACCATTGTAGGCTACCACACACACACACCTGTCCACACATTGTTTACCTATGTATCTATACACACACCCACATGTGCACACAACTGAAAACAGGGACTGGAATCAGGGAACACACTGTTTTCCTGAACCCTGGACACACCACTACACACCCATACAAATCTAAAACCTGAGAATTCAGACTTGTTGAGTAGCACTATTTTCCTATGTATCCACACACACTTTTGCAAATTATATTGAAGTCTGAGAACACCGTGATATGCACACATGGACTGAGAACCATTTAAACTTGAGAATTTGGTTTTGATTTAGTTCTTAAGGAGAAACATGAGATTTGTTTGATCAAACTGTGATTGATTTGAGTGTAAACTGAAATTGAGTTCTAGGGTTGAGGTTGTATATTTATGTAAGTTTGCTTGTTTAATTTCATTGATTGATTGGTTGAACATTGGGTAAAAACTGAGATATTGAGTTCAAGTTTACTGACATTTCACTAAAACTTAGAACAAGGTTCCACTGTCACATTGTCTCACAAACCCTTGACCCTCTCATAAATAACCACACATATGAACTTTATGCACACACACATCTATGCATTATTATCACAAAACACACATTCCTTCTATTCACATATACACACATGCTCATGTACTACTAACACCCCCCCACTTTCACATGTGCCCTACACAAATTTGACACACACATACACAGGTACACACTCACTAATCCTCTATAGCCCTTTACATGAATGCATGCCTATATATACATTTAGCTCTTCTAGGCATTGTAGTGTATATATATATATATATATATATATATATATATATATATATATATATATATATATATATATATATATATATATATATATACATGACGACCACGCGGTCCGTCGTGCGGCGCTGCTGAGGACGACGAGAAGACGTCCGCCATAAACGATCGCATGCTCGATCGTAAGGGCGTCGGCGATCGTCGCCAATATGCGCGTCGTGCGCATAGAACGGGCGGCTGGACGGAATCGGTAGTCGCAGGCGACAAGGAATCAGTGGCCGTCGTACGGGCGGTCACCCTTGGTCGTCGAGGGCGTCACTTCGGCGTCGTGGGCAAAGCAAGGTTTTGAGTAACTGCCGTCGAAAGACAGTGTGCTGCTGAGCGGAGCTCTGGAGCGCGCGGATTACGCGGGGTACGTGTGCACGGCGATGATGACAAGGCCAACGGACAACGTCCGTACTCCAAAAGTCGTTCCATACGACAGGCCAAGAATCGTGTGCGTGGGACACACGATTATACTGAGCCCGCACGCGCTGGAATATATATATATATATATATATATATATATATATATATATATATATATATATATATATATATATATATATATATATATATATATAGAGGAAGGATAAGCATCCCCGTACTTTTTGCATCCCCATGCATCCCATGTTCACATCCGTTAGATGTACTTTAAGTCATCTAATCTTAACCATTAAAAAATCAACGGTTAAGATTAGATGACTTAAAGCACCATCCAACGGTGTAAATAGGGGGGATGCTTGGGGATGCAAAAAATGCGGGGATGCCTATCATATATATATATATATATATATATATATATATATATATATATATATATATATATATATATATATATATATATATATATATATAATGTCATGTTATATAGGCCTAGTATTGTATGCTAATATATGCATGTATGTTTACACTAGCTCATTGAAATGTTCCTGTGAATGCCTAATGTATATATAGTTGATTTCCTATATGTATATCTAGTGTATGCAATATATGAATTATATATATATCATAAATTATGTGATTGATGGCTTGTTTGGCCTTGTAATGATGTGTGCTTGCTAGCCTAGGCTTGTGTAGGCCTAGTGAGACTTGTTAGACTTGTTTGAGATAGGACTTGACCTAGTTGACATAGTTTGACTAGTATGGTTGACTAGAGTTGACCAAGTGTTAACTTTAGTCTAGGTTGACCTAGACAGCATGCAGATGCATTGTAGATTACCTTTATCATCCTCTGTATACATCTTGACTTGTGTTGCTCTAAATAGGAGTCAGATACCTCATCTCGGATAGTATATTCTCACAGACATTCGGATACCAGGCGAGTACATTCTCTGATCATTTCATAACTTGCTTAGAATTATATTCTTTCTCTAGTTTACCTTATTTGATGCTGTCACAATATTATTACGGATTGGTACTATATGGATCCCTACATTGAAATGTTCACTACACCAAATCTTCTCGTTTTTGACTCTTTAAGTTTTCCAAAAATGACGGGCCTTGACAGTAGCTTTGTTTTCGACGGACCAAAACTGTCGATTTCCATTAACCCCTCCCCCGAAAATATAATCCCTAAAAAATAAAGCGCCAAAGTTGGCGCCATTTTCATTCCGCACTCTTTTTTCTTTCTCCCATCTCTCTCTCCCCTCTCACAAAAACTTCTTTTTCTCAATTAAAAGAAAGGGCCATCAAATGACAAAAAAATTCTTAATCAAAGGAAAATGGGTTCTTCATTGTAAGTAATCCTTCTATTCCCCCCATCTTTCACTCAGATTCTAAATTTTGTGTGTTTTTTACTCTAAATCTAGGGTTTCCAAAGAGGAAGAAGTAAGTGGTTCTACAGAAGCGGAACCGTTAATGGAGGGAAGTGGCGAGGAGGACGACGGTCGGGAAGGTGTAGAGAACAGTGAGTTGGAGGAGCTTTTCAGCGTGTCAATGGATTCCGTCACGGCCACCGCCGCAGACTCGGCCAAGGTATCCACCAATCTACACCAAATATAGGTGTTGTGCCTACTCCGTATTGTGTCAGAATGACATAGGCACTCCGGAGTATACTAGAATATACGAGGCATCATGTCCACATTACTCTGTCTAAGTCTTGTCGCGTTTGTGCCAAGGAAAACATAGCTTGTCATGTTGCAAATTGTATATTGGTGCAAATGTAAAGTGGAACTAAAGTGGAAAGTTTGGAGAGACGGACCATGCCCCAATAAGAATAATTTAATGTGGAGATTCTATTTCGATGGGTACAATTTGGACACTGCGACACAGACACAGATTTGGATGCCCAACATTATATTGTAGAGTGTTTGGGTCATATCTGATTCATATCTACCTTAACTTAGAATTTAAGGGATCATTATACAGAATTTAGAAAGAAAATAAATTGACGCAATGTGGCAAGTGATAATAGAACTCATGACGTCCCCTGCATCATGTAAGCACTTATATGTACAAATAGAAGGTTGTGTCTGACCATGTTGGATAATATCACGCTTTACGGAATGCCCAAAGATGGACGTCAATTTTATGTCATGGTTTTCTTAATATCTATACTATTCGATTCCATAGGTATCATATATTTCTAAATTTGTCAGTGTATTTATCCTCTTAGATGCTGAAGTATCATATATACATGCTAGTATTTTAATTATCTCCTACATATTGTGAATTGTCTCACAACAATACATCGTTAATATAGTTTTACTGCAGATGATAGTTAATTTCGATGGCGAGTCTTCCAAGCAATCAGCTTTCTCAAATAGAGTTAGCATGTGGAACACTTCTGCATGAGCTACAGGTTACATTTTGCTCCTGAATTTTTATAATTTTACAAACTCGTGCCATTATTGCCATATATCTGAGGGCGTCGCTTGGTGACAGTATGGCTTGTTGCTTGTATCCCTAGAGGATGCAGGTTTGAGTTACAGATATAGCCTTTCCATATATATGGGTTTAAGGTTGAGCACATCTTAACCCCTCTACAAACCCAAGTGGAGGCCTAGTGGAACTAGGACATCCCATGTATCCTTTTTTTGGCTCTTGGATAAAGATGTATGAGAAAAGGAAAATGGTGTCACTGCCATTTACTTTTGTTAAAGACAATGTGAAATTTGGTTGATTCCCTGCGCCTAACAAAGTTTCTCTCGGGTTGGTAAAGCAAACTGGGGACCACTCTAGCCCATTTTGTGCTGAATAGTAGCTCGGCCATGGGAATCTATTAGTTTTTCAACCCCCGAAGGAAATAACTCTAGCAATTTTATCATCACAATCTAGACTGAATCATGTGATGCACAGGCTCAGGACAATGCCAGATTAATATTTACTTAAGGATTGCACACTAGTTTTACTGAGTTAATAAAGCATAATTATGTGTAACAACTTTTAGTCAAATATAGTACTTCAGAATGCATGCCAAATTTATATTTGGTCTTTGTTGAACAAGTGATAATTCTAGTGCTGTTATTTGGATATTTAAGATTGGTTATCCTAGCTAATTTTATGAATGTATTGCTCTTAGATTATATGGGATGAAATTGGAGAACTTGAAGATGAGAGGGACAAAATGCTACTTGAGATAGAAGAGGAATGCCTGGAATTATATAGAAAAAAAAAGTGGACCTAGCAAACAGGTCTAGAGCTCAATTGCGACAAACCATTGTTGCTTATGAAGCAGAACTTGCAGGCATCAGTTCTGCAATGGGTGAACCACCTACACATATAAGGCAGGTTGGTGTCAGCTCCACATCTCTTTAGCTGAAAGATAAGGATGAAAATTGTACTCTTAGAAAATGGGAGAAAGAAGATGGATTTTATTTTAAACACTATTAACTAAATCTCTTTGAATTGATACAAGTTGAGGGTCTTTCAATTCGTCTTCTAAAGTTCTGTTCTTTAAATCTTTCTTTGTTGCAAGTCTGTATCTATGTGGTGTGACAGTGGAAGACATAGTAAAGGAGGAATTTGTCTTCGACATGTTGCTAACTTATGGAATGAAAGATAAAAGGAGAGGGAATTTGGACTTGTATTTTCCACATCTTTCCAGAAGTATAGAAAAGCTCTTGGTCCTTGAGAAAAACTAATTCTATATTTCATATAACTCGCAGTCTGCTTCAGGTTCTTTATTTCACAGAAAAAAAAAATTTATAGGTTTATTTGGTTTAGAAAGTCGATGTATATTTATCTCTTTATCAGGGAACATGTGTGTTGATATACTTATTTATCTTATTGTGCGTTGATATACTTATTTATCTTATCATGGTTTTTTTTTTGTGAAAAGTTGTAACATGTTCTTAACACACCATAAAAATTTCTATTTTTATCTATTTATTCAATCAGGTTTCACAAGAGTCCTTATCCTTAAGGAGGACAGTAGGAGTTTATGGAACAGAGAAACAAGAATTTGGAAGGCAAGATATCCTCTCTCTTGTTGACATTAGCCGACCATGTATCGCTCCACTCAGGTCTCTATCATGAGCTTGATAATAAGATTTTAAATTTTCTCTAAATATAACATGCCATACATAACACTGATATCCATTTCGCCGGAGGGGTAATAAGATGGAAGCTTGGAAAATTGCATGAGAAAGGAAATTCCTCTCTCTCTCTCTATCTATCTATATATATATATATATATATATATATATATATATATATATATATATATATATATATATATTATTGAATATGATCTTTTTTTGGCATTTTTATTGAACATATTTTGACTAGTTTATAGCAGTGTTGCTGCTGATTTCTTAGCATATAAGTTAATTTTCTTGCAAGAATAGAGAGCCTGAAAAGAGCTGTATCCTTGGTTTTCCAAGGTAGCATCAAGATGTTCCAAAAATCCTTAATCTGTTCGACCAGATAACTACAAGAAAAGAACAAAAGTAACCAGCCATTTGTGTTGAAAGGAAATTTAGAAATGAAATTTGTACTGAACCTCAATTGGAAAACTTAGAAAATGTACTTTCTTAGCAATATGGCTCCACCTGTTACAAAACAAAGAAAACAAAAATGATTATTGAAGTAACTAAATACTAGTCAAGCGATTCTCAGCTAGGTAGCTGAAAATTCCAAAATGATATTGTTTTATGATTCAGGGGGATGATATATCTTTCATGTGAAACAAGTAATTTTAATTGCTAGCTGTATAAAAATTTTCTAATTTAATTATTTTAGATATGTCATGCATATGCCCACAAGTATACTTTTATATATTTTGAAATACTTAAATTTGGTTTATATTTTTTTGTTTTGATGGATGCAGGCACATGATCAATATATCTTTCCTAACACATGTTTTCTAAAAGACTTCAAAAGAAAACATGTTGCTTTTGGACGTTTCATTATTGATGCTCCACCAAACGAAGACATTTATAATATCATTGCCGACGAAATGTTTGATAAAGATCCAGATTTGTTTGATTGAGATGGGAAGGTTGAAGATATCATGCTTGGTGACTTGATTAATTAGCCAAAGTAATTGTTCACCATATTAGGGTGTGAAGTTATGCAATTAGTTTTTGTTTTTCTAGTTTTAGTACTAAACAAAACTATGTAGTACTTTTTTTTCTTTTTAAATGCTATATGTACAAGAAAATACCAAATCTTTATATGACTGCAAATTTTGATTATTTACTTTATGCAATATCAGTTGTTTATATATCGAGTGATTGGAGTTGTTTATGTACTAAATAATTGGAGTTGTTTATATGCAAATATCAGTTCATGATGATGAATGATTGAAGTTGTTTATTTGTAATATCAATAGAGGTTACTGAATGGTTGGACTTGTTTATATATCTTTAATTGCTTTGTGTACAGTTTTTTGAATTATATTTACAGAAAATTGGTTGATCATAACAGTTTCAAAGAATAAAAAAATCATAGGTTATTTGACTGATATAGTCCGTCGATTAATATATGACAGACTCTATCCGTAGTTTAATTTAGTACATATTGACGGTTGAGAGCCGTCGTTAATTTTTGCTGCGGTGTTTTTTTCAACGGACCATCCAACTGTCTGGAACCGTTGGAAATCATAATTTACGACAGTTTTGGACCATCGAAAATCGTGAATTCTGGCGTAGTGGTTGTCCCCCTCGGGAGCATCGGATACATCATGTCGTATGTTTCATGTACATCATGTATTCCTCGCTCTTATGTTATTCATGCTTCTCATGTGCTACATGCTCGTTCATGCATGCTTATGTACTCTCATGTGCTCTCATGTTCGGTCATGTTTCTCATGTATCTCATGTATAACCTATACTTCATGTGCACTCATTTATGAGCCCTCATGTGAACTTTATGTGTACCCATTTATGGGCCTTCATGTGAATTTCATGTGCACTCATTTACGAGCCCTCATGTATAATTCATGTGCACCCATTTATGGCTTTCATGTGAAAATCATGTACGTAACATAACTTGTCTGGATCCTTGTGTATTGATTGGGGTATGGGGGAGTATAAATAGTCATGTGAACAATTCCAAAGTAGTATAACCATGTGCGCCTCTTTAGTATATTCATATGCAAATCCAGCCGTTCACATGTCGATTTTGTACTCTAAATCACTAGTCACTGGTAGCTCTCTACTTATAGTAGATATTTCCATTACAGTTCTCTCTCTATTTACTTCATGTACTTTCTTTTAGTTTTATGTATTGTACTCTCTTGCATGTTTATATTTCCTAACCTGTTATGATTTACGTGAGATGTATTGTGCTCGCTCCCGCCATGACTGGACCTGTTAAAATTTTTACAAAGAATGATGAGGAACCCTGCACCCCTTACTTTGGAGCTTGCCTAGATGACACTCGCGACCTGGACCCCTGGGGAGGTTCAGGCAGCTGCTGAGGATGATACCCATGTTTAGCATAGATAGTCTAGGCTGTTCTTCTTTTTATGTTAGTGTTGTCTTAATTTCATAGTTGTATCATTATAGAGATGTGAGACTTATGTTATTTCATTACTGTTGTACCTCAGTTTAGGATTTCTTTATCTATTTCCATCATGCTATATTCTACCTTAGATTGCGATTGAGTTGTACCTCTGTGTTTGGCCTCCTTTTGGAGAGTATTTCATGTTATGTAGTTACAGTTTATGACCTAGAACAACATTCTACCACCGACACTGCGGCATAGGCTGGGCGCTGTTACGTACTCGTACCCTCACGGTGGGTGCGGGTCTTTACAGAAGGTCTCCTTAGGCTTGTCGGAGGCGCCCTGAGAATTGGTAGCTCCTTTGGATGTGTCGACCTTGAGGACTTCTTTCCCTTTACCCCTAGGAACAGGGATAGTTTGAGAATGCTTGTCCTTATCTTCAGATTTGGGTATTTTCAACACAAGTTGTTCCAAGTTAGGAACGTCATTTTCAGCAGCATCAGCGGCCCCAATAAAAGTGGGCCATGTATCATACTTATGTATACCCAAACAAAACTTCAATATAGGAAGGAAGTTATGTTGACAAGTATCCATAAGTTTTGAATCTGGTATGCCGAAGGGCATCTTCAGTGCTAGCGGCCTGAAGCGTTCGATGAAGGCGATGACAGACTCAGTCCTCCTTTGCTTGGTCTCGATGAGGGTGGACATACTAACATACATGCCGCTCTCGTAAAACCTGTTGAGGAACAATCTTTCCAAGTCTTTGAATGAATTGATACATCCGTCAGGCAGACTGAAAAACCATTCGAAAGCTACCCCCTATAAGGTGCTAATAAACAACTTCGACAAGAACGGATCGTCTCTGGGCAAGTGCAGAGTCTGCATGTTGAAGTACGTCATGTAATGACGAGGAGAAGTCAACCGGTCAAATGAATTCAGCGTCAGCGGCTTGTAATTAGGAGGCCAAGTAGCGTTCTCCCACTCAGGGAGATACGGTTGAGATATCCCTATTTTTTGAAACTCGTCTTTGTGTGAGATGGTATCCAAACGAGCGACCAGGGAATCAATTGCATCCTGTTGATTAAGCAGGTGTTGGAAAATGGCTGCTGAACGGTTGTCAGGTATTGTTGGTGAAAGACCACCCCCAGAATTTGTAAGATTTAGAGAAGGTGCAACGGAATGATACCCCTTTTATAGTGAAGGAGGTTTGTTACTGTGAGGCGGACTAGCGTGGGCCGAGACGTTTTGTTGAGGTGGAGGAACAGCCCCAGCAGCTTGAACCGCCATGATACTGATAAGCATATCGGTGATCTTGGCGAATGCTGTTTCAAGACCCTCTAGCCGTTTGCTGGTCTGATCACTGGCTTCTTCAGGTCTTTCTCCATCCGCCATATATGTAGATAAGATGCGAGAAAGAATAGAGGAAACAGTACAACTGGTGCTGATACTGTCTGTCTTCGAGTGGACCAGTCCTTCATCTTCAGGTAGAGGAGACAGATAGTCGCCATCAGATTCAGAGGGATCGTCGTCCTCTGGAAGGCTACCCCCAGTGTGAGGTTCATCCGCTTCAGACTCTGAGGGAATACTACCCCCAGCTTGGGATTCTTCGTCATCCGTACGGAACCATGTCTTTGACCGAGTACCCATATAAACTCCTTCAGATGTGACAGCCTGCTTGCTATCTGTTGGTAGACTTCTTCTTCTTCTTCTTCTTCTTCTTCTCGCGGGACTGAGAGAGGAAGTTGGGTTCGTAGTCCACCGTCTTTGATTGGGGCTTCCGTAAGGGGGACCTCATGAAGCCATATTGGACGAAACACACAGTGACTTTTTATCGTCAGAGAAGTGCAGCCGTCGAAATACGGACTTTCTCTGAGGCACACTTGTTGCTTTGGAGCAACAACAGTTGATAACAATACTGGTGCACGGATGTGCACTATGAATTTTTATGTCCTTCCTCGCTTTACGCTTATAATTTATCATGTCGTGCAAGTCAGCGAAAGGGAGTTTTGCCTTACAACCCATGTTGCATGCATCGCTGAGCTTTATATACGGGTTCGTAAGGAGAGTAGGCGCATCCAGACTTAGTTCACGTATAGGGGCAACCCCCACACCTAAGTTCTATGATGTCCTTGAAGACAGTCCCGTGATATACGCGTTGGGGCCTGCCTTTTTATTGTGGGCGCATAGGCCTTAGAGACTGGCCTTGGGCGCATGCTCCTTGACAGAATGTCTGAGCCTCCTTGATGTGGATGCATAGTATGGATCCAGAGAGCATGGGCGTATAACCTTGGGCGCATGGCTTTGGATGCCCAGCTTGCTGAAGACATAAGTGTTCTGGTTGGGGCTATGCATCCAAACACTCCTTTGGGCACATAGCTTTGGGTACATGGCTTTGGGCACATGCTTGGTGGAGCAGCGTTGTTTTCTTCTATTTTTGCCTCCTTCGTTTGTGAGCCTCGTTGGGTTTGGCCAGAGTGTCGCACACCCCGATTCTTGGCATCATAGTGTTTTTCTTTGCCAAGTCTCGGGTGATGAACACCCTGTTGTTGGTTGTGCAGGGAAGAAGTCACTGGGCTAGTAGAGCCCAGAACGGTGTGAGCCTTCTCCATTTGGAGAACTTCTGTGGCAGAGTCATGCGCCCATGTGACAGAGTCCTCCAGTTGCATATCTGCTATGACACTAGCAGGATATGCACAGCGAGCCTTCAGAAGCCAAGTCTTGCGAGACTTGTTTGGCTTCACTGATTTTAAGGGAGTAGAGCCATCCCTCGAGAGCATCTCTTCGAACGCCTGCTGATCGAACTTTACGATCAGCATCTTCTGAGTGCTCCCCACTTTGTCGGTATCGGATTACGTCACCACCTTCTCGACAAAGGAAAAGGTAGTCCCCAGCAGAGTCGTAATTTTTGTGGACATACACAAAAAAGAAGAAGAAAATATTGTCTTTTCTTTATTGGCGCAAGGCACCACAAATCGAGTACGCATGAGAGATCCAGCGCTGAGGATCCCCGAGTATAAAAAAGAATTCTGGAGACTAGGACGATGGAGATCGAGGGCAGTTGCTCCTTTACTCCGTTCACACTCTGATTACAAAAGTGGGAGAAAACCTAAGAAAATTGCTAACTCTCGGCACACTGGCAAGAAGTGCAGCAATTTGGTTCTTGAAAATGCTCTTTGTTCTGTGTTTTAAAGAGGGATGAGGCCCCTCTTTTATAGTCATTCTTGAGCTAGAATGATGTTATGTGCCCACATGAGAAAACATACTAGTTTTTATGTGGGCGCATAGTCCTGTTTTGGGCGTATAGGATGTAGGCACATACAGGCTGTGAGATCGTGGATTGATCGTGGTGTTGACTTGGCAGCATGCTTCGGTGTATGACTGTTCGTAGAGACTGACGTGGCCGTACGCTTCGGTACACGTTTTGATCATGGCTTTGACTGAGTCAGGCTTGGACGAATAGCCATGTCTCAGGCTATGCACCCTCCTTTTGGAGGACCTAGTCTTGGGCGCATAAAACTTTATTGGCTTGGCGCATGGAACTTTACTGACTGGGCGCATGGTGTTCCACTGACTGGACGCATGGAGCATCACAGGCTTGGGCGCATAGAGCTTCACTGGCTTGGGCGCATGGGGCTTTATTTGCTAAAAAAATTTCATGCTTCTACAGCAGCCTACTACGACTCTGACGACAGTGCACCCAGACATCGAAGTACCCCAGTTATCCAGGTTGGGCAGACCACTACTGTGCCACCAGAAGGAAATGTACTACTACCTCCAGCACCACCATTCCCTTAGCAGTTTCTACCACATTCAGGCCCTCAGATGCCTCCACCACCGACTAATGGGAGCCCTACTTCCCAGTTCATGTATGCCATGATACAGGCTCAGTGGCCACTGACTGAGCTGATAAGACAAACTATAATGGTAGCATTGGCACCTCCATCCTCGACACCAGTACCAGCACCGGCTTTGCATCCTTATGAAGGCTCTATTAAGAACTTCATAGACATGAACCCCAAGCCCATCAGAGGAACAGAGAAGCCATTAGAGGTGTCTCAATGGCTTATTAGTACGAAAAGCTACTGAAGACATCCCTGTTGCCAGCTCGAGATTGGATGACAGCAGTAGACCTACTATTATAGGATAATGTCCACCACTGGTGGAAGACAGAAGAAAGGCGATTAGGCACTGGGATCACCTGGAAGCAGTACTATGATCTATTATATGAGATATTCTTCCCCATCCATGTTCAAGACGGTCTATACGACCAGTTTCTTCATCTGAAGCAAGAAAATATGACAGTCGATGAGTACGACTCAGAGTTCAATCGCCTGAGTAGATTTGGTGTGGGACTGATCTAGACAGAGTTAGAGAATACGAGGAGATTCCATCAGGGGCTTGCACTAGAGCTCAAGTCTTATATGACTACACAGTCTCGAGTCTCCCACTCAGCTGTCTTAGAGGAAGCTCGTGCTCAGGAGATTCTTCGCAAGGAGCAACAGCAGACAACAAGACGTCATACACCAGCAGTTGCACCGGCTAGAGCTACCCAGGGTGGACCTATCAGGAGGCCCATAAGATAGTACCAGCAGAGGACTAGCCCCTACCAGAAGCCCACTTGCAACTTTTGTGAAAAGCTAGGTCATTTCAGAAATGACTGTCGACTTCGCCTGGGATTATGTATGAGATGTGGATCAGGACAACACATGGCTAGAGATTGCCCCGAGCAGCAGGAACTAGTACATGCACATCAGGCCTTGAGGCCTACGGCCCCAGCACTTCCAGTACTTCCAGCACCACGGCCTGCAGCATGAGCACCTCGCCCACCATTGCCTCCTCAAGGCGTACAGTACAACAAGGCCAGAGCTCAGGGCCCGGGATAGAATTATAGGCAGGCATTCTCGCTTGCCGTTGAGGATATAGAGACAGAGGCAAAGGTCATAGTAGGTATGGTTTTAGTTGCTTTATTTTCGGCCATTACTTTGTTGGACACTGGAGCCACTCATTCATTCATAGCCACTAGTTTTGCCACTAAATATAGCATTCCCATCACACCCTTATCTAAGAACATTAGAATCCTTACTGGAGGAGGAGTTGTACCTGTTAGTGGCGTTTGTAGGCTTTGTCCTGTAGTGATATGTGGTAGAG
This sequence comes from Iris pallida, assembly GCA_029216955.1. Lineage (NCBI taxonomy): Eukaryota > Viridiplantae > Streptophyta > Magnoliopsida > Asparagales > Iridaceae > Iris > Iris pallida. The sequence goes on along the minus strand of JANAVB010016197.1, from coordinate 36,320,636 downwards.
AGATGAGAGCACGACTCCTTGTATTTTTTATGCCTACCTTCAATGTGGTTCTCGGAATGGACTGGTTGAGCCAGTATTTTGCTCTGATAGACTGCCATAGGGGCAGTATCATCTTTAGACTACCAAATGAGAAAGTGTTCGAGTTCACCAAAGAAGAAGGAGAGAGTTGTGATGCACCTATATTGGAGACTCACATGATGACGTAGGACACCCCTCATCACCCTGTCATCTTTGAGTTTGAAGACGTATTTCCTGAGGATTTGTCGGGACAGCCACCCGACCGGGACATCAAGTTTTCTATTGGCTTATTCCGAGAGCCGAGCCTATTTCATCTCGAGTATATCGACTAGCACCGAAGGAGTTGGTAGAGATGAAGACGTAAATAGACGACTTATTGGAGAAAGGCTTTATTCGTGCCAGTACGTCACCATGAGGAGCACATGTTCTTTTCATACCAAAGAAAAACGGGACAATGCGCATGTGTATCGACTATAGAGCCTTGAATGCAGTGACGGTGAAGAACAAGTACCATTTGCCACGTATAGATGATCTATTCGATCAA
>JANAVB010016197.1:36207574-36312574 GCA_029216955.1 Iris pallida | reverse complement strand
TTAGAGTACACTTTTATTATTATTTTTGGAACCATAGAGATGGAGAGTTGATACTTTACTCCGTTGACGATCTGACGATGATCTCGGGCTCTCTGAAGGTCTGGATGAACTCCGGGGAGAAAGCCAAGAGTTGAAGCTTTTGAAGAGCTTGAAGAATTCGAAAAAGTGAAGAAAATTGAATGAAAGAATGATCTTTCTATTTATAAACGATGGAATGATCTGTTCTTGTGTGCATGTGCGTTGCACACATAGAGATTTTACGTGTACGAATGCTACACGCATGACTTTGTTGGGCACAGGGGTGCTGTACCAGAAAGCTTGAACTAAATCTGTTTGAAATTGTACTGTTGGGCTGCGGAGGAGCTAATACGTGGCAGTTGTTGAGATTCGTTTGTTGCTAAGATCTTAGGTGGTTAACACTTGTTCGTAGGCAGAAGTGAGTCAATAACACATAGCGCGTGTATAAGAGCTCAAAGATCTTTGATTTGTTGCAGGATGATTTGCTTGGATGTGTCTGGGATCTGGCGCATGAGAAGACTTGGCATATGACTTTTGGGGAAATAGCAAGTCTGGGCGCATGGCTACAGAGGTGTATACAAATTCGGACGCATGGCCACAGAGGCTCATGCTAGTATTTAGTCGTCCACGTGGCAAAGCACATTTGTAACCAATAAATCAAGTAATAATTATGCTAACGTTGGCGCCTCTTCGATTTCTGTGAAAGTTGTCAACTTTTCAGTCCTTGAGACGTGTATTTGATGACTTTTGTCACTTAGCATTAAATGCTATGATGGGAGACGTATCAGGTAGGTGCATTTTCTGTAGGGCACATACACTCATACGCGCATCATTTATAGAGTGCATATATCTGAGGAGCACATCCTCCGAGGGGCGCATCAGCTATGGCGTGTATCTCCTTCGGTCAACTTTGATGAGCATTTCGAGGCTCAATTTAATGACTTTGACTTAGCTGAATTTGAGATGGAAGATTCATTGTCATTAATGCTAGATTCATCGTATTAAGTTCGAGGAGGGTTGCCACTTGTCGCATGGGTGCAGTTGTCCTGGCCTATAAATAGCAGAGAAGCTCGTCTTCATTTTACGCAACTTCTTATTAAGAATGAGCTAAACCGATCCTCCTCCTTGGAGAATTAGCACGCTGTGGGTTGTGGATCTCCTCTTTCAAAGAAGCTTTAATTTTGACGACAAACTCCTTCAGAAGACTGAGATACGCCGAGTTAGCTATGGACAGAGCATATTATGCTCAAGTAACTTACTGGCAGCGTTCTTCTACGAGACGACATTGAGTGCAAAGTTTAACTAGAGTTTGGGGTCGTCGTGTCCCAACTTTTGTTATGCTAGAAGAGCCATAGGGCGGCAGATGCGCCTGTGCGTTGACGAGGAAGTGATTCGCTCGTTGACAAGGAAGTGATTCGCTCGCTATGAGAAAGAGATGCGCCTATGTTGAGATGTCAGAGTGATGCACCTATCATAGGGTTTAGACTAAGCGGTAGTAGACTTTCAATGTAATGAAAATCCATGTAACTGATTTTCATATAAATAAAAATCCTCTTTTCTTGCGCTTTCATCTGTTGTCTTCTGTGATGCACTGATATTTGTCCTACGTCTTTGACGTATACTGTTTGTGGCACATAGGGATTTCGGCCTCTTGATGCACGTGAAATTTTATGCTTCTACAAGATCTCATTTAAAGTTTTCAAAACTTTAGACAATTTTTGGAATACTTTGAACAAGAAGCATGGATAGTAGAAACTTTAGGCGCATGCTCTGCTTGGGCACATGGTCATTCTAGTGCATGGCCGTATGGGCGCATGTTGTTGATTTGATAAAAAGATAACATTTTTTGTTTCTGAGTCATATTAATGACAATCTTTTCGAAGATTTGAACTCATCTCTTCATAAAGCTCAAAGCATCGGCTGCTGACGTCACGTGTTATCGGATTACGTACGGCCCCAAGCCGATAAATAGACATCTGATAGGAGAGAGTGACTCTTCTGCTTTTTTGCTTCTTCTTCTTTAGAGTTTTTCTTCTTTTTCGAAAACCTTAGTTCCGAAGTCGACGCCGACGAGCCCCAAAGTCGTCGACACGACGTACCCCGATTTGCGTAAAGAAGTTATAGGTAGGTGGCCGTCGATGAGAGTTTTCTCAAACACACAGTCACTTGTGCATGGTTGAGCTCATGGATGGGCAACCATCTTAGAACATGCGCCAACCACTCTGCTGTCATTGAGCTACACCTTGGAGATGCACCTAAGCTTCACTATGTTGATGCTCATGGACTTCGGTCTTGGAGATGCGCCAAAGCTTTATCTTGCTAACGTGCATAGACTTCGGTCTTGGAGATGCGCTGAAGCTTTCACAACAGAGCGCATGGACTTCGGTCTTGGAGATGCGTCGGGCTAGAACTCAGCCAACGCGCATAGACTTTTGTCCTGATGATGCGCCAAGGCTTTGGCCTTTGCTGATGTGCATAAGTTTCGATGCGTCGACGCCAGGCTACATAACTTTTTTGTCGCTTATCAAAAGGGCCAAGTTTTTGCTAACTCTTTTTCCCTTTTATCTTTCTGTAGTGTCTATGACTTTGCCGAGGTTGAACAAGATTTTATTCGACTACTTCCTCTACCAGATGGGTCTGGACTTTAATGAGCAAGTGGTCAACCCGGCTAAGGCTGTGATTATGTTGGACCAGCCGTCGGAAAGGATGGCACTGATCAGGGACCAACCCACTTCTTTCCTCTAGGCCATGATGGAGAGTGACCTAATCCGTGCTGCTAGGAGTGCCACCGAAATATACTTGAAGCCCCAATTTCTGTTTGGGTACATACTTGTGTCCTATGAAAACAAACTTCTGAAGGTCAAGGAAGATTGGTTCTTTGGGGCGAAGGGTATACGTATGTATATATCGAAGGTCGAGCGTCAATTGTCGCTGACTGCTTTAACTTGTTTGGCCTCGAAGAGGAGAATGAGATGGGACATTACCCCTTCTCAAGGAGAACGATCATATACGTATACATATATAATTAAGCTGTTAGCTATTTTAGGCCTAGAATGTTCTAGCATGTTTTCTAATTGTTCCTTAACCATTTTAGGTGGATTTAGAGACAATTGCCAAACATTTGGTAAAAAGGCAAGTACATGTAGTCACTTTACTTAGCGACTTTACATGCATGTTTACACTCACTTACTTGATATGTCTTCATGTTTATTATTTGCTTGCATGTTCATCGTATTGTATCGGGGGGGGGGGGAGAACGATCATGAAACATGTAGCCACCTAAGCTAGACATATACTCGACTGCTAGTATAGAGTACATGATATACCTTATACCTATATATAACTGCTAGTATATTATTCCGCTATACCTTATCTCCATTTACTTGATTGCTAGTATATAGTACATGATATGCCTTAAACTAGACATGACTGATAGCATATCATTACTATATACCTTATCCACGTTAGTATAGCGTACATGGTATGCCTTATACCTATACATGACTGCTAACATACCATTGCCCTATATACTAAACTTGGTAGCCCTACATGCTCAGTGAAGTTCTATTACACTTTTTTCATGTAGCTAGTACATGATTTCATGTACTTTTTAGATTATTTGCTATTTAGTTGCATTTGCTATTTTATATACTATTGCATCATGTTGTTGAGTACTGTTGAGTTATATTGTACTTTGCTCCTTTCTTGACTGGATCGTTGACATATTAGACCAAGGCATGTGGACCGCATCGGATTTAGATGATGACTCCTTGAAGACTCTGGAATATCATAACTGGATTGCTATTGATGTATTAGATGATTTGGATGAGATATATGTATCAGTTGTATTATTATTGCTCTGATATATGATTACCAGATTTGTCTTGGGAAGGACTAGCAAAATATATGATGTACTAAACCAGTGATAGTGGACCCTGTGGTGATTGTGTGTGGCTGAGATCTGCTTGTACGTTCTAGTTGTTGTGATGAGTGATCGATATATTTTATCGTTGATGATTCTTGAGGTTTAGACGGCTGACTACCGTTGTCCACAAATAGTCGTACCCGATTATTCAGGAGCGGGTCGTAACACACATTTTAGAAGTTCATTCTCTATTCCAGTTATCACCTCTTATTATATTCATTCTTATGATTACTTTCAGTCTATCACTGTCTATGACATGATTACCTGTTTACCTATTTTCTCATTGTTCAGTATTACTTACCCATCGTGTATTTTTATTACTTACTGTTTTTATAGTTTTTGTCAATTTAATGGAACTGTTGTTAGCTTATGTACTTCGTTCTAATCCTGACTGGATAACATTTTTTAGAGGATCTAGAGAACTTCTTTCCTACTTATTATGGAACCGGAGTGGATGATGAGTATGTCCATGAGCCTCCATTGGAGCCAGTACCCCTTAAGGAGGCACCACCAGTAGTGACTTAGCTAGTTAGCTATTGTTACAGGATTTGTCTCCAGCTTATAAGACCTTGGGATGTTATTATTATTTGAGATTTTTATTGATGTTAAGATAGTTAGGCTCTCAAAATTTGATGTGGATTTAAGTTATGTTATGCTACTAGATTGGGATCAACATTGGGACCGGCCGGGCCGCCCAAGCCCATAAAGTACGGGCTCGGGCCGGGCATGGTCCATTTTTGTTGGCCCTAAAGAAATTTTGAGTCGGGCTTAATTATTATTTATGAAGCCCAAGCCCACCCACAAGATTCTGGCTTTTCGGGCCAAGTCAGATCGAGCCGAAATTGATAATTTGTATGTTTTACTCTTTCAAAATACAGAGAAAAAATTCTTTGCTTCAAGTAGAAATGGGATACTGTTTACTTAAGATCATGTTTTATTTTTCCTTTCCCTTGTTTTCCTAGCAACCAGACAGTCTTAGAATATTATGGTTTACCTTCTTAAACATAATGAGATGCATCCTGATATGCTTGATTAAACTCTTCAATAATGCAGAAAGGATAGCTTCTCTCTATTTAGTTGTGTTATGCTTATGTTGGTTGATATTAATAGGGGTGGCCTTTTTGCAGGGAAGAATACCACCTTTGGTGATGACATCAAGACCACTTTTTGGCCCTTCACTACACAGGTTATATATTGTAACGGCCCATTTATGTTAATACTAGGAACATTTCATGCCAGCTGTATATATACAGAAATATAATCCAATATATGGATAATCCCGATATATATACATAAGATGTAAATGTGAATATAACAATAAATGTCATAGGCAGTCTATCTCATCCACAACAAATATGATAATAAATCCACTAAAAAAATTAATAGTCAATGTGAACATAGCCGGGTGAAGACAGATCCACTACCAAACGGCTGTAATGTAAGTCTGTAAAAGCAGAGTAGTTGTCTACACAAAATGATAAATGTCTCCAATCCTATGATATGATCAGGGCTGATCAGTAAGGTACATCTCCTCGTCAGCATAAACCATCTCCAGTGCTGATCCATACTCCCGAGGATAATCATGTTCATCTATACCTGTAGAAATCACCAGGTCCTCGGAGGGACGCAACAAGAAACATACAACATGCCAATATACTGAATGTAAGTTAACTATGCGGGTCCTCTTAACCATTCTAAGTGAAATGCAGTTTAAGAACAAACCTCTGACGCATGGGCACTCGGGTTAATAAATGGGATCTGGCATAATTTCCCCTTGGGAATCAAAGGTTTCAGCGCACAACGTTCCTTAGAACGACACTGGCAAACTAGAGAGGGTCATCTTACACCGTATCTCCAGCGGAGCTTCCGATTACAAAGAAAAAGTGCAACGTGTCCCATACGCTAAGGAACTATCCTCCCCACCCCCATGTCATGTCCATGACACATATGATCATCTAATAACTGCTAAGTCCAATAAACATGCATATACTATCAGCGGTTATATCCTAATCGTCGTATGTTCTATACGTAACGGAGGCCAACCGAATATGCAAGACCGTGTCCTACATGAGACTCACAACTCGTGGTATACATGTGTCAAGGTCATAGGAGCTATGGAAATATCTCACATCAATGGGGTGGTCAACTATAGTAGTCAATACAATTAAATAAACAACTAGTATAGTAAACGACTAAAAATAGTTGTTTGCACCCAAGTATGACTTGGACGCACAATATGATAGAACTAGACAGGAAATAAATACTAAAATAAATAACAGTAATAAAGAACAGTAAATCATGGCAAGGTTTATTGCCTGGAGTGGTACGAAGAATCGACAAGTCCTATGACTCAAATCGTCAAAAAAACAAGGCTGTGAACGTTAACTCGTGCAAACGTCTCCGGATGGTGAAACAAACACCACGAACATTTCTGTCATAAAAGAAATGTCTGAGATTGCCAACCCAAAAGTACAATTCTAGACACATGGGCAAAAATCGTAATTTTGGGTCAATTCGGTGTCCGTCGTTGGACCCACTTTGCACCGAAAAGCGTGCCAGAACTGAGATCTCTAAAAGTCATCAAATTATATGTCTACGAGTCTGGTTTGACGATAGAAACCCAACCATATATCCAAAGTTGGATTCTGGTGGGCTGTGCACAAATTCGTCCATTGGATCGGGTTGCGGGCCCGCCAAAATAGTGTTCCGATCAACCTTCTCAGAATTGGGCCAAACTTGGCCCACATGACCAGAAAAATGTTCTAAATCCAATGGACAAGTTTTGTCTCAGTCTGATCAATGGTATTAAATTGGACACGAAATTTGCAAAACGTCGATACGGAAGACTTTCGATGGATACAGTTCGATTTCGTCGCGCGCACACAATGAAATTGAGTTTCATCGAATCCCACACATCAACAACATCCATACACGTCTTTCGATGCTCATGGTTTGCAACGACGTTACCCGATTTGTCGGGACGCATGTCGTATCAAAAAAAATTTCTAAAATTTTAGTTTTTGAAACGTAGTTTTTCAGTATTTTGAGATTGATTTTAAACAGAATATAATCAACTACTTTTAAATGTAAAAACTGAGTAATGATGCCCTATATGTTTTCAACAAATGCCTTCAAACATAATTTAAAAATCATTCATGAATTGGAAGAAAACAATGTTAAAATTTGGGTAGTTGGATTGATTTCTGACAGTTCTGAAATATGGTTTTTCATCAATTTTGGATCATTTTTGTGATCAATCCAGAACATCTAAATTAATTCCATTTGAAGGGAGTCCTAGAGGGTCATGTAGGCACTCGGTAACTTTTTACGGTTCGTGAAACGAGCAACTATACAGAGAGAAAGAGCGCGGAGAACAGGGGTACCTTGCTGTGTGTTGCATCTGTTGTGGGACGGATTTTTGGTGCATTTTTTCGGCGATCGCCAGCGTTATGGTGGTCATCGACGGTCGGGAAGGGGCGTCGGAGTGTCGTGAAGGGTCTGGGGTGGTTGGGCTCTGCCGAATGGTCGAGGGATGGAAGAAATATGTTTCAAAAATGAGCGACAGGAGGTTGCATTCATTCACGGGGGGTCGGTTCCTTTTGGAGAAGTGCATCTCGCAAGTTATTCAATTTCTCACGAAAAATTGATAATTTGTGAGAAATTCAATATATATATATATATATATATATATATATATATATATATATATATAGATATATATATATATATATATATATATATATATATATATATGAAAACATACTAAAAAAATTTCCAAATAAATTCTTAAAAAATTCCAAAAATTTCTAAAATTATTTTTATAAAATTTTTGACGTTATGATGTACATTTCATCATAAATGTATATAATATAACCATTGACCGCTATGATGACTAAATCAAAATAATTATATTAATAAATAGAAAAACCTTAAAATAAATAAAATTTGATTTTTATATAAAATAAAAAGTTAAAAAATACAGGGGTTTACATATATAATGGTGCACCAAGTACATGCTGGAATTTTATTCCCTTTCAGTTTCGAGGGAGGCAACTGCATTATTATGGCCTGGAAACATCTAACATGTTATTGTTGCTATTCTTTTTTCTAATAGTTTTTTTCCCTTTGATTTGACTTCGGCACTGGAAATCCATGAGAGATTGAAGACTTGTTAATTGTAACGTCTGAGTTATCATTCGCTGAAATCTATGCTTGCCATCTTTTTTCTCTTTGAGTTGACTTCGGACGGGCTGTCAGGCTCGGACGAACGGATGCATAGCCAAGCTCAGCCTTATACTAATATGGACTGAGTCGGACTACCCTAATGATCAGGTACTATCGGACTTTGGCCCATCTGGTCGGGCGGACTTTTCGGATGCCCATAGACTTCGGGCCAAATGATGATCCCTACTACTAACTAGACTTCTATAGGATTATCATTTCATATCTCTTATGTCATAATTGAGCTCAAATGTCAACCTAATTCGGATGGAAAAATGTTGACCACATATGAAATATGCGATATGGTGCTAGGGACAGCCTGGATATGTTCGTGGTGTTGGGCATGGTGAGGTTTGTCCATCATCGAGTTAAAATGGACGATATTCAGACATAGAAGACTCGAGAAGCAGAGCTAAAGAAGCTGAAAAAAAGTTGAAGAATTATCACGAGAGCTAGAGGCCACAAAGCAAGAGCTTGGGAATACAAAACAGGAATTGGGAGTGGTGCAGAATAGAATGGATGAACTAATGGTTGAGAAGACAATATGCGAAAAATGTTTGAGACTTTCATGTCAGTTTTGGGGGCACACAACATTAAGCTCTGGTAAGTTATTTTTACATTGGTTTAGTTTGTTCTCTCACTTTCATTTTAGGACTTTGGCCGTGAATGCAGTATCTGTATGATTAGAAGATCTTGTTTGTATATACACTCCTTTGCACCTATATAGGCACTTGTTTCTATATGCATTGCTCTTAGTACTCTTGTCTAATTAAAATAGTATATACAAATACTGTTGTTTATATATTATACAATATTGGATCAATTTTTAACTTATTTCTATTTTAAAGTTTTATCATATAATTTATTGCAGGTTGGCTTGCATGTTTGAGGAAAGACTTTTACAACAACAAAGCTTACAAGATACCTTAGGAGGTTGGGGCATGAAGCCAAACATTTCAAAGTTGCTACGGAAGCTCACAATATAAGCCGAACCGTCAGTTTTTTTTTGTTAGAGATAAAATTAAAGAATGATTTTAATCTTCAGCTGAATAGAAACTTGATACAAGTCTTAGAACTTGTCTTTTATGCAATGTATCAGCTATTGCATTAGCAAAGAATGTGAATGGATCTTTTTAACTCTTTTAATGAAATAAATTATTCCAAGGTGTTTTTGTTTGTTATAACAAAATTTATATACTCTTGTATTAGAATTAATGTTAATTGACAGGTGATGAAAAATTAATTAGAAGCACTACAATATTTTGTTGCAACAATTTTTTTCTAATTTTGCAATAAATTTTTTTATTGAAAATATTTATTTTTTCACGAATTTTCTCAAACTTTTGAGACAATGAGAATATTATTTGTGATGAAAATTTAGTTGCCAATAAAATTATGAAGGGATAAAAATATTTGTTGTGAATAATAATACATGCAACGAAACCATTTTGTTGCCACAAAATACTATAGGCAACGAACTATTTGTTGCAAATAATATTATTTATAACAAAATTGTTTGTTGCAAAAGAACATTATTTACGACGAGAACTATTTTGTTGCTAAGTTTGCAACGAACAAAAAATTCGTTGCAAAAGACCTTTTGGTACGCACCTATTGCCACGAATTGGATAACGAAAAAGTTTTGTTGTTAATACCTTTTTGTAACAAATTAATTATCTTTTGCAACAAATTTTTTTGCTGCTAGAAGTAGAAATTCTTGCAGTGGATCCTTTGGAGATGTGATATCATTGATAGGTTGTGATTTGTATATTCATGACATATGTTAGTTAGTATTGTTGATCTAGACAGCTACCATTAATGCTCCAGCGTAGGCTGAACGTACCCACATACTCGTGCCCTCATTCTGGGTGCAGGTCATGACAAAGTGGCTCTTGAAAAATCATCAATAAATGTTACATAGTACTTAAAACCATCATAAGCTTTGGTTAGGCATGTCCCCAAACATCAGAATGAATTAATTCAAAGGGTGTAGCAATAACATTGGTCGAGGTGCCAAAAGGTAATCGAGTCTGATTCGAAAATTGGCATAGCTCACAAAGATTATTTTGAGCAACAAGATGAGAAAAAATATGAGATAACGAGCGAGCAGAGGGATGTCCTAAATGCTTGTGCCAGAAGGTCATTGATTAGAGACAAAAGCTTGAGGTGCGCTTTTCAAAATATAGAGACCATGAGATAACACTTCTTCACCAATCGTCCTTCCTGTGACTCGATCTTGAAAAACAACATCATAAGGGAAAAATGACATTGTAATTTAGATCGTTAGTAACTTTAGCAACCGAAAGCAACTTTGAAGGAATTGATGGTATATATAGAGCATCGGTCATTTGGTGGTGATGAAAAAAAGATAGTTTTCCTGATCCATGAACTGGAACAGTAGTGCCATTAGCTATTGACACCGTTTCTTCGTCTCGTGGAATGAAATATAAAAGGAAACTCGTATCATTTGTCATATTATCCGTAGCACCAGAGTCAATAATCCAATCGGATAACTGAAATAATAAAAAAGTTAGAGCATGGAGATTACTTGTCAGATAGGTAGATAGCTCAGAGCAAGATTCAACATTACTAAAAAATTTGAAGTAACCTGGTCAGTACTCCAACCAAACTTTTGTCTTCAAATCCAAGTGTAGTAGTGTTATTAGCCACAGATGTAATGGCATTTTTAGCCACACGCCTTTTCAAATCTTTTGTGGATCTATGATGTGGATGCAGATCCCAACATCGATCCTTTGTATGATAGGGTTTATGGCAATGTTCATAGTCGTCGTGAGGAGCCAACTACTTCGTTATTTGAGTGTTTTTCAGTTTTACGATTTCCATCCAGCAATGCACTTGAATAAGTTTTGAGACTTTTAGTCTCACCACCCATTACCAACCGACGAATTTCTTCCTTCTAGATGATAGAGAAAACTGTGGAGAGATGGAAGTTCGGCACCAAGAAGTATTTGTCCACGTTATAACGCCTCAGTCCCAAAATACATAGGACTAGAAGACATAAATATGTCAACTATATATCAAGTAGACTATAGCCCTACTCAAATACGTATAAGCTGTCTAGAGGTCCAGTCTAATTATAACTAAAAAATTCAACTATATCTTAATCCACATGATATCATCTCAAGTAAGAACCAAGTGTACTAGTGCTGATCAAACAGTAATACATCGATTCTAGAAGAGTAAAAACACCAAGAAAGACAATATGTACTAAAGTTGGCCAGACCTTAATACATCTTTCTGAACAAGCTCATGATAAAAAAAAGCTTGTAAAACTAGGCTATATCAGCAGAATGAAGTAATGAAAAATTAAATGTAATGTCGGAGAAATATAATGAAAATATCAACGAATATATACATGAAATCTTGAAGATGTAATCGTTAATCACCATCTAGCCTATAAAGTGAACTCATCAATAACCTGGAGAGCCCATCAGGTCCTTAGGAGACATAGCAAGATACATAATATACGTGCCTATCTACAGTAAATAATATACATAAAGAATAATCAGTAAAGAAACAAAAATGACTAAGCAACAAATATACATGCATACAAGAACAACTACGCTTAAATAAACTGCTAGAAAGGAAACAAAAATGCCAAGTTCCTACGTGAACACATGGCAAGAAGTCAAACGAATAATCAAATCCCACCCTCGCCCCTAGTGCGGACTCTTATGTTTGAACAACAGCCAACCCTTTCCCCTAGTGTGGACACTCAGGTTAATTAGCTCAAACAGTCAACCCTCTCCCCTAACCTGGACTCTCATGTTGAAAAAAAAATTAGGAATAACAGTTCAGTTGTGACGCACTCGTCATTTCCACTACCCGTAGTACGGTACGACTCAGGCAAGGTACAAGTTCGAATAAATCTAGTATAAACTACAATGCCAAAATATCAACAAGGACTATATATCAACGAGATAACTAAACTGGTATGCATAATATGAGAGAAAATACATACCAACAAAAGAAAAATAGATATTGACATGTAATAAAGGAAAAATGAATATAAGCATGTAAATATACTGTAAAGAAGGCAATGTATACTTGTCTGAAATTTTGTCCGAGCTGTTGAGACCGTGGTACCAAATGTCACATTCATGCCTAGGCATGTACTACAGTTCACCAGTAATCCACCAAAGCCCAAAATAAATAACCAAGAGTCAACACATTGTGTATACATTCACATTTATATACATATAGGTCATCCTTATTAGGGTTTAATCTAGGCAATATATTTCCTTTATCAATAACCTATATATACCTTAAGAAGTTAATAAGGTTATTCTAATAATCATATATAAACTCTTAAAAACTAATATAAATATAGGTATTTTAAATTTACTTAAATAGACTTAAAATTTTACATATATAATTAAGAAAAACACATATGTCTATCGATAAAAATAACTTATATTAATACATTTTTTCACATAAAATACATTTGTGAACACATATTCATTTATAATAGATAAAAATTATATTTAGATTATTTTAACAAAATACTTGGGAAGTAATTAAAGTAACAAAGATTTTAAACCGCAAATATATATATATGTTACTTTTGAAGATTGTTGCATACATCCTAATAGGTAAGATTCTTATTAGGGTTAATTTTTATTAAAATAAAACATGTAGGTAATATTTTATATACATAGAAGAACTTAACATCGATATATATAAACATATACATATGGAAAAATATTTATATTTATGCATATATACGTAACACCTATATCTATATTTAAATAGCCCATAAATAAGCTACATATAATTTTATATCATAGCTTGCATTTTTAGGTAACAACTTATAAATTTACACGTAAAAACTCATATCGTATAGTCTGTCATCTACTTGTAACCAATGCTATACATATTAGAAATATTTACTAAATTCTTGGGTTAAAGTATGTCGTAGGCCTTCACGTCTGATTTTCAAAACTTCAAACGGATCACAATTTTGTGTCCGAAAAATCCCAAAATCGCAAAAATATCGAAACACATTTGTTTTACGAATACATGATACTCAAATAATTTTACAAAAAAAAAAAATTCTAGGTTGAATTTGGCAAATTACTTTATATATTTGGAAAGCTAACTTCGAGACGGTTCTACTAGAAAAACAGAGAATTAATTGGAGGCCTAAGTTGGAATTTATGACCTTCTGAAGTGGCTATGGATGCTAAAAACCAATGCTGAATATTAGGACAAATTTGGGCTATTTTAGATTAAAAAAATACACATGTATGCTTATGATCAATCCTAGATTATTTTATTGTTATAATTAGTCAAGAACATGATTTTTAGAAGATGGTTTGACATTTATTTAGTGGTAGATTATGCCATGGGGAAAAATTAAGAAGTGGATTTTTTTTTGAAAAACTTACCAAGAAGTCGTTGGAGATGATTCTTGATTGTTTTTTTCTTCCTCGGTGCGCTCCTCCTGCTTCCTCAAGGATGATAGAAAGGATAACTTTGGATCGAGGAAGAAGGTTTTTGATATAGGTGGTTGTAGAATATGTAAAAAAAAGAAAATACCCTCCTTAAATAGGTGGAGCAGTCCTAAGTAGATAAGGATTAAATTTCTTTTAGAAGTCCAATGGATAGAATTAATCTAAATCAAATTAATTCTAAAACTAAATTAATGTAATCCTAATTAACAACTGATTGCAATAATAATTTAAACTATTATTTAATATTATCATAATAGTTTAAACAATATTTGATACTAGAAAATTTTAAAAATCAATAATTGATTACAACAATAATTTTAATAAATAGTTAGTATTATTAAAATAATTTAAATAATATTTGATACTTATTAGAAAATTTAAATCAAATAAATTTTTTAAATTAGATAAATCTAATCTCATTCCAATAGTTGATCACACTAATAATTCAATATAATATTTATTATCATGAAAAAAAATTAAAGCATTTTTGATACTATCAGAGAAATTTAAAGTATATTTACATAAATTCAAATCTCATTTAAAAAAATTAATAAATATTTTTATTGCTAAAAAAATATTTATGATTATATTTTTATTAAAATTTAAAAGAAATTTATTTTTAACACAGTATTAATAAAATAAATAAATATTCAAAAATTCAAAAAAGGGGGTTAAAAGACTTAAAGAAAAATATTTTCATAAAATATATTAATTAAGCCAAAATATTAACTAAAAATTGGGGGTTTACATTCTATCCATCTTAAAAAAAATTCGTCCTTAAAATTTTAAAAAATAAATAATAAAAGGTGGCGCTCTAAACTAACTAGTAAGTTTAGCAATCAACATGACTCCTTTAATATACTACTCTATTTTACGACTAACAACCAATCAGTTAGTAACTAATATTATGCTGCCAACCCATATGGCTACTACTATCTATGAAACTATTAGCTGCTTATTTCCTGTGTGGTGATATCCATACTCAATTATTATTTTTCACTAGTTAACCAAATCTCGTAAACTTTACCAATATCCCTAACAATTAGTTAAGCACCAAAATCAAAATTACGTATGAGGATGTGTACCCACCTTCGATCACACTATTCTATTTACTACAAATTATACATCCAAATGTAAAAATTAAAATTAAAAATACTAGTTGCTATCATTTTTATATTTCGATACCAATACATATATATGGCTTATGGCATCCTTAATACCCCTCATATCTATCAAGGCAATCAAAGATTTAATAACCAGACTAATTTACAAACTAGCCTAAGGAATACCGATAAATTCTATAAAACACGAGCATTCATGACTCCGAAATAGGAAGGGACGAGAAACAATGGCACGAGTAGCAAAGGAAAATAGTTGAGTGCAAAATACGAAGTTCAAGAATGATAGAGAAATTGTAAAAAAATGTCAAATCAGTTGTGGATTGAGAACCCTTTCAGGTTTCATCATAGCACTGGCTCGTTCGGTAGAGTAACTTAATCGAGACGATATGCTCTGACCTACATGGTCCACCACAAAAATATATAACGCCCCAGTCCCAAAATGCATAAGACCAGGAGACGTAAAAATGCCAGCTACGTATCAAGTAGACCGGCCCTACTCGAAGATGTATAAGTTGTCTAAAGGTCAAGTCTAATTATCACTAGAAAGTCCAACTATATCTCAATCCACATGATGTCATCTCAAGTAAGAACCAAATGTACCAGCACTACTCAAACAGTAATACACCGATTCCATAAGAGTAAAACTACCGAGAAAGACAATATGTACTAAAGTTGGTTAGACCTTAATACATCTATCTGAACAAGCTCTTGGAAAAAAAAAGCTTGTGAAACTAGGCTATATCAGCAAAGTAAAGTCATACAAAATTAAATGTAATGTCGGAGGAATATAATAAAAAGGCAACGAATATGTACCTAAAATCTTAAAGATGCAATCGTCAATCACCATCTAGCCTATAAAGCGAACTCAACAATAACCTGGAGAGATCACCAGGTCCTCAGGGGACATAGCAAGATACATAATATATGTGTCTATCTAATAGTAAATAACATTCATAAAGAATAATCAGGAATGAAATAAAATTGGCTAAGCAACAACTATACATGCATACAAGGACAACTACGCATAAATGAACTGCTAGAAAGGAAACATGTAACAAATGCCAAGTTTCTACGTGAACACATGGCAAGAAGTCAAACGAAAATCAAATCATGTCCCTATTATGGACTCTCAGGGTTGAACAACAGCCAACCCTTGCCCCTAGTATGGACTATCAGGCTAGCTGAAACAATCAACCCTCACCCTAGTCTGGACTATCGGATTGAGAAAAATCAAAAATAGGAATAGTAGTTCAGTTATGACGCACCCGTCCTTCCTGTCATGCTCCAATCCCGCAGAGTCCTTTCATCCTCACTTCGGACTCTGTGAAACCATTCGTCCTTGCTTGGACGTGATGTCGTACAAGTCTAAGTTGCGCTTGCACAAGGCCAAGACTTGTAACAAGACAAGATAGACAAATATCGAAAGCAATGCAGCAGAACTTTAATAGCAGAAAATTGAACAATGGAAATATTATAAAAAATAGAATTGAACATAATGATACAGAAATAAATCTTTTTATTGATAATCTTTGAATCAATTACAAGGCTCTCATTGTCTCTCTAATACATGCCATACTTGGCTTACAATCTCTGAGAAACTTTATCGATTATAATTTATCTTGTCCCATATATTACATCCATTTATATATAAAACCAACTCTTTGAAACAGATGAACATCTCTTGGCATCTCTTCTGATTACTGGCTCCTGAGAACAGATACATCTTGATTCTGCATGGGCCACCACTTAAACCGTATCATTCCCCAGAAACAGAATACTAGAGAGCGGGGGATAGACACAGCCAACTACGTACATTGGAGTGCAATATACTTCGCAATACGGTCACGGCTGTCAAGATGCATTAGGGTTTATCTACAATTCAACAGTCTCTTATGGTCAAGAACAAGCTTAGTATCTCAATCTCAAGCAAGCTAATAATTGTTACAAGATGTTAGATCATCAGACATACAAAGTAAAGCATCCCAAACATTATATATTCAGATGATCATGAAGCTAGTCATACAAAATACGAATACTAGCAAGAGTTAAGTCATATATGATCAACCCTAGGATTTGCCAATTATGTAACAGCCCTTAGGCAGACAGAAATTGAAGTTACAACATGAGCTAACACTTGTTCGGCGACTAAACGCCTCAAGAGAATAATTTACAATAGAGTGGGAGAGCAAAATAAGAAACCCACTCGTTGCCACTATTACTTCTAGTGTTCACCATCTGGCTGGAAGGCAGATAGATCCTCGGGTGCTACTCCAAAATCTGGCCACACAAAACCAGCTGGGTCAGAACCCAGAAGAGGAAGTTCCACAAGACAGGCCCTACTTATGAACTAAAACTAGCATAAAGATGAATAGAAGAACTGATAAAAGAACATAATTAAATAACATGAAAGTCAAAGTTAAAAGAACACACTAGCTTGCTATCACGACCCGCATCCTAGAGTAAGGGCACGAGAAGTGGGTACGTCCAGCCTACGCCGCAGTGTCGGCGGTAGAACGCTGTCCTAGGTTACTATCTAATCAATAACTCACGCAATTATATAATGTACTTGTCAATATCTCAACTCCGAACGGAGGACAAGTATAGGTATAATGAAATCTCAATCACAGTCTAAGCACGATAAGATAACACAGAAGTTTATAACTAAAAACTAAATAACAACATTTATAAACTACTAAATAATAATATCTCAAACAAACTCAAATACAAACTCGTATCTCAAGTTATTACAATTCAAGTTCTAAAACATGAAAAACTAAACCAAGTCTACTAGCTAGTCTCCCGATCACTCCTGAGTGTCGGGGCCAAAGGTAGCTAAGCCATCTCCTGCTCCAAGACAAGTAGGGCAAATGTCCTCAGGGCAATCATCTGTAATATTTTTAACAGGTCCAGTCAGGACAGGAACGAGTACAATTCATCAAGAAATCCTAAGTAAATGACAGAGAACTATAAAGCAGTTATAGGCAGTTGTATTAATGAATATGGCAGTTTAGTTTTCAGGTGATGGTATAGTGAGACAGATAAAGTACAAAGAAAGTAAGTAACTAAACAAGAAGAGAAACATAGCAATAAAGACTGTAAAATATAATCTAGCTGAACTAGAGTAACATGATATAAGTCCAGATGATATAATATGAGTCAAATGTAATACCAGTGTGAGTCTAATACAAGATGAGTCGAATGTGATTCTAATCATTGTTCTAATAAGGTGATTCGAATAAGGTGATGCGAATAGTGATTCGAATAAGGTGATACGAATAGTGATTCGAATAATAATCAAACAATGATTCCAATAAATTCTCTAAGTGTATTTTAAAATACCGAGATCGACATGTAAACGGCTGTAGGTAATACGGTACACCACACACTCGCGAAGTGTGTGATGGCTATCGTTCGAATATCATTCACAGAGGGGTGATTCGAATAGAAGGATATGTCTATATGTCTAATCAGTATTTCTCCGCCCAGTCTAATACAAATGAATCCATAATCCAACACATAAGACGAATACAAGTCCAACCAGCATATGAAGATACAAATAGGATGATTCGAATAGTGATTCGTATGGTAATTCGAATAATAGAGGTAAGACAAGTAAGTATGTGTGATACATGGATTTAGAAATAACAATACGTGTTTGTAACAGAGAATCACATACAACTAACTAGAACTGAAGTACAGTAATTGACAAGTAAATAAAGAACTATCAGAGAATGTACTCGTCTGATACTCTGAAAAGAGTAGTATAATATCAGATGTCTGCACCGAAGTCACAATGTCCTAAATAGAGCAGTATGGGTTATAATATGTTTAAAACAAGGTAAATGATGTTTATGATGCAATCTACATGATTTCTAGGCCAAATTTAGGTCAAAGCCAACTCTAAGTCAAACCTAGTCAACTGTCTAGGTCAAACTAGCACTACACCAAAAATGATAATTTGAAACATTTAGCATTTTGGACTTTGGAACGGTATATAGGTGTTCCTAGATCTTAGAACACTTGTTATCTGTTCCAAAATGCTAAAATGTTCCTAAAATTAATTTACTTAAATTTAGATTATTTTTTTAATTTTTGGAACAGTGAATAAATGTTCTTATTTATGTTCAATTGCATACTTTGATATGAAAAATGTTCCAGTTGATATGACGTACAAAACCCACTTCCTCTGAGTTGCAAAGGGAAAAATTTTTAATTGTCCCGCACTATTTTTTCATGTTTCCCTCTCTTTCCCTTCTCTCTCTCTCTCATTTTTTCCAAATCCTCTCATTTTCAGGTCTACTTTTTCTCCCTCCCTCCACTCGAACTTTGATGCAGCACATCGATCGGTTATCCGGATGCGGAAGTGGTGGTGACTGTATCGACCTCATCCTCATTGAGCGTCGGCCATGTCGAGGAAGTCCTCAAGCATCCTCTCCCCTTCAGTACGAACGGGAGCGTAAGGGGTGAAAGTGTTAATGTTGGTGATCCAGTGCTCGGTCTTGGGTCCAAGGGGAAGCTGGGGCGACGAAAGAAGGAGTCAAAGGGGGTGAAGGTGTTGTTGTCGATGGCGCGGAAGATTTCGTTGATGTTCATGGAGCCGAGGGTGGGGAGGGAGTACGCGGAGGACTGTCAGATGAACTCGGAGTTCGCAGACGGCGCCGATGACGCCAGTGTTCTCGAGGAAAGCTATTAAAATGGAAGGTTTTCCATGTGAGTTCTCATTTTCCAATTCCTGAAAGTGTTACTGAAGTTTTTCGTATGAAATTTCTGTTCTGGTTTTGTTCTTTATATTTTCTTCAAGTAATTGTTGAATATTTATTAGAGGAGGAGGAGGTGTTTGAGACACCAAGGTCCCATCCTCCGATCCCGTTGACGCTTCACACTCGAGCAATGGATCGATCCCGAAGGTCCTGCAGTATGAGGTCCCCAAGGACGAGGAGGTGGTCGTTGTCGTTGATGGATCTGTTGGTGTCGCTGAAGAGAATCTGGTGCGTGCGGAAGGATTTGTTGCTAGCGAGGAGGAACATCTCCATCATCCTATTTAGCTTGTACACACAAGATGTTTGTTGAAATGCTTAAGTAGATTAAAATTGATTAGCTTATGCGGTCATATTCATTTTGATGTGATAGAAACCTGCTTAATGATCTTTGTTTAAGCTTGTGCAGATGATACTTTGAAAAATATATGAGTTTCCTTTAATAATTGAAACTCTTGGATGTACAACCTTTATAGCCTAGGAAGAGGAACATATGAAATTATGACTATTATTTTCACATTCCAATGTTAATCATGTAAGGTTCTTGTTTGCAGGCTATTTGATTATATTCTAAAGCTCATTTTTAAAGCTAGGAGATCCAGTCATTCTGAGCAACGAGAGTATTTCTTTCTGTGAGTTTTTCTAGTGTGGTTGCTTAATTTCTTTCATGTTGGCTGCATACTTTTTGTTTTTGAATATGGATACACTTATAGCTCTTCAGCTTGCATTAGAGAACATGTTATGTTCTTGCCTACTTATATGTACTATTGCAGCTCAGTCAATTTCTCACAAAAATCTCCTTGAAAATTTGAATCTGGACTAGATAATCTTGCAATATCTATTCAATTCTTCATTTTTTGCATCTTGCAAAGTTGACCAAAGACTACAAGGTCTGAGATTGAGTATTTTTTTTACTACCACAAACCAAACACACACATCAGTATTTGGATCCAATTTGACCCTAGTCAAGAACTTCTCTTACATGTGGATATGAAGCTTGGTCTTTTTCCTTATGGTTCCAGCTATTTACTAAAATTGATGTATTATTTTTTGTACGACAAGCTTCTTGGATGTTACAACTGCATCTTCAGTCTGAAATTTTGTATGCTCATACATGAAGATCATTAAAGATGAAGTTGCAGGTTGTACCAGGAGCATTTTAGTTATATCTTAGCTCATCTGGTTACATCACTATTATATCTTTTTGTGGCTATATACAGTTTGCTGAACATGTATATTTTTATTTCTGAGTTGAAAATAGCTACACACATTAGCCAATCTGATATTACTGGACCTCCAACGTTGTTAATAAAAAAAAACATAATATGGTACTCATGTGTTTTTTATTTGTTTCCTTTACATTTCAGTGCTGCATTAGGATGGTTTGCTTATGAACCAGAGTGGTATCAATCAAATAATAAAAGTTTCACCCAGAGCGAGGCTCAGTCTGTTTCTATATTTCTCCACCATATATTGAATGATCGAACGGATGTTGCCCCAACCAGTCACATGGTAAGTAATCTTCAGTATATAGTTAAGCTTGGTTATGTTGCTTTTCTAGTCATGAAATGGCCACTATGACCTTTAGTATATGTTAATTTCATCTCCATTTATTGTTTTTAATCTTCTGTAGATGGATCAGTGTCACCCCCTTTAGGGCCAAATAGACAACTATGCTACCGGGAGAGAGAAGAGGAAACAATTACTTACGATGCTTTGCTAGCATGAGGCTGATAGGCTTGAAGTCTGGGCACAACCTTTAAATACAAAGTAAGTTTCTAGGAATTATCCACCTCTATTTTTATTTTGCTTGCTTTCTCATGAATTTAGAGTTTCTCGTTATATATTCATAAGTGTTCTACAAGGACCCTTACCTTACTTTCTCTTTCTTCACATGAATGTACAGAGAAACTACATCTTATCGAACTAAAATTGGGGCAGATAAATGGATTGAGCATGCACGAACTGCATTTTCTGTGGATCCACGCATTGCTTTCTGCTTTACCTCAAGGTTCCCACCAAATTCATCTGTGACATCTAAAGTTACTCAGTTGGTTCAAGTATGTTTTCTTTGGGATAGAGTTCATTTTATTTATTGCTATGAGAGTCATTTAGCTTCCGGTTGTAACAGAAAAGAATATGCTATCTATCAAGCGGTAACACCATTGGATATTTTTTTTTGGAGATTAGACCAGACTTATTTGCTACAATCTGACTGTGGTTTCATGTGGTCTTGGATACTGCATTTGCATTTGATTGGATACTTCTGCTGTAAAATTATGATGACTATGCTGCACAAGTTACTACTTATCTAGAATCATAGCTATCCTTCTTCAGAGGCCTTAAAATACATTAATTAGATCCTTCACACCATTACCAATGTGAAATATTCAAACTATTTTATACATGATGGCTTACACATATACAATCTCTATTACCCCCTAGTTGGTTAAATTGTATGGTGAAGTTGTCTCTGAACTTTGCTTCTGTCTGTATTATTTGTTATGTCCAATTTAATGTTGAGATGATAGTTCTCTCTGGCATTTTTATATGCATTACCTGCTCATCAAAAATTAATACTTTATTCAAATTGTTTAGACATTCTTATTAACTCCAGTCATCAATAGTACTAAAAACAGAACTATTTTCCCAAAAAAAGTTACATGGAACATGTTAATAAAATACCTTAGGCAATTTGTACCAATATAATATCCATATATATCAAACAGAACTATGTTTCATATACCTTCATGCACATGGCGTTGTACCAATATAATATTCATATGGTGCTGCCCTCTATTGTCCTGACTCATTTGTGAGTTACCCACAAGAATCCTGGTTGAGAATATGCATTTTCTTATTATAATTCCATTTATAAGATTTTCTAATTAAATAATAGAGATATTTGATAAGTCATTTCTTACTGTTTGCTGTGTCTTTTAAACCTTTTATCGGATTTAACCGATTTAAGGATGCTAATTGCTACTATTAGGCGCCATTTGGCAGATCCTGACATTATTAATCTGCTCTGAATTAACAATGCAGATTGACTTATTTTAAATATAAACATCCTATCCCAAATGTGATGTACTTGCATGCAGTTTTGTATATTTTCTTAATCCCAGTAACTATTTGATTTCGCAGCGACTGTTACTTATTTGTCTTCTTATGTTTTAGTACTCTTGCGTTAATTCAGGAATGTGGAGGCAAATTTGAAAAAACTTTCGATGAAACTAGGGGTATGATGG
Source organism: Iris pallida (assembly GCA_029216955.1). NCBI lineage: Eukaryota > Viridiplantae > Streptophyta > Magnoliopsida > Asparagales > Iridaceae > Iris > Iris pallida. Next base: position 36,289,810 of record JANAVB010016197.1, on the reverse strand, counting down.
AAGTCATTGCTGTCACATGGAAATTCTAGTATGTGATTCTCTGTTACTTTTTAGAAAATGAGGAAGTCTTGCTATAATTCATTTCTAATTAATGCACATTTGCATATATGACCAATTGTTTTCCTCATCAATACACAGTTCCAACTGTAAAGGACAAACTTTTCATTATTCATCATCATGTGATACGGACAATAGTTTCTTATTTTAGCACTAAATTCTACAACATATTCTCAAGTATGAAAATTCGTCCACAAATCACGTTTGCTTATGAAACAAAAGGTCAAACTTGGATATCTGAAGAAACCAGCCGATTTCATAAGGTTCAATTCACATTTGTCAGTCTGAAACCTGATGGATCCCAGGTTCCTTGAAGTTTCAAAAATGTGAGCCTTCCCCTTTATACATAAGTTCTTTGCATGAATGTTGGAGTGAAAGTGTGAAACCCAGTAAAATCTAATAAGATCCAAATTTGTTATTAATTCACATAGGTTTCATTCTCCCTCAAGTTGTTAATGTTTTTTAAATTCCAAATATGTTTTATAGCTCATCAAATGGAAGTCCAAAATTCTCTAAATGCTTTTTATATTGCCAATTAAGCTTATCTTGTAGGAAGGTGTCAGTCTTTTCAGATTGCCAAAATAGTTTGATACCGTGCTATCCGTATTGTATGTTCTCTATTGACACCAGCATTAATAATAAGAAGTAATCTGAAATTTATTGGAATCTAGTAGCCTCATGCAGTAGAACCTAATTCCCCATTTGCTCCTTGATTTGACTGCGTTGATATTTTAGCATCAACAGTCGATATTTCTAAAGGTTCTCCGTATCAGCCAAAATGCTTTCCTTCATGATTCAGTCCAGAAATAAAATATCATGCCATTTGAACATCAAATTCACCTTCAGATGTTCGTGTAATTGAGGAGGAGGGTCTCTGAATATAAACTTGACACTTTCCAACCTTAAATTGAGCCTGCTGCCTCTTATGACATGTCCTTCATGTTGTTTGTGCTTGTGTTATATGAATATCTTGCTAATTCAAGATGTATGCAAATCAGCCAATCAGACCCATCAAGAAGAGTTTACAATGACTTATGTGGTGCTTCAGAAGAATATCGTATTTGTAACCCATATTCTTGCGAGAAATATTTTCTTTGTCTATATGCCATTAAGCTCTAATGTTGCAGAGTAGATTTCTCCTAATAAAGCTGAATGAAAGAAAAATATTCATGTGCTCAAGCATGAAGAGATGGAAGGTTTTGTTTTTCTTATTTCATAGCAGGAAATAACCTCTAATGTCGATCTTCTAGGTTCTAAGATACTATCCCCTTGATAGTCTCTTCCACAACCTCATAACACTGTTCAATTCAGTTGGTATTTTCAATAGCAGGTTGCACATGCTTCTCTTTTCTCTTAAAAAGTGTACTATATCATTTATTCAATTACAATAGGTAATTTTCTCCTATGGCTTCAAGTTTCGCTTAATGTTTCATCTGGCTTTAATGTATTATATTGTTGCATTCATTTAAAACCTGTCTTTGTCCACTTGTATAAACTGCTCACTAATCTGTCAACCTTTATGTTTCTTCTAGGTAACATACGTGGGGACTCTGTTTATTAGTCATCATAACTAAAAATTCAAAATAAGGGCTGACACAATCACCTCCATTCCTCATGTTAGTCCCTTTCAATCAGGTGCGAACTTACACAAGCACATATGGTCGCTGACATGCAATGTAACCATAGACACATGCCTGGTTTTTGTACAAGTGATAAACATCTGCTCTTTGTTTTAAACTGGATTCCCTAACTTATTTTCTCTGTTTGTATGATTTAAATTTTACTCTTTAGTCTGAATGCCTGAAAGTGTAAATGTACGTTGTTGTATCATCTTGCCTACAATTATGTCTGAACCTTTTCTATGTTGATCCTCTTGTACTGGTTATGTATATTGAGAAAAATATGCATACTCTTTGGGCAAGGGTATCATTAGGATAGGTTCAGCAGTACTTGCAATAGAGTCTTCGAATCCTCAACAAAATATAGGAAGATGGCAACACAACCTCTGTACAATGGTTGTCCTAAGAGTAAGACAATGTTGTCTACCATTATCGTATGCAACAGAAATGCAATCCTGAACATAATTTTCATCATGGTAAGTATTTTTTTCCTTTCTTTTCTTTTTCACTATTTCCAGTATGGAGTTTTGTTTTTGACAATTCTTCTACTTTTGCAGCTTCCTAGATATTGGCCTGAAGATCCAATATTTGAACAAGACCATGTGATAAAAATAAACTTGAAGAAGCCCTCCTATATTATTTTCAAAAATATCAAGACGATCCTTCTCCACTGTAACTATAATATAGTCTTCATGTTACAATTTTTTATCAAATGGTGATCCTTCTCCAGTGTAACCATAATATAATCGTCATGTTACTATTTTTCTTTCAAGTTCAGTAAATTTATATTCTTCATTTCACGTTTCTATCAAGTATTTGCATCGAACGTATGAGATATTCAAGTTAGTGATTCTGCTGTGGTTGATATAGATTTTTATTATACAGGTTTGGAAACATTTTTCTCCATTTGAACAAACATGGGGATTTGGCAAGCATGCTAAAGGTAATGAGTTAGTTCTTGTGTTATTTACAATCTTTCTAGTAGAATCTTGCATGAGTTCCTCTTCCTAAAGTGGGAACCAAATAGGCATCAATAAAAACTATTCACTCACATTCTAGATGTGTCCTTTCTGAGATAATGCCTTAAAGAGGTCACGCATGGTATTGGACTAAGATACACAAGAAACTATTTGTTTGGTTATTGTTCTGAACTTTATATTGTAATTATTATCTGCATCTGTCTATTTTGGTTTCCTCTAGATAGCTACTCCTGAGGCCTGGAGGTATTTGTTTCTTCCATGTATATTTATTTAAAGGTTGATTTTTCTCCATATATACTAATACTTGTACCTTCCTACAGCTACATTTTCGAATGGTTGGTGAATTGCCATCTTACTATGATATTTTTCTACTATAATATATATTGTTTTTATTTTCTTTTTATCATTCTTATATGCATATGTATAGGTGTACCTGCGTCACGTGTGCAAGTGTACCAGTCAGAGTGTTATCCACATAGGTGTAATAATTGGTCATCAATAAGGGTATCAACTATGGGTGTGTACGACAGCTAGGATATGGCAGTAGCTATGGCTGAGTAGTAGTTGGATCAAAAGGAGTATGTATCAGTATAGGATCAAAAGATGTATAAATGTGATGGTTTTATGTTAGCACATTTCCATGCAGAGTATCATAACAACAAGGTACAAGTGTTAATTAACAAATAAACATCAAATAGAGTCAAGTTGTGCAGTTCTTGTCAAGTGAAGTCTGTTCAATTGCAGCAGAAAATTGTGTTAGTGTATGTGTAGGATTTTGCAACCACATAACAAGGAGATACATGGTATAATGAATGAGTGTAACAGAGAGTATACCGTATTCCTAGATGTTTATGTAGAATTTCCTATAAATCTGGACCCTGCAGATGTGTGTAAACATGCAGTGCCTAGGAGTGGTATGCACAGATCTGTAGACACAGACTGTTGGTAAGGTGTTGTGTATCATTATTGAGAGTGTGTTGTATTGGCATACCATGTGTAGTATGTATAAACAACAACAGAAATGAGGTACTTATACAATTTATTTGAAAATAACAAGCTAATCAAGACCCATTTTACTAATTATGCAATTTATTAGTGATTCTTGATTTTAACATGTTTCATAATGTTGCATGCAGGTGTTGCTATTTGTCGTTATTCAAATCTCCATTATTCGGTTGGATTATAGTTTCTAGATCACGTTTTGAAGAACTAATTTTTGGTGAGACAGAGATCCAAGTAGGTGTACTACAGAAGTTGGGTCATCCATGAGTTAGGAGGGAGTTTGATGGCTGCTTGATTCAAAATTGTCCTAGTTTTACTTCGAATATTAGCGGAACTAGAGTGAATGTTATCATATCCTTTACTTCTCAATCATTTTGAAGTATTTCAGTTTGTATGGAATGATTGTGATTTGTATTAAAGTGTTATCTGATTAACACTATGGATCTCTGAATGTTTGGAAGAGATGTTTTGCATGTTTAATAATTTTCTCAATTTTTCTCAACTGTTGTGTTTAAGCTGTTACTTCATGTTTTTAGCCGAAATTAAATTTAGAATAGTGAAAAAAGGTATGGATGAAAATATAGTATGTTGTGCCTTTTTAGATATCATCACTTAATCTGCTATCTTCAAAAATATGATTGTAGCACAACTTTTTATGTGTTTCCATGTCCAGTTTAGAAATCATTAGATTTAATTGTTGTTCAAACTAAAAATTGGAATGCAAGAATGAAATTAGAAAAAAGAAAACTGAAACGTCAATAAAGTGTTGCAAAACTAATAAGATTATGGAAAAAAAATGTTGCAAATTATATTTAGGAACAACCTTAAAGTGTTTCAAAATAATATTTAGAAACGTTTCAAAGATGTTCCAAAAATAATTTAGAAACACATCATATATGTTCCAAAATATAATTTTGGAACGTCTTGTAACTGTTCCAAACTAAATATAGGAACACTTTATAATTGTTCTAAATATTGCAACGCCACTTTTAGGAACAGTTATAATATGTTCCTAAAAATATCAGGCACATATAAAAACTGTTCCTAAATGCCTTTTTTGGTGTAGTGTAGGTCCAAGTCAAACTTGGTCAATTGGGTCAACTAGGCTATTCCACCCCTATTACCAAGGTAAAATCAACTACCTTGCTAATCTTAGCTACCCTCATATATAATCCATACCCTCATATATATATATATGAATACTCATAAACAAATACCATTACCTATTCTAAGATATCACATATACCTACATCAGGTATAGCCTAAGGGGTATTGGTTAACATTGGTCAACTAACCTAAATCTAAAGTCCCTGGCCAAGCTAGACTATATAGGGCTAGTGTGAATTATGTTATCAAGGCCATAACCTTTATCTAGATTCAACATCTATATATATAGGTATATATATATATACCCTACAATGTAATACCTCACCCCATGTTTATAATTTCTGATGAGCACTTATAGGTACTCTAAATAGCTAATACCCTATCTCCTATACTCAGACATGCCTACATGCAATATGGACACAGGAAACCCCTTATTCTCCTATCTCTGTTACCTTACTGTTTTGCACATGCTATATATATACATTATGGATCATGCCCATGAATGGATATAACATATATGCATTGTAATCACATATACATGTATATGCTCATTACATCCTACCTCATGTATGCAGGGGCTCAATTCCCCTTACTGCCAATGCAGTGGCCAAACCCCTGGCAACTGAACTCTCCACACACACTCTCCTACTCTTCACACATCCAACTGATACTCACATTACATTTGATTAATACAAACTAAACACAAGGACCCCCCTTCATCTCCCTCTCTTCCCAATTTCTAATGACAGAGGTAACTCCCTCCTCTCTAGTAACTGAAATCCCATTCTAACACTCAAATGTCACTTGGACCCCCAAATCAAAGTGAAATATTAACCCCACAATCTCAGGAAATCAAATTATTCAAATGACAGTTAGTGAAGGGTGTGAAAGTGTAATGTGCCTACATGTTCTCAGGGACAGTACAATATAGATGTTCAAATAATGAACTAAATCTAATTCCTAAAACATATACCTCCTTCCTTCAACCCCCACTCCCTCTCCCATTGTCTATTTCACTATGCTCCTGAATATTCATGGCAAGTCTTCTAGGGACACACCTACCCACAGAGCTCCTTACTGTCATTACCTAACCATGCTCTCACCCTCACATGATACCCAAAAATACTGATACATACCCAAGCTTCAAACTAACCTTATCTATGTTACTTGATGCACAAAGGTAAGAGACAACACATTGATCTCTGTTTAGGCATTTTCAGGTTGTGGTTGTGTGTGTGTGCATTATGTGTTCAGAATTTGGTAGAGTGTCACATGTGTTTGTGTCAACCATGTGTCAAGGAGTGTGTCCAGTGAATAGTGTACCTGTTCTCAGGAATTCAGAAAAAACAGTGAATATGTGTGTGGATGTGTGAGTTCTCAGTGTCAATAAGTGGTGTGACAGGAATTCTCAGGTTTCAGCTTGAATCATGGATTTAAGTTTAAAAGTGTGTGTCAGTCCAGTGTAAAATTTGAAGACCTAATCACTACCACAACTATAAATCCTAATGCAAACTAACTCAACTAGATATAGGAAATAAGTATGAAATTGAACCAACAGTTTTAGGAAAATACCATGGCAGTGAACTCTCAAGTTGTAATGTAAATCATTCAGAAATTCAATGACAGTTTACTAATTTACTTGTAATGACTGTACAGGGCAAATTAGACACAGGATTTTAGAAAGATAGGGAATGTGTGTGGGTGTGCATACTTGTGTACATATCTGCATAGGCAATGCAAGTGTGTGTGGGAAGAGAGTGCAATGTGGGCAATGCAATGAGTGTGTGTGACTGATTGAATCTCAGGAAAACAGAGAACTAACTCAACCCCAATTCATTCAAAATCAAATACTGAAACCCATATATAAATTCAGATGTATACATGGCAAATTTGACTTCAATTTCAGTTTAACATTCTCAAAAAATAAACCCATAGTTTAACATATCATTCTCAGAAATTTCCTATCATGCAATGTATTCGAATTTATCAGAAAACCCATTTTCCTATCTACTGTCAGTTTTAAATACTGAAATGATGACTGATACATAAATTTAATTTCTTCAAAACTCAAACCTAAACTCAGGTTCTCAGGAAATGAATTTAACATGGTGATTAATTCGTGAGAAAAATGGTTTTAAACTTCATTCAATCAAAATTTCTGAAAACAATCCACTGTGCATCAGAACATATGAAACCCAATTCGAATTCAAAGAAAAACATGTTAATACACAAATTAATGGTTGGTAAACATTGTGTCTAGTGTACACGTGCCTCACGAGGTGTTCGTGTTCGTGCAATTGGACACGAACGTGTCCAAAACATTAATATGCAATTTCAGAACAGTATGCAAAGCCAGGCCTCGTACAGTGAGGACACTGTCTCGTGGACACGACACGAGCCAAGAGACGACACGTGATCATGTACACGTGTAGAGTAGGGGCAGGGCAAGAGATTTAACACCCTGACTCGTGTCCATAACGTGTCTGTACGCGATACGAAAGTCGTGTCAGTGCGGTTTTTCCCGCACGCACAGTACAGTATAAAATCGGTGCGATCGTGTTTTTGTGTCCGACACGACACGACGTACCATGAAACTCAAGGGGGGGTCTGTCAGTGATGGTCCCCACCTCTGTGTCAAATTACACGTGTCCACGTGTCCTGTGTAGGGAGAAATAGAGGTCGGGTAGCAGGGCATGTAAACCGGGTGTCGTGCAGTGAGTTCGTGTCCGTTTTGGACACAGACAAGACACGAACCCTAGCTCAGTCTTCACTAAAGTTAATTAGCACTTATAGACCTACAAATCTGTTCAAACATAATTTGAAATTACCAACATTTATTTCTAACAATCATTTCATCGAACACCTATTCCTACACACCGATACGTGTCCGATACGGACACGTAATGGACACGAATTCCTACCAAACTTAGGCTACACCTAGGGAAACCCTAAATGAATGCATCTATGAAGAAAAATCATGATTTCAATGGGTGTAGATAGGTTTACCTATTGAGAGCAAGAATCTCAATGTAAAGAGCCTCAAATCGACGTCTTCCTCGATTTTCTCCGGTTCAACCGTCCTCGAACCTTGCTAGCAAGCACCCACAAGTATCCTCTACTATTGGGGATGATGATGCAATTGATTTGACTCAATTTGGGCTCAATTTGGATTAATTGTGAGAGTTTTAGGGAAGAACAAAGTAGGGCTTTTCTAGGGTTTGTAAAAGAGGCTAAGGCTTTGTTAATGTGACTTTATAGGAAGGGGGGGTCTTGTGTGGCTGTTGAAATGAGTAGGGTTAGGGTTTTAGATGAGTGGTTGAGGTTCCTCCAACAATTTTCAAGCTTTCCTATTGGTTAAGGCTTCTTTTCACAAATATCTCAAAAGGAAATATCCTTCCTAATAATATCTAGATATTACTAACCTTGGCACTTAGTAGGAATGTTCTAACCTTAATTATAACCTCATAACTAATCTTGGTTAATTTAACTTCTAGGTTAAGGCTTCACTAAAAGACTAGCACAATATTTAATTAATATAAATTATAATTTCATAAAATTATCAAAATGACCAAAATACCCTTAGGCTAAAAATTGGTAATATGAAATTCTAATCACGTAACTAGGCTCCTTTGGTCATGGTTAGTCTCTAGGCTTAGCAATACTAGGGTTTAACTAGTTAACCATCAAAATCACCAATAAACATTTTAAATAGTTTTAAAATAATTAAAAATCACCAAAAATTACAATATGATTTAAATATCACTATTAAATGATTATTATCACAAAATTTTAAATTTACCCTCATCTGGAAAACTGGGTGTTACACTTGCATTAGAAAAACAAGAGTAAAATATAATTTCCATGTTAATCATGAGACAATCATTTAGGCACGGCCGATCATGTCTTACGGCTTGCTATCATTAGCTAACTAGGGTTATCACATGCCTAGTTACTAACAAGATATAGTTGACATGTTCCCGCAGTCACACGCCTTACAGACTATCTAGGTTATCCAGACGGGACTTACAAAAATTTATCAATATTTAATAGTACTTTTAGTTTACAAGGAGTGCAACACATGACAGTGTGCTAGAAATACGCCCTACTCGACGGCAGGCTAAAAGTCCACAGGTGTGGTCGGGATAACATGATCGCTTGTAATTGGAAAATCTCTCTATATGAACTACTTGATCAATCTAGTCATTAACCTAGTCAGATTTATTATGAATCCCTGACCGTGGTAACCAGGAATTCATGTCCTAGACATGATACAAGACGAGACAATTAGCTTGTACAGTTATAATCAAGGAAAATGAACCAAAGAATCAAGACAAGGGTTATACTTAGCAAGACATGAATAGCTGTCGTAACAGCAATCAAGATTTCACATGTCATATCAGGTTTACTTGTCATGTCAAGAGTGCATCTCGATGGACCACTATCAAGATTATGAAGATGGGATCATATTGTAATGTTCAAGTTCAACTTCAAGTTATTAGCTCAAGATTATCAAGTCGGGTCGTCGTAATTTAGGCCAAGTACAAAAAACATGCAAAGAGGATCAAGAACTATGATTGAAGCTATCAGTTGCATATGAATTCCAGTTAAGGTAAAACAATAATATTCTTGAAGCCAAGACGAAGATCTACAACTTTTATGTTTTGAGTTTTACAAGATTTCAGCTACGAAATAGCTTAAACAGGCAAAAACAGTCATTTAGATGAATTCGCCGCGGGCAAAAATGACCACAGCACGCGAAACGCGAGAGCACGGCGTGCAGGCGTGCGACAAGCAAAACACACAGGCGTACGGCTAGCAAAATGTGCAGGCGCACGGTACACAAAACGTACAGCACGTGCGGACCAAATTGGCCACGACACGTAGAGCGCGAGAGCACGGCACACAGACGCATGGCAGAGAATCACGCGGGCACACGATATGCGAAACGTGCAGCACACGAAACGTTCAACATGCACGAACAAAATTGACCACGAAGCACGGAGCGCGAGAGCACGACACACATACATGCAGCAAACGAATCGCACGGGTGCGTGCAAACAAAACTACCCATTACGTGCGGGGCGCGCGGTATTGTTCTTCGTCCCTGCAGCACGAAGATGTGCGGGAATCCATTAACACAAAAAATGTCATAACTTCTTCAAAATAAGTCAAAATCAAGCGGTTCCAAAGCCAAAATTAGGTAGAATTGAATTCCCCACAACATAGAACTAATAGATTTCGAAAATAATAAATTTTAAGAGATCAAAAACAAAAAAATTAAAACTTAGATTTATAAAAACCTATCCATCAAAACCAAAAATTTCAAGTTTTAAAGATGCTTAGAATCATGCAAGAAGAAAATGGAACAATAAAATTGGAGATCCTTCATAGTGCAAGTTGCACTTGCCTAGGGTTTGGTGGGAGTAAAAGAAGAAGAAGAAAAAGAAGAAGTAAATAAGAAGTAATGAAGAAAGAGAGAGAAGTTGGTTTATATAGCTACCCTTCTCATCTCAAACCAACCAAACCAAACCAAGCCAAGCCAAAGTAAACCAAATCAAAACTAAACCAAGTCAGAATTAAAATAGTCAAGGCTAAGCAAGACAAGTCAAGTACGGGCCACCTGACAGATATCAAAAATCCGTAGACGTATACTGAAGATACGTATAACGGAAAATGGGAGTGACAACTCTACCCACCTTAAAAGAATTCTGTCCTCAAAATTTAATCAAGAGGCTAGAGGTATCCGGACAAGCTATACTTACTACAGGCAGTCTATATCTAGCAGTCAATCAAGCAATCATTCATGCAAGCAAGGAATTCATGACATAAGACAAAAGAAAGATATTATATCTAACGAGTCAAACAGATATCGATATCGTGATTGGATATCATCCTCACATTCCTAGGTTGACTCACCGAAAGGGTGGTGACCCCAAGCAACACGGACGAAACTAATAGTCTTATTCTTGAGTATCTTCTTCCTTCAGTCCAATATGGATATAGGCATTTTCTCATATAAAAGGTTGGTACCAACAACCAATTCCGAATGATCAAGGATATAGCTCAGATTCGGAATAAACTATCATTATTGGGGTACATGGAATACGTTATGTACCTCACGTAACGACGGCGGAAGAACGAGACGATAGGACACATCACCTACTTGCTCAAGAATATCAAACGGTCCTATATACCTAGGACTAAGCTTTCTCCGTATGTCGAATCAAATGATGCCATGGGTAGGCGAGATCCTAAAGAATACATGATCGTCGATAGAAAACTCAAGAGGACGCTGATAAGAATCGGCCCAAAGGCGCTGACGATGTTATGCAACTCGAAGAAGATCTCTAACTTGTCTGACCACCTCGATAGTCTGAGTAACCATTTCTAGACCAAGAATCTGCCTCTCGATCATATCATCCCAGGCTAAAGGTGATCTGTACTTCCTGCCATACAGTGCCTCAAATGGTGCCATCTGGATATTGGCCTAGAAATTGTTGTTGTAGGAGAACTCAACTAGATGTAGGTGATCTTCCTACGAACTATCGAAGTCAAATGTACAGGATCGTAACATATCCTCAAGAGTTTGAATCATGCGCTCCGACTGACCATCTATCTGCGGATGATAGATTGAACTAAACTTGAGACGAGTTCCCAAACTCTCTTGGAGACTCCACCAAAAGTGTGATGTAAATCTTCAATCTCTATCGGATATGATACTGATTGGCACTCCATGCAATCTGACTATCTGTCTGAGGTATATCTCTGCAAGCTGATCCGTCGATTGACCAATTCTGAAAGAAAAAAATGAGCTACTTTTGTGAGTCGGTCAACTATAACCCATATAGCATCTCTTCCAGCTGGAAATATAGGTAACCTGGTCACAAAATCTATGGTAATGTGTTCCTATTTTTATTCTGGGATGGGTAAAGGTTGAAGAAGTCCAACTAGTCTATGATATTCAGTCTTGACTTGCTGGCAAACTAAACAACAAGAGACAAACCGAGCTATCTCCCTCTTCATATCATTCCACCAGAAATACTGACGAATATTACGATACATCTTTGTACCACCGGGATGAATTGAATATTACGAACTGTGAGCCTCCGTCATAATCTTTTGCCTGATGTCACCACTGGGTACACAAAGATACCTTCTATTTCGAAGCATGCCATCTTCGTGAATGCATCACTCTGCTCTTCGTCCCAATTCATATTCTGCCCTAAGCCGCTAAAGCTTGGAATCTGTTAATTGAGCTATCTTAATTCTCTCAACTATGCTGGACTAGACTTGCATACTGGCTATCAATGCCATGTTGGTAGAAAGAACCATCTCTATTTCCATCTTCTAAAGATCCGCTAATATCTTTGGCTGTGTTGTTAGAAAATAAGCTTCGGAACTTCTACTCAACGCATGTGCAACTATATTGGCCTTTCCAGGATGATACTATAGGTTGATGTCGTAATCCACTAGTAACTCTAGCCATCTTCTCTGATGTATGTTGAGATCCTTCTGGATAAACACATACTTAAGACTCTTGTGGTCAGTAAAAGTTTCTACCCGATCTCCATATAAGTAATGCCTCCAAAGCTTGAGTATGAAAACCACCGCTGCTAACTCCAAGTCATATGTTGGGTAATTCTTCTCGTGATTATGAACCTGACACGACACGTAAGCTACTACCTTGCCATATTGTATTAGGACACATCATAATCCCTTACCTGAAGTGTCACAATAAACTAAAAATCCTCCAGTCCCATCTGGAAGCGTGAGAATGGGTGCCATTATCAATCCTTGCTTCAACTTCTCGAATGAAATATGATATTCTGATGTCCAAGTAAACTGAACATCCTTACGTGTCAACTGCGTTAAGGGTGCTAAAATCTGAGCGAAGTATGATACAAATTGCCGGTAATAGCCCGTCAATCATAGAAAACTACGAACTTCTGCAACGATGTTAGGTACTGGCCATGTCTCTATAGCCACTACTTCTGGGGATCCACTTCAACTCCACCTCTAGTGATGATGTGACCTAAGTACGAAATACGATCAAGCCAAAATTTGTACTTGCTGAACCGCATACAATTAGTCCTCACTGAGAATCTGAAGGACTACCCAAAGATGTTGCTCATGCTCTTCTTCATTCTTGATATAGAATAAGATGTCATCTATAAATACTATCACAAACTGATCCAAATAGGGCATAAATATGTGATTCATGAGATACATGAATACTGCTGGTGCATTGGTCGCTCTGAATGGCATAACGAGAAACTTCTAATGTCCATATCTTGATCTGAATGTCGTCTTCGGGATGTCTTGCTCTCTGACTCTAATCTGATGGTACCCTGACTGCAAGTCAATTTTCGATAATACTGTTGCCCCACTGAGTTGATCGAATAAATCATCTATCCTTGGTAGGGATATCTGTTCTTGATTGTTATAAAATTTAAGGTACGATAATCAGCACATAATCTTGACGTACCATCCTTCTTCTTGATAAGAAGCATCGGGGCTCCCCAAGGTGATCCACTAGTACAAAAAAATCTCTTGGTTTTGAGTTCTTCAATTATCTTGTACATGATCTCCAATTATGATGGTGTCATTCTGTAGACTCTCTCTGATACTAGTGCCGTCCCTGGAATTAAATCAATAGTGAACTCTATCTCTTTCTCTGGCGGCATGCCTGGAAGATCTTCGAGAAATATGTCAAAAAATTCTTCTACTACTCCAGTGAACTGAACCGCTTCCGTTACTGTCATCCGCAAGATTGGTGGAAAAGGCTCTACTTCGCCACTAGAAAATGAAAACTCTTCTTCGTCAAAAACACCAAAAATATTCCTGCCAACATAGTAATCTATTCTTGCATGCTGATCCTTCAACCAATGCATTCCTAGGACCATATCATAGTCGGCCATCAAAAATTCTGTCAATCTAGCGAGGAACTCTCTACCGCTAACTATGATTCGACACGAAGAAAAGACTCTATCTACTCCCACAAGACCGTTACCAGTAAGTACATTGAGTCTTACTGATAATGATTCGGGCTCCAATCCTATTCGTGTTGTGAATCGTGCAGACATAAATGAATGTGATGCACCTAAATCAAATAATATTGTTACTGGAAAAGAGTTGACGAGAATGGTACCTGCCACCACCTCACATGATGCCAATTCTTCTGCTACTGTCAGAGCCATAGCTTGACCCTATCCTCTTGGTGCCAGTCTCCTCTGCTGATTACCTCCCTGGCTGTTTTGAATCTAAGCTTGGGCCTGAACATACTGCTGCGGTCTATGTTGTTGGAATGCTTGAGCCTGAGGAGGCAATGGCCTCGGAGGCTGGTACTACTACTGCTGCTGTATTGGTGCTGGTCCCCTAACCGATGGACTAGTTAGGATTAATGAAAATAAACTGGCTCTATATGGGTAGGACCCTATCATGTGGTCTGGTGCCCCATAAGTTAAGCACAATCTCCGTGCTCTGCGATATTCTAAAATCATGTGCCATCTTCCCACAATGAGAGCAGCACATTGTGGAAGATTGATTCTGTTTCTGTTGCTGAGGGTACGTCGAAGTCGATTGCTGAACCGACGAAACTGAGGTCGCCCTCCTAGGAGCTCCAATGGTCAAGGCCCTAGCTTCCGGATGGGTGCTGACGATTGAGATAACTGTCCATGATGTTTGCCATTAAATATCAGGCACAAAAAATTACAGATGAATTGAACTTGTTTGCAAACTCGTTTGTACAGAAGAAAGCCTAGAAAGAAATCCTAGGAAACAATTTAAGTACAATTATTTAATTTTTGATTCTGGGGGTGACGATGGAGGCTTGGAAAAGTGTAGCAACTCTGTCTTACTCCTTGGACTATCAGACACAGTCTTTGCTCTTGAAGAAATTTACAAGCCTTTGATTACCAACCTTTAGCAAGGATGTGGTACCCTGCTATTTATAGTGATTCCTGCATAAAGCCGATTCTGGGCCACATAAAGGGCCATGTGGCCACGTGTCTGTAACAGCACACGAAGACTCGTTCTTGGGCTGCCAGCTGGTGGGGGGTTTTGAGATTTTGTTGTAGCAAATCTGGGTGGTTGAGACTTGGTCAAATTGTCATGTGTTCGCCCACAAGGTAGAGCCTGAATCGTTTTGGCCGTATAGTGGCCTTACGGGCCTTTCTTCTGCGGTTCGGCTCCGCTTGGCCGCATGGGATCTTCGAGAGCCTTACTTCTGCGGCTTGATTTTACTTGGCCGCATGGAATCTTCGGGAGCAATCCTTCTGCAGCTTGGTTTTACTTGGCCGCATGGGATCTTCGAGAGCCTTGCTTCTACGGCTCGAGTCCACTTAGCCGCACGAGGTCTTCAGGAGTCTTACTTCTGCGGCTCGGCTCCACTTAGACGCATGGGAACTTCGAGAGCATTCTTTCTGCGGCTCGAGTCCACTTAGCCACATTAGGTCTCCAGGAGCCTTGCTTCTGCGGCTCGAGTCCACTTGGCCGCATGGGGTCTCCAGGAGCCTTGCTTCTGCGGCCTAGATCAACTTAGCCGCATAAGGCTCATGCGGCTCTTCCTTCTACAGCCTGGATCAACTTGGCCGTATAACGCCTATGCGTTCAGCAACGATTTTGAGAGAATTTCGTTTGTCTCTCTTTTGACTTCTCGATGAAGATGAATTTGATCGATCTTCCTCCTTGGCATGTGCTGGCACTGCGGATTATGGATCTCCTTGTTCGAAGAAGATTTGATGATAAACTCCCTCAAAAGATTGTGATGCACCGGACTAAGACAATGCGCCTAACTGAGACATCTGAGTAATGCGTCTAGTTAAAAGTAGGTCGTTACAAAGTCTTTAATTGGCATCATGCTTCCGAAATGATGTCGAAAAGGTGCAGCAGGTTGCAGTCGCTGGAACAGAGACTGCCTTGGTGGTGGAGCCATTATCTTGTGGCAGTAGCAGTTGATGGCGACTTGGGTGCAGT
This sequence comes from Iris pallida, assembly GCA_029216955.1. NCBI lineage: Eukaryota > Viridiplantae > Streptophyta > Magnoliopsida > Asparagales > Iridaceae > Iris > Iris pallida. Next base: position 36,274,071 of record JANAVB010016197.1, on the reverse strand, counting down.
GATGTCCTGGAAAGGGCTCATCGTACGCCAAGGTTGCTTCTCTCTCCTTGTGTTTGTGAATGACCACCTCTCGCAAGTCAAGAGCAGATTGATCTACCTTTGCATCCATTTTGTAGGCTCGGGTATCCCGAGCGCCCGGGTGCATAGGTATCATATTTGCTCCCTGATCTGAGGCTAGTAAAAGCACTTGCTCTCGATCGTTATAGGAAGACTTTTGGGCATATTTGCTCCCTGATCTGAGGCTAGTAAAGCACTTGCTCTCCATCGTTGTAGGGAGACTTTTGGGCATATTTGCTCCCTGATCTGAGGCTAGTAAAGCACTTGCTCTCGATCGTTGTAGGGAGACTTTTGGAACCTACCCTGTCCGTTTGCCGCAGAGGGCTGGACACGGGAGGTTCTGTACAACTTTTCATCAAGGGCCCGTGTAACAGTTAACGGTACCCGCTGACGGCTAGCAGATTGGACAGTTGACTGGGCTTGTTGAGCCCGCACTGTCCGAGACTTCTTCGACTTAGCACCCGAAGGTATGTAGTAAGAAGAGTCCAAGTTGCTGCCTTGGATTTCTTCGTACTAGCCTGTGAAGGCGCATAGTACTCAGGATCCAAATTTATCCTTACCAAGATGGCAAGTGAATAATTTATAAAATATTTATAATTTATTTTCAAATATTTTATATCTGAATTTCTGGAGAATTATTTTAGTGTTGCTTGTCCAAAACTTGACACGTTGTACGGTTTTTGAGATCCCGAGAGATACCGATCTTCGATTTGCGATCCGTTTGAAGTTTTAGAAATCTAACATGACGATCTTCAACATATAAATTTTCTAGAATTTTAGAGATTCGTTTTCTATTTTATTTATTAAGTTAAACTCATATTTGATCGATAAATTACCGTTTTGGTCACGGTTAGCCATAATGGTAATATCTTTTGACCAAAGTGTGATTTTGTGGCACGATCAATTCCAATGCACTCATGGCACTGAAATCTACCAAGGTACACTCTCCAAATCTTGAGCTTATGATGTTTGACTAGATAGTCAACGACACGCCTTGATTTGCGTGCCATGGTTTCCAAAATTGGAAGCATGACTTTCCATGGACAAACTTTTTTGTTTAAGTTATATTTTAGATTATATTAGATTAAATTAGGTTTTAGATAATTTATTCTAGAATTAAATAGAATTAGTTATGTTAAAACATTATCCAGTTTCTAGGAATTTTAGAGCAGAATTTTCAATATCTAACTTACGATTATTTATGTGACGGGGTAAATCGGTCTACGACATCTTGAGTTATGACTTCATTATCTAGCAGAGTAAGAGAAGTATCACAATGACCTATGTTGTCTTTATTTTATGCTGCATGTTGTTCCTTTCCTTAACTTGTTAGTCTTATCTTTTACACCATTGGTGCACGAGAGTTATATTTGTTACCATAACCATACATGTTCACTTAATACTTTCGTTCAATGTTCAACCTTCAATGATCAATGTTTAAGTTTAAAGTTAATGTTAAAGTGGTCATGTTTACTTGTGAGAGAGTCGGGAGGGGAATACAACTAGTATGCATGTGGTCTACGCAATATACAATTTTTTCCAATGTCAATGTTGATAGCAGTCGTTGTACCTCACTTACCGACTACCGGATGTCCTAACCCATCCACATGCAAAACACTTGTATTCTAAAACACACAGTACACATGATTTGATTCGTATTGACATATTGTCTAGAGGTTTGTCTTATATTTGTCGTTCTCTTATATTGTCTTCGTGTCTTTATTATACCTTCAATTGTTCCATGTCATGATTGTACTCTCAACTATTTTTTCCAATGTATAGTGGTCCCTTTTTGTATCAGGTATATTCATCATTTCCTTATTGCTATTATGCGTGCTTGTGTATTATATTGTGTAGTGTAGTGTTATGGTAATCTTGCTCCAATCCTGACTGGATAACTATTTTTTAGCTTTAGACAACGTAGTTTGCCCTGAGGTTTATGGTGCATATCTTGGTAACACTGACGTTACCAACATACCGGTTGCTTCTTCTGATGCGGAGTAGCATATTTCTTTCTTATGCACTTTCGTGTTATTCTTAGCTAGTGAGCTTAGCGGACTTTAGTTCTAGTTGTTTATATTTATTTTTAGCGGGTTTGTTCCCGAGACTATTTTGAGTTGTAGTGGATCTTTCTTTAAATCATTTATTGAGACTTTTAAGTTTAATCTCTTTGTATTGACTTAGTTGTGGATTGTCACGACCCGCACCCTAGGGTAAGGGTACGAGGACGTAACAACGCCCAGCCTACGCCACAGTGTCGACGGTAGAACGCTGTCCTAGGTCTCATGCATCTAACAGTATAAGGCTAAGCAGTTTATACTCCCCGAATGGGGGTGACATAGCAGAATGTAAACTCAATCACATCTAGGGTAGAGCATAATGGAAGATAGATAAAACATGAAATCCAAAAGAAATACAGCAGATAGAAGTCTAAGTGTCTAAGATACACAACCCAGAAATACATCTCAAAACTCAAATACAGAAATCCATAAATACAACTCAAAACAACTGAAAATAAACTGAGCAAAACCCTAGCTACCTATACAACCTCTACTGTGTTTCCTCTAGGCTAGCAGGCAACCTCTATGCTATATGTAAAATTTATCAACAGGTCCAGTCAGGACAGGAGCGAGCACAATACATCTCAACAGTTCATAGCAGGTTAGAAAATATAATCATACAGTAAAGTAAGATACATATACTAAAAGAAATATTGTATGTAAACAGAGAGAGTTGTAAATAGAGAGAGAGCTGTAAACAGAGAGAGAGCTGTAATAGAAATATCTACTATAAATAGAGACTAACAGTGGCTAGTGAGTCAGAGTACAATATAGACATGTAAATGGCATAGTAGATTCTGATAAGACACTATGAAAAAGATTCTGATAAGATACTACTTAGGTATTATTTACATGTCTACTTCTACTCCCCCGTACCCCCAATCAATACACAAGGATCCAACCAGGTTATGTTATGATTCCATGCAAAGGCCCCCGAAGGGTGATACATGGATGTCCCATAAATGGGGATTCTAGGAGATTATAGGATACCCAGTAAATAGGATAAGAGATTCTAGGAGACTCTGTGATCATAAGAGTATATGTCACAAGTGATCAAAGAACCAATGAAGCATAGTGATACGCCATGTAAGTGAAACGCACAGAACATGTAGTATCCGATGCTCCGTAAGGATAACATCTCAAGAAAGGATCTATATAGTACCAATCCGTGTGACCAACATGACAGTACGAGTAAAGTAATTTAATACAGCAAATAATTCTAAGCAGGATATGATGATCAGAGAATGTACTCGCCTGATAACTTGAACAGCTGATAAGTATAGGGGGGTCCAACTGAAGCCACAGAGTCCTATTTAAAGCAACACAGGTTACAAGGTGTTCAAGTTGTAATAAATGAATCTCTACAAGCAATCTATATTATCCTAGGTTCTTCTAAGTCAAAACAACTCTAGGTCAACTCCGGCCAATAATCTAGTCAAACTAGGTCAAGTGCTGACTTACAGTTGACTTTTGGTCAACTGGTCAACTCTGGTCAAACAGGGTCAATTCGAGTCTAATTATTAAAGATATAAAGTACACTTCGTTATTGGTACGTCGAAACTTACGACACGCAAATCGAGATGAGATGATCAACGGTAAAGTTGATAATCTTATTATAGTGATCCACGTGTCCATCTTGTCAATTTCAACGATATGAGATCACTGGAATTGACTGAGCTCAGTTTCGTTGTACTAATCCCGAAATACGAACATTATAAGAATTAATTATTAATTAATTATAAAAAGGTTAAACTCAGAGAAATTAAAATAAAGCAATCACAGGAAACACATGAAGAAAACAATCTCATTCAAATAATTTTCAAAAAAAAAATCAGCAATAAAAAAAATCTCTTTGAGGCACATCAAATATTTCTAAATAAAAACCGATACGTGTCCGCTACGGACACAAAACCATCACAAAATCACACCTATCAAAGGTCAAAATCAACAATCACCGACGCAATAAATATCAAAACAATTTAAAGAGGTCAAATGCAAAATATCCTTAGGCCAGAAATGACATTAAAATATCCTAATCACATGGTTAGGCTCTAGGTCAAACAGTCTCTAGGGTTTCACTAGCAAAATATTAAAATCACAAGTCATGATTTTAAATAGTTTTAAAATGATTTAAAAATTACCAAAAATCATATCATGATTTAAATGTCAAATCAATAAATGATTAAAATTACAAAATTTCAAAATTACCCTCATTTTAGAAAACTGGGTGTTACAAGTCTATCCACCTTAGAAAAAATTCGTCCTCGAAATTAAAATGTTCATACTCCCTCTAGGTCAAACCCCCACAATCAAGTTCCAAAACTTAAATAAAACATATGATAATAAAAAAAAAGACGACATACAGGGTCATGGCATACGGTGGTAGTGAAAGTCTTATCTAGGTATACTAGTCATGCTAACCGAAACGGTCATAGGGTATCAAAACACACAAGTTGTCTAGGGTGTTCAACCGGAAAAGATACAGAATAACAAATCATCAAAACTGTAAGATAGCCTACCATCCTATGTAAAAACTGGTACTTATCATAGAAATAAAGAAAGGTAACTACCAATTATCTATAAAGGGTTCAGAAAAATCAAAATCACAAGTTAAAGAATGAAAGCCAATTTCATGGAAAATTACGATCACAATATGTATATATATATATATATATATATATATATATATATATATATATATATATATATATATATATAGAGAGAGAGAGAGAGAGAGTTAGAGAGGGAAAAGCTAGCATTATGTAAAGGTCATGTGGTTCGTGTATGTATGGGTGTATGTGGACATGTTCATATGGTTAGACAATAGGCATGTGTATAGGAGGATTTGGGTTTCAAAACAACAGCTATCAAGTTACACTACTCATGGCATATTGGTTAAACAATCTACAATACACAACCTATTTACTCATAACATGCATCGCTAACCATATACATATATATATGTAAAGAGGTAGAGATTTAGTTATGTATCTATATACATTATAACATGTATGCCTAAGCTCTATATGTATCTATATAGATATATGAACATAACATAGAGGGGAAGGGTTAAGTTACATGACAGTGTATACTAAGTTAGGGTGTGTGTGTCCTTGTACATGGTTATAGCTTAGTATTGAAAGGTTAACTCCAGTTTTAGTTCAGCATTTACATATAAAATCTGAAAATAAGCTAACATTTAAACCGGTGCAATATTAACATAATGCAGTTTCAGAATTTAGGGTTTGAACATCACAACCTAACAAGATGGAAATAAAACCCTAACATACTATCCATACATTTATCTATGCATACAGTTCAATATTACATATTAAAACTGAAAGTGAACCAGACAAGGAAATTAATGTAAAAATGTTAACATGTATTTATATCTAGCATTCATTATATACTTTCATGCATACATTGTATATCATTCTTCTACTTAAAATAAATACTGTACCAATTGGACATTCACTAAATTCTAGGATTAAAGTATGTTATATATCTTTGTGTTAGCTTTCCGAAACTTTAAACGGATCGCATTTTCGTGTCCGGAAGCTCCCGGAATCGTAAAAACACCGAAACGTGTTTGTCTTTCGTACAGCTGACACTCAAATAATTTTACAGAAAGTTTCAAACAGGGTCAATTCTAGTCTAATTATTAAAGATATAAAGTGCACTTCGTTATTGGTACGTCGAAACTTACGACACGCAAATCGAGATGAGTTGATCATCGGTAAAGTTGATAATCTTATTATAGTGATCCACGTGTCCATCTTGTCAATTTCAATGATGTGAGATCACTGGAATTAACTGAGCTCAGTTTTGTTGTACTAATCCCGAAATACGAACATTATAAGAATTAATTATTAATTAATTATAAAAAGGTTAAACTCAGAGAAATTAAAATAAAGCAATCACAGGAAACACATGAAGAAAACAATCTCATAATTCAAATACTTTTCAAAAAAATTAGCAATAAAAAAAATCTCTTTGAGACACATCAAACATTTGTAAATAAAAACTGATACGTGTCCGCTACAGACACAAAACTATCACAAAATCACACCTATCAAAGGTCAAAATCAACAATCACCGACGCAATAAATATCAAAACAATTTAAAGAGGTCAAATGCAAAATATCCTTAGGCCAGAAATGACATTAAAACATCCTAATCACATGGTTAGGCTCTAGGTCAAACAGTCTCTAGGGTTTTGCTAGCAAAATATTAAAATTACAAATCATGATTTAAAATAGTTTTAAAATGATTTAAAAATTACCAAAAATTATATCATGATTTAAATGTCAAATCAATAAATGATTAAAATTATAAAATTTTAAAATTACCCTTATTTTAGAAAACTGGGTGTTACATGGATGATATATGTGGACTATGTACTTGTATGGATAATGCTTATCATAGACAGCGTACTACCGTCGATACTGCGACGTAGGCTGGGCTTGGATACGTACTCGTATCCTAAAAATGGGTGTGGGTCTTGACAAGTTTTTATGGTGGCCCATGTAGGTCTGGTTTTGTATAAGGTTGCGAACTCACGGTTAGTACTTCAACTTAGTCGTACTAGCTGTGAGCCTGCGAATAGAATTGAAGATAGGACTTAGAATAACTTCTAGGAAAGTTACATCATCCACATATAGTATTAGAGTTTAGGATCTCATCCAAATACCAGACCTTCTTCCTCGATTCCATTTTTGAATTCCTGACTACTTTGATTTGCATCTTGCTTGATTCCTTCTGTGTAATTCTTATCCCTTCTTTCGTGCTTGATAAAGGTTAGAAAGGTGACTCATGCTAGGAAGACATATTCCATTGTCCCATCATGTTACTATTTTAACTCTTATAAGTTGGATAGAATATCTCATGACCTAACACTCCCTTTGACCTTAATAACACGACCTTAGACAAGAAGAAAATAGGACGAATGTATAGGCACAGACACCGAATGAGTTTAGATTTTATTTGAAGAACTTGACTAAAGCTGCAATAATATCCCAGTTTTGCAAACTCATCCATTTACCGAGCTTGTTCAAGACATGTTATCTGGGCATGTCCACTAATGTATTGTCTAATCAGAACCGGTGTAAAACTCCTAAAATTTCTACTATTTATTTTATTTAAATTTTGGTACTGATTTAAAATTTTGTATTGTACGTCGCATAGTCGTATTTTACGTCGCGCACGAAATTTTATTTTTTGAAATTGCTCGACGAGTGCGATTATGTGCGAGCGTACATATTTTTGAAAATATTATTTTTCTATTTTTAAAGTTTCAAAATAATATACATAATAATTATTTTGTTATCGTTCCAAAATTTTTCAAGTTTGTTATTTTATTTATAAAATCCTTCATTTCTCATAATTATTAATAATAAATAATATATTTTTTGTATGCTAGAAAAGCATAATTATGAGAACATCATTTTGTACCTACATATATATATTTCGTAATTATTTGCTAGTTTATTTAAAATAAAATGTAATTTTTGAGATTTATTAATATTAATATTTTATTATTCAAAAAGATATTTAAAATAATTATTATTTTCGAAATTTTATTTTTGGTATTTTAAAAAATATTTTTGGAAGTTATTGTGTCCATTTAAATCGTGATTTAATTTTTGGAGTTATTTAAATAGATTAAATAAATATCCACATTTGGAATTTGATTTATCCCATTAATTTTAAACTAAAATTTAATTTGATTTAAATTAGATTTGCATTTAGATTTGGATTTGATTTTAATTAAATTATGAATTATCTACTTGGGTTTTAAATAATCCTAATCATTATCTAATTGGGAATTCCCACATCCTATAAATAGGCAGGTACTCCTCCAATTCATCATTACTCCACAAATAATTTCCACCCGCAGTGCATCGTGTCCGTGTCACCCATCCAATTTCTTATTCCATAATTTACAAAATACAAGCCCGTCACCTCCGTGTCGGACACACCCTAACACAAATCAAATCCTAACCCTACAACCTCTCGATTCCCGGCGAAGCTCCCCGCCATCTCTCACGACCACCATCTTCGTTGTCACCACCACCCGCATCACTTGCACCACCACCATGGTTCCCTCGACTGTCCGTAGTCCACGCCCAACCCTTTTTCTGACTCCTCTTGACCGAACACCCCCAGCACCCCGACACGATAACACCATTCCTCCGCCATCCTTCCCCGATTCCCCGGGCAGGGCGTACCACCATCAGCAACCAGCAATACTGCCACCATCGCCAGCATCACCACCCCAACCACCATCTTCGACTCCCGTCACCACCAACGATCCCAAAAACCAACCCAGAAGAAAAAGGGAAGGAGGAAACCCTCACCTGGACCTTCGGCGCACCGGTCACCGGTGGCCGTGACATCCCAGCAGCCGGACCGTCGCCTCCGGAAACCCCCTTCGCCGTCGATTTCGCCGGAGCAACCCCCTTCACCATCGATTTCGTCGGAGCAACCCCTTCGTATGTATACAGCTGGCATGTCTACGTACTTGGTCCTACGTATTTGTGACTGGGGCGTTATGTTTTTGTGGTGGCCCATGCAGGTCAAGTTTGCCGTTTCGGTTATATGACTGAACGGAACGGGCCTGCAATATAAGATTAGAGTCTAAAATCTCATCCACCTACTTGACATCCTTTCTTGACTTTAAATTTTGAACTCTCGTTCGACCTCCTTGAATTGCATCTTATTTAACTCCTTCTACCGTAAATTTCTTAGTTTCGAGTTTAGTAAGATGACTACACTAGTACATGCCCATAGGTTAAACACATGGCTAGATAGGTTGCATTGACAATTAATATCCATTGAGGTTATATTTGAGTATAAAGACATTTATTTTTTCTAGAGATATGATCATAAGGATTAGTTAATTCCAAGTTGGGTAGTAACATATTACCGCCATCAAAGGATAGTTGAAATTTTACTTTAAATTTACAAGGTGGTATACACAAGAGGATAGCTAGATCGAGAAAGTAGATTTTTTATTATGAATTTTAAAATTGTGAAATAGTTATATTGTGACACTTGATTTACGGTTAACTTAAGTTTGGATTGTAATATGATAGAGTTTATCTCGAGATTATTTAAAGAGTTTAAATTATGATTTTCTAGACGACTAGAGAGATGAAAGTTTAGAAGGGAGAGAACTTGAGGTTTAAAATTGAGTCGTACGATTCATAAGTTTATTTAATTTTGAGTGAAGAAATGATGGTAAAATTTTGTTTAAATACTTGGAGGATATGAAAGCGACTTTGAAGGAAAATTTAAATTTGAAATTGTGTCATATGATCTATGAAAAAAAATTGATTTGATTTCAAGTTTAAAGCGTTGATTATGGATATTTAAAATTTTGGTGGAAAAAAAAGGTAGTATGTTCAATTTACAATATATAAGGACTATTTCGAGATTGTTTAGGAATTTAAATTTTGACTAGACTTGGTAGCTTAAGATAATTAGAAATTTTGGTGGGGTATCTCGAAAATTTTATTGAGAAACTTCGAGGAACTTGAAATTTAGTTTAGATCATATTGGTAGAGGACCAAGAAGCAAGGAAGTTACCCTAGTGAGATAGAAGTATTGTACATTAGATTGCCATGCCACCTATTATTATGATATTGTATATACACAAGTATAGTTAGTACATATCTTTTGACTTACTCGACCTTCCCTAAATTCTAGATCTTTTGTCATGACCATCTAATCATTTGAAACTTGAGAAATGATTGGATTGTTCCTTGATCATACACCATCTAAGTGGCTATCATATCCCTAGAAACTGTACTCCTAATTTATTTTACCTTGATCTGTTAGAATCTAAGTTATCTTTATTTCATGCTTTAGCTCGGTCATTTATTTGGTTCGTTAATCATTATCTCATTAACTCCCACTTTCTACTTTAAGTTCTTTGGTGTCCCTATCGTGACTTTGATATTTGGAGCACAATACTAGACTTTTCCTTCCCACAAATTTCACAAACGAGACCTACACGAGTCCACCTTCATGTAGGTATATCACGTGCCACTAAAACACGTCTCCTTGTACTCTAATTTCATATTGCAACTTTCGGGTCAAAATGACTGGACTCAAATCCCTACCGTGAAACCAATATACTTTAAACTATAGCTGAGACTCGACCTCGACTCCAATTTTTTTCGATCCGATATACGATTTTGTTCTACTTAATTTCTTACATGCTTAAAATCTTGATTGCTGGACCTATCACACCATTAGTTTAATTTTTGTAAGTTAAGTAGAATGCCTCACAGTTTAGTATTTCCATTGTCCTTATGACTTATTGAGGAACTTAGACTGTTTTTACTATCTAGCGTACTTATATTTTGACTAGCTCGACTAAAACGCCACCATATAGTCAAGTTTTGCAAGCTCACCCATTATCAAGCTTGTTCACGACATATGTTATTGGAAGAGCTTCCACTAACATATTGTCTAATCAGAACTGGTGCATGATGGTCTGATCAACCATAGTGCACTTGGTTCGCCTTTTGTATATTGTTCAACGTGGATGGAGATGTAGTTAACTTGGCCCTAGAATCTCCCCCACGACTGCCTTGGCAATTCTTTTTGAACTTATTTTTGACGCCTTTGAACCACGTATTCATATTCGATAAACGCCTCCTTCGAACTCTATATTGCTTTCACCTTCACCTATTTTAGAAGGACGAAAATGTTATACTAGAACCTCCTTTAGCCTTCCTATCGATTACGACCATACCGTAATATTTTTCTATTACTTAGATCACCATTCCTTACGACATGATTTTGTCGAAACATTGCCATTGTTTATTCCCATCGATACCCCCTTGTATCTTCTCACCCCTACAAATTCTTAATTTCGAGGACGAAATTTTTTTTAAGTTGGGTAGGATGTAAAACCCCTAAAATTTCTACTATTTATTTTATTTAAATTTTGGTACTGATTTAAAATTTTGTATTGTACGTCGCATAGTCGTATTTTACGTCGCGCACGACATTTTATTTTTCGAAATTGCTCGACGAGTGCGATTATGTGCGAGCGTACATATTTTTGAAAATATTATTTTTCTATTTTTAAAGTTTCAAAATAATATACATAATAATTATTTTGTTATCGTTCCAAAATTTTTCAAGTTTGTTATTTTATTTATAAAGTCCTTCATTTCTCATAATTATTAATAATAAATAATATTTTTTTGTATGCTAGAAAAGCATAATTATGAGAACATTATTTTGTACCTACATATATATTTCGTAATTATTTGCTAGTTTATTGAAAATAAAATGTAATTTTTGAGATTTATTAATATTAATATTTTATTATTCAAAAAGATATTTAAAAATAATTATTATTTTCGAAATTTTATTTTTGGTATTTTGAAAAATATTTTTGGAAGTTATTGTGTCCATTTAAATCGTGATTTAATTTTTGGAGTTATTTAAATAGATTAAATAAATATCCATATTTTTTATTTATCCCATTAATTTTAAACTAAAATTTAATTTGATTTAAATTAGATTTGCATTTAGATTTGGATTTGATTTTAATTAAATTATGAATTATCTACTTGGGTTTTAAATAATCCTAATCATTATCTAATTGGGAATTCCTACATCCTATAAATAGGCAGGTACTCCTCCAATTCATCATTACTCCAAAAATAATTTTTACCCGCAGTGCATCGTGTCCGTGTCACCCATCCAATTTCTTATTACATAATTTACAAAATACAAGCCCGTCACCTCCGTGTCGGACACACCCCGACACAAATCAAATCCTAACCCTACAACCTCTCGATTCCCGGCGAAGCTCCCCGCCATCTCTCACGACCACCATCTTCGTTGTCACCACCACCCGCATCACTTGCACCACCACCATGGTTCCCTCGACTGCCCGTAGTCCACGCCCAACCCTTTTTCCGACTCCTCCTGACCGAACACCCCCAGCACCCCGACACGACAACACCATTCCTCCGCCATCCTTCCCCGATTCCCCGGGCAGGGCGTACCACCATCGGCAACCAGCAATACTGCCACCATCGCCAGCATCACCACCCCAACCACCATCTCCGACTCCCGTCACCACCGACGATCCCAAAAACCAACACAAAAGAAGAAGGGGAGGGGGAAACCCTCACCTGGACCTTCGTCGCACCGGTCACCAGTGTCCGCAACATCCCAGCAGCCGGACCGTCGCCTCCGGAAACCCCCTTTGCCGTCGATTTCGTCGGAGCAACCCCTTCACCATCGATTTTGCCGGAGCAACCCCTTCACTAAGCTCGGTCGGCGCACCACCGCCATTCTGCTGCCAGGCCTTCCTCTGCCGACGGGACCCGTACGAAACCCCTCACTTCTGCCAGGTCTGCGAACCCCCAGCCGTGTCGTCTCCGCCGCTTCTGGGTCGGTGAGACCCCGCGCCTAGGGCTGGCACCGTCGCCTACATCTTCTGTCGCCGATTTTCCGGAGTGCCGTGCCGACGAGCGCCGCCCCGACATTACTCAGAGCCACCGTGCTCCGATGAACCACCCAGTCCCGGACCGCCGCACCTCCTCCAGTCGCTACGACCGTCGCGCACTGCCTCAGGCCGAGCGCCGCTCCGCCGTGCCTCCGCTCCGACAGCGCGCCGGAACCGCCGCGCACTGCCTTAGGCATGACATCCTATGATCATAGAAATCAACCGTAATCTAGTCAAATAAAATTGAAAAAAAATCCCCAAATTTTTAATCGTGGTGGCAGATGCCACATATTAACCCCTTTAAAATTTTTTTTGTCCTCAAAAATCAAACACACAAGTTTATACATAAATATAGTAATATATGCAAGCAATCTTCTATGGCAATCTAACGAAAATTCTTGGGGTAAGTCATGGGAGGGTCATTATTGAAAAAGAAATCAAATAGAAGCTAAACTTAATAATATCCAAAGCTAACTAGGGTATACTAAGCATGTACATTAATTATCAATTGTAACTACAAAGGCTTTAAGAAAATCTATACAGGTTACCTTCGCCTTGGGGTTGTGTTACAGCCACAAGTACTTGTCCTTACTTTAGTCTATTCATTTCATGTCAAAACTGTGCTAGCTTGGTCTGGTAAGGGTTTGGAAAAGTAAATGATGGTTTAAGAAAATAAGATAAAATGATTAGAGATCGAGGGTACATGATTCTTTAGAGAGAAGATTGTATGATAGTCGTCTAAGTTAGGGGTACGATTAAAGAAAAGGTTCTAATTATTCTTGATTTCAAATGATTAGAAGATCATGATAATAGATTTGGATCGAGGTGAGGACGAGTAACTCAAGGCAAGGTTGTAGTCACTTGGCTTCGATGATGGTTAGATACACTTTGTATATCCAACTATCATGGCTATAGGAGAATACTTCGTGTCTTCGAGTGCTTATTTTTTGAAATATGTGACAAAAAACAAAAAGAGTTTAGGAGAGATGGGATCGATTTGCAAATATGGGCTTCAAAGGCGATTAAATAGTTCAAAAGGGAGTTGTCAAGATTGTTGCGGTTGAGATTCTAAAGGACAAATTTAACTATATCTCAATCTATATAGAATAATCATGCGAAGAGCGAACCAAGTGCACTAGGTTGATCAAACCATCATGGACCGGTTGTAACGCCCCAATCCCAAATACGTAGGACCAAGTACGTAGACATGCCAGCTGTATACATACGAAATACATGGACCTCGTATGTATACATAAGCTGTAAATGTAGTAATACAAGACAACTAAATCTCATCCATAATAAAAGGAATAATAATATAGAAATCAACTTGAATATTTATGATACAATCGTTGGGCGGAGACAAGGTCCACTACCAACTAATTTAAATAGAGAAGAAATATACAAAGAAAGTGATTGGTCGGGCGAAGCAATGACAAGTCCAAAAGCAGTCATCACGAAGGAAGGAATGGCCTTAGCTAGAGCACCTGCAAGAAATCACGAAAACACACACCTGGGGAAAAACCAGGTCCTCAGAGGGACGTAACAAGACATATAATATCATGCCATAAACTGAATAGTAAAAGCTCAATAGAAAATATACATGCGTAAAGGTTCCTAACCATTCAATGTGAATTTCAATTTAGAGGACAACGTTCTAAGCAGGGGCTGTCTCAAGCATGTAATAAAGAGTGGCCAACAAGTAGCGCTCATCCGAGACACTATCGGCCGGGTAACACGTAGCGCTCATCCGAGACACTATCTCCGAAATGTGTAAAATAAAAGTAGCCCCTACGCTAGTAGCTGTCCCCTCCCCTCCATGATACTATACGTGTGTCGTAACCATGACACACAAACACGTGTCGTTTCCACCACACTGTTTTACTATAGATAACTGTCAAGTCATCTAATCATGTATCTATTGACAGTTATTCCTACGCATACGCACGGGGGATCAGCCTACACGTAAGTGACCTCTATATGATACTCACAACTCTCACACACAACTCGTGTATAATCGTGACAAGTCAATGAGACACACTAAATTTGACGGTAGTCCCTTAACTCTAAGCCAATTGCATAAAATATAGTAATTTACATTTACATATAATTTAAAAAGAAGCAACTTAAAAATAAACACAACATGCATGATATTGAGCAGGAAATTTAAACAGTAAAGACAAGGTATCTTGCCTGGTGTGTCGTTCGGTGTGCGATGTTCGAGATGTCAAGTTCTGTCCAATAGCCGAGGTCCATGCGAACATGGCCTAAATTTGCGAGAAAATAGAAACGTGTGATCAGACGTGATTAATAATGATAATCGAGGAGAATTTGGTGAGAATAATTATATATCTATTTTAGAAAATATTTCAATAAGCTTATGTAAATACCTTACATACAATTTGGAAAGATATACCTTATGCTATTTTAGAAGGTATCTCTAATATGGAAAACTAGATTTTAGAAAAAAATAATTTTAGATAAGTACTTTGGACAATATAGAAAATTTTATTTTTTAAATTTTGAAACTTAATTTGCCAAATGGACTTTGTAGGCCAAAAACTATTATAATATATTTTTAAGAATGTTTACTACATATATCGGGTATATCGGGTACATATGGTTATTATATAAACATTTATATTTTCTGGTAGGTTAGGTTTTTATCAATCATGAAGTTTTCTTTTTATGCAGGATGGTCGTCACAAGGAAGACCGCAGATCAGCCTGGAGTTGCAGGCGGTTCTGGAGTTGCAGTCGGCACTGGAGTTGCAGGCGGTTCTGGAGTTGCAGGCGGTCCAGGAGTTGCAGGCGGCACGGAGCAAGCCCGCACTAGATGTTCAGGCAGATCAGCTTCCGTCAGCGCCTCCTATCTTTCCATCGCTACCTCCGACGATGATGTTTGATGGCACCCAGGTGATGGCAATGTTTCAGTACTTTCTGGAGGCCCAAAACCATCAGGTAGCACAGTTCAGAGCGACTGTCGTCGACGCACTTAGGACCAGAGAGCCGGCAGCACCAGCTCCAGCACCAGCTCCAGCAGCAGTTCCAGCACCACGAGCACCGAGACCAGGGACGGCCAAGGGGTACCAGAACCTTTGCCCGATGGACTTCTGGGGCGACGAGGGGATCATCGATGCAGATGAGTGGCTGGAGAATGCAGAGAGGACCTTGAGCATGGCTCATATTTTAGAGGACCAGAAGGTGGCGGTGGCTAGCATGCGACTCTTCGATTTGGCCAGAGCTTGGTACTGGAGGACCCCCAGTTGGCAGAGCCCCAGGTGTCTTGGACAGATTTTAAAACTCTGTTTAAGGAGAAATTCTTTCCAGAGGTGGAGCGGGATGAGCTGAGGATGCAGTTCGAGGCGCTGCAGCAGGGGACGATAACAGTTGTGCAGTACACTGCAGAGTTTTCTAGGCTCAGCAGGTTCGCTGAGAGCCTAGTCAGAGCGCCAGAGGACAGAGCTTGGAGATACAAGAAGGTTCTCACCAGGGAGCTGCGACATGCGGTGGCGATTAGTCAGGCGACGACCTATGCGAGCATCCTGAAGATTGCTCAGGCTGTAGAGAAGGAGGCAGACCCAAGGCTGAAGAGGGACCGAGACGTGGGCAGCAGCAGTTTCCAGACACCAGCGAAGAGGGTCCAGAATCAGACTCAGGCGAGACCTCATCAGCCGGCACAGCAGCATCACCGACCAGCCAGAGCTCCTGCATATCAGTATCAGAGACAGCAGCAGGCAGTTACTTGCACATTCTGCTATCGATCGGGATACCGCTTCGACGAGTGCCGCAAGAGGCTCGGGCTCTGCTTATTCTGCGGATCAGATGCACACCAGATGAGGGATTGCCCACAGGCTATGGCTAGACTGACTGAAGGAGCTGGAGGACCACCACCACTACCACCTGCACCACCCAGAGCTTTACCAGCTGTACCACAGAGGGGACCAGCTTTATCCACTCAGCAGCAGCAGTTTGTTCAGCGTCAGCAGAGGGGAGGACCGCAGCAGGGACATGCTTACGTCATGGCGACAGTTGAGGAGGATGAGGCAGTACCGGATGTGATCACAGGTTCTATACTTTTATATTTTTTCCCTGCCATTGCATTATTTGATTCTGGAGCCACACATAGCTTTGTATCATATGAGTTTCTGCATAGACACGACTTCACACCCAAGCCCACTAGGAGAAACTGTCAGATTATGACAGGAGGAGGGGTAGTGCCAGTCAGTGAGATGGTCGACTACCCTATCACTATTGCTGGGAGGGAGATTAGGGCTCAACTTCTAGTGATGCCACTTTCCGGATTTGATATAGTCCTCGGCATCGACCGGATGAGCGATCAGTTTACCGTAATATACTGTCATGAGGGGAAGGTGATCTTCAGCCCGCTAGAAGTTCCACCATTCGAGATCAGCAGGCGAGTTGCAGAGAGGCCAGAAGGAGTCTACTTCGAAGCAGTTGCAGAAGACCAGGAGTGCCGCACCCGTTGATTGCAGAGTATCTCGACGTCTTCGCCGAGGAGTTGCCAGGATTGCCGCCAGATCGAGACGTGGAGTTCAGCATCGACTTATTGCCCGGATCAGCACCGAAGTCTCAGCATTGTTACAAGATCAACCCAAAGGAAGCTGTGGAGTTGAAGGCGCAGATTGATGAGCTAGAGGGCAAGGGTTTTATTCGATCTAGTGCTTCACCCTAGGGAGCACCGGTACTTTTCTTACCCAAGAAGGATGGGACGGTGAGGATGTGCATTGACTACCGTGCACTCAACAACATCACCATCAAGAATATATACCCTTTACCGCGGATTGATGAGCTGTTTGACCAGCTTAGTGGAGCAAAGGTCTTTTCCAAGATTGACCTTCGGTCGGGATATCACCAGATGAAGGTGCGGGAGCAGGATATTCTGAAGACAGCCTTCAACACCCGATACGGCCAGTATGAGTTTTTGGTGATGCCGTTCGGACACACTAATGCCCCAGCTGTGTTTATGAACCTGATGAATAAGGTTTTTCACAAGTATTTGGATAAGTTTGTTGTAGTCTTCATTAACAACATTTTGATCTATTCGAAGACAGAGGAGGAGCATGTAGAGCACTTACGAATTATTTTGGAGATTCTACGGAAAGAGAAGCTGTACGGGAAACTCTCGAAATGTGAGTTTTTTTTGGACCGAGTGGAGTTTTTGGGGCACGAAGTGACTGGAGAGGGGATTTCTGTGGATCCCAAGAAGATTGAAGCAGTAGAAGCGTGGGCACTTCCAAGTCAGTAGCAGAGATTCGTAGTTTCCAGGGTCTAGCAGGATACTACCGGAAGTTCATGAAGGACTTCGCCAGAAATGTCGAGCCTATGACGAAGCTTACGCGGAAGGACGAGGAGTTCATCTGGAGCGACGCCTGCCAGTCAGCATTTGAAGAATTGAATAGAAGACTCACGACAGCACCAGTTCTAGCTTTGCCATCGGGATCGGAAGGATTTGTCATCTACATCGATGCTTCAGACAAAGGCTTGGGATGTGTGCTTGAGCAGAACAAGAAGGTCATAGCCTATGCTTCTAGACAGTTGAGGCCCCATGAGAAGAATTATCCCACACATGACTTGGAGCTTGCGGCAGTCATATTTGCCTTAAAACTGTGGAAGCACTATTTGTACAGGGAGAGAGTAGACATCATCACGGACCACAAAAGCATGAAGTATGTCTTTACTCAGAAGGAGCTAAATATGAGGCAGCGCAGATGGCTGGAACTCATGAAGGATTTCGACATCAGTCTGCAGTACCACCCTGGGAAGGCAAATGTGGTGGCAGATGCTCTCAGTCGATATCCTGTTGCCATGTATCTCACTATGGACCGACATCTTCTAGAGGACCTTGAGAGCCTTGGGATTGAGATTGTTCTACCAGGATTTGGAGGACAGATGATGCACATGCAGATACAGTCGAGACTGCTAGAGAAGATCAAGGAGGCCCAGCTTCTTGATGAGGGACTCTGATGTCTTAGAGCTCAGGCGGAGACGGGATTGCTTGATGATTTCATCATTGCGGAGGATGGATCCCTGAGGCACAGGACCCAGCTGTATGTGCCCAAGGACTTGCGGGAGGAGGTGATGCAGGAAGCCCACCAGTCGCAGTATTCTATCCATCCTGGGTCTACCAAGATGTACAAGGATCTACGAGAGTATGTTTGGTGGTATGGGATAAAGAGAGAGGTTGCCAGATTTGTTTCCAGGTGCCTTGTGTGCCAGCAAGTCAAAGCGGAGCGCCAGAGACCAGCAGGATTACACCAGCCTTTACCTATTCCGGAATAGAAGTTGGAGCATATTACCATGGACTTCGTCTCTGGATTGCTGCATACTTCCAGTGGCAAGGACGCTATTTGGGTAATCGTGGACAGATTGACGAAGTCTGCCCATTTCATTCCGTTCAAGGTGGGGCTGTCGACCGAGAAGCTTGTAGACCTCTACATGCGACAGATCGTGCGGATTCATAGAGTGCCGGTCAGCATCGTTTCAGACAGAGGCAGCTGCTTCACATCATACTTCTGGAGGAGTCTACAGCTGAGCTTGGGGTCACAGTTGAAGTTCAGCACCGCCTATCATCTACAGACGGACGGACAGTCCGAGAGGACCATTCAGACATTGGAGGACATGCTGCAGATTTGCGCACTCGACTTCGACGGTTCGTGGGAGGACCATTTGCATCTAGTGGAGTTTGCCTATAACAATAATTATCAGGCCAGCATCGAGATGACCCCGTTCGAGGCATTGTATGGGCGGAGATGTCGCACGCCGTTATCTTAGGACGACATCGACGAGAGAGCTTTACTTGGGCCAGAGATGGTGGTAGACTCAGCAGAGAAAATCAGACAGATCAGAGAGCATCTCAGGGTTGCGCAGGATCAGCAGAAGAATTGGGCAGACAGCAGCAGACGGCCACTTGAGTTCGAGGTTGGAGACAGAGTATTCCTGAGGATCTCACCGACTAGGGGCGTCATCAGATTCGACAGAGGCGGGAAGCTCAGTCCGAGATTCATCGGACCTTTCGAAGTGACAGTACGGATTGGCGAGGTGGCATATCGATTAGCGCTTCCAGCTAGCTTGGAGGGAGTGTACGACGTTTTCCACGTATCCCAGCTTCGACGTTACATTCTAGACCCGAGCCATGTGGTAGACTATTTCGAGCTGGAGGTGGGCCCGAGATTGACCTACGAGGAGCAGCCAGTAGAGATCCTCGATCGGAGGGAGAAGCGCTTGCGGAACCAGACTATTCCTCTTGTTCGCATCATACGGAGACATCACTCTCCGGGAGAGTCCACATGGGAGCGCGAGGACGAGATGCGGGAGCGCTATCCCACTCTATTTGATTGATTTGATTGTACTCTGTATCTTAGAATTCTAAATTCAATAAATAATTGGTGTTTGGATCTTTTATGAATTGCTGAGAATTATTTTTGGCCTTTGAATTTCGAGGACAAAATTTTTTAAGGGAGGAAGATTTGTAACTCCACTTCCCGGTTTTAAAAATAATTAATTAATTTTTTATTAATTATATGCTTGTTATTATTAGCTTTAAATAATAAATGGTTTTAAATAATAAATTTTGGATGATATATTTTGGAGGGAATTTATTTTTGGACTACTTTTCAAATTTGAAAAGTTGTTACAACAGCTTTGGGTCCACCATGTGAATTACTAACTATTTTTTTTACTTTTCCTGAAATAATGAAACTATAAGGGTTTTTTTGAATAAAACTTGGGACGGAAGGGCTGTTATGTAAACAGCTGAGTTGAAGGGGGTAATGTGCAAAATGCACATTTACTCTTTATTTAAAACAGCTGCGTTGGAGAGAGAGAGAGTATTCTCTTCTCATATTATTTTTTTCTGAGAGTTCTTTTCAGAGAAGGTTCTCCCCCAAACTCGCCTAGCCCTAACCCTAGTTCCTTGGCCATGGCGACGGGGACCTTCTCCGGCGTCTAGGCTCTCTGTTCAGATCTCGGCGAGATCATCCATCAACGGCACTCGGTTCTCTGGTGGTGGCTATTTTTCCGACCGCGAATTTCTCTTCTCCGGCGAGCAGCAGCGTGCAACTCCTTTCGGCGAGGAGTTCCTTCTCCGACGTTCGATCGACGTGACGCGTGTTGTGTCTTCGATCGAAACCAAATTCTCGGTGAGTCCGACCTACGTTCTTGTTTGATCTCGAAATGTTTCGGCATGGATTTGTTCACTTTGTTGATTCTCCAAATTTTCTGTTGTGTCAAATTCTCGTAGGAATCTTACCGAAGTGGAACGATCGGTCGGATCTCATAAGTTTTGGCAAATCGATCGCACAGTGGTAAGTTTTGATCATTCCTCTTTACAATTGTTCTATCGACCTTGTTTTGATCTTTTGACGCGATCTAGGAGAGGAATGCTTGACATCAGTTAATTTAGCTGACCAATTTCCTATCGAGGACCAACTCATTCTTCAGGATTAGCAGTAAGTATCTCGATTGTATTTAAATTGTGGTTAGAATGGTTAATTCGTAGTTTCTTGGGGAATTTTGGTCAATCTATGGCTCTTTGAGTTCCTAGGTTTTGTTCATGTGTAAAATTATTTCGTTAGCACAAGGGAAGCTACGAATCCAGTTTCATGTGTCTAATCGTCAACTCTTTGGTCATGCTACTCCAGGAATCACGGGTTCTGAAGGAGTGTATCCAGTCTTTGGTGAAATCTCGTTTCAATTCGTGACTGCAGGTTTGTTTCTCCGTACTCTTGTTCAGGGAGGGTCTTTATTTTGTGTAGGAACTTAGATGTTACTCTTGATTGCAGTTTACGTGTCTGAATTGCGTAGCAGTAGCCGTGGTTGCTGGTGTCATTTTGGTGTAGCTAGTGTGGGTGCAAGTTCGTGAACTCAACTTGAGATCGTGTCTCTGTGGGTGGTCCTGGGAGTTAATTGTGCAGTTGCAGATCGTGTCCAGTGAAGGGTGTCCAGGATGGGTCAGATACCAGGAGTAGATTTCAAGTTATCAGAATTGTTCAGTGATGGCAGAGGCTTAGTAGCTGTTAGGATTGTTAAATTTAAATTGAGGGTTAAGTGGTTGCTTGGGTAGCAGTTGGTTTAATACTGTTGTATTTTATATTTTTTGAATATCAGTGAATTCCAGTAATGGTTTGTGGCTGATACCCTATTTTATAAATTAAGAAGTTTGAAATTATATGTCTGTTGAATGATTCTTGACTTTGGATTGCAGTTCAGTTTTCAAACTGAATTTGGAAATATGTTCTCGCAAGCTTATGCTAATTTTAGTTCAATTCTGAACCACTGGAATTATATGCATTGTAGTGACCTGGGGTTGAATGAAATAGTGACCTAAGAAATGGAGTATGCAAACCTGAGAAATCAAAATCTCAGTTAAACCTGAGATTTAAAATCTCAGATTTAAATCTGAGATAGGAGTTGAACCTGGAATGATATCCAAGTTGAACCTGGAATGATATCCAAGTTGAACCTAGAATGAAGTCTAAGTTGGAACCTGGAATGAAGTTCAAGGTTGACCTAAGGTATTGCAGTGTAACTAGGTTGTATTCCCTATTGGATAGAATGTTTAATCTGAATTCATATAGATTGGGAATTGAGTTTCCATTAACTTAAGTTTATATAGGCATTGTCTTGACTATATGATAAAACTGAGAAATGAGTATAGTTAGTCTTTAGATTTATTGTTAGACCAAATGTTGGTAACTTTATAGTGTTACTTGACTAATGGTATTGAAGTATAGTTGTAGAAGTCTATGATGGGTAATGGGCTTAAACCCAATATCATAGTGTAGTTTGGCATGTTAGAACTGTAAAACACCAATTAGATTTTGATTAGTTTTTAACCCACTTGTACAAATTATAAATTCAGGAAGACATCCAGTTCCTGATTGCCAGTACTTCCGGAGCCAGGCAAGTACTCTTCTACGGTCTTGTACACATTACATTCCTGTACCTTTTCTTGTGACACGACATAGCACGACATCATGTACTCCTGTATTCTGGTACTCTTGCTCTTGTACTTGCTAGTGTCGGGTGGGGAAATACACTAGCCATGTGACCAACCCCAGTTACTATATTCCTGTACCTAGCTTAGGCCTCGCACTGTGCACGCGGGTCCTAAGTCGTACCTTATTCATGTACTCCTGTACATGTACTCACCCCAGCCGATCACATGGACTAGATATATTTTAATACTGTGCACATCATGTCTGGTATTGCAGGATTATAGTTTCATTCATGTACATTACATTCCTGTACTTTACATTCTTGTATTACATTTTATGTACTTTACATGTACCATATCTCATGTACTCATTTCATGTATTACTTTCCTGTATTTACCTGTTCATTCTTGTATACCTTTTACCTGTACCCTTGTACCCATTTCACGTTCATGTTTCATTACCTAGAACTGTACTTTGCTCCGCTCCTGACTGGATAAGTTGCAAGTGAGATGGAGGCCATTTGCGACACCTTCTATGGACGGGATGTTACCATTATTGCTGAGCCAGCTGGAGCTGTGTTGGACCTAGAGGCCGCAGAGGCTTAGTACCTTACCTTATGCCATTTTATTGTTTTGAGACTTAGTCAGACATTTGACAATTCTGGATGAATGTAATAAAAATACATAGACTTGTACTATTTCTGGGATTTCGTTTATAGATGCTGTGATGTTATCTTACTTTCATGATTACTTATTAGTTTCCCTAATATTGGTACAGCTTACTTCGTCGTGTCCAACGACGAAGGCTGGGCGTGTCCGACTCGTGTCCGATTAATCGGGAGCGGATCGTGACAGTTGTCTAGATGCATGAGGGTTTATCTACAATCCATCAGTCTCTTACGGTCAAGAACAAGCCTAGTGTCTCAATCTCAAGCAAGCAAATAATTGTTACAAGATGTTAGATCATCAGACATACAAATTAAGGCATCCTAAACATTACATATTCAGATGATCATGAAGCTAGTCATATAAAATGCGAAGTCTAGCAATAGTTGAGTCATACATGATCAACCCTAGGATTTGACAATCATGTAACAGCCCTTAGGCAGACAGAAATTAAAGTTACAACACGAGCTAACACTTGTTCGACGGATAAATGCCTCAAGAGAATAATTTACAATAGAGTGGGAGAGCAAAATAAAAAACCCACTTGTTGCCACTGTTATTTCTAGTATTCATCATCTAGCTGGAAGGCAGGTTGATCCTCAGATGTTACTCTAAAATCTGGCCACACAAAACCAGCTGGGTCAGAACCCATAAAAGCAAGTACCACAAGGCAGGCTCTACTTATGAACTAAAACCAGCATAAAGATGAATAGAAGAACTGATAAAAGAATATAATTAAATAACATGAAAGACAGTTAAAAGAACACACTAGCTTGCATTAGGGAAATAAGAGGTGAAATATAATTCCAATGTTAATCATGAGACAATCATTTAGGCACGGCCGATCAAGTCCTACGGCTTACTATTATTAGCTAACTATGGTTATCACATGCCTAGTTACTAACAAGCTGCAGTTGAGATGTTCTCGCAGTCACAAGCCCTGCAGACTATCCAGGTTATCCAGACGGGGCTTACAAGAGTTTATCAAAATTTAATAGCATTTTTAGTTTACAAGGAGTGAAACACATGACAGTGTGCTAGAAATACGCCCTACTCGATGGCAGGCTATATGTCCATAGGTGTGGTCGGAATAACGGGATCGCCTGTAACTGAGAAATCTCTCTATATGAATGTCACGATCCGCACCCAGTGTAGGGGCATGAAAAGTGGGTACGTCCAACCTACGTCGCAGTATCGACGGTAGAACGTTGTCCTAGGTCACATACATCTAACACAGTATAAATGTAACTGTACAAGATATACTCTCCAATCGGAGGACAATACAGAAGGTATATATCAATCACAATTCTAAGGTAGAAATAGCACGATATAATAGATATGAAATCTCAAAGAGAACATACAAACAGAAAAAAATAAGTCTAAGTGTCTAAACGACACAATCATCACAACATCCAGAACATAATACAACTCAAATGTCAAATACAAGACATAAAAAATAAGGTAAAGCCTAGCTATCTAGCCTAGGCAATGGGGATGATGTCCTCAGCTAGAACTGGATCCTCCTGTGGGTCCAGCTCATAAGAGTTATCTAGGCCTGCTCCATTATAAGTAGGGCAGAACTTCTCGGTGTCATATGTAATATTTTCAACATATCCAATCAGGACAGAAACGAGCACATAACTCTCACACAGTTCATATCAAGAAAAAATGTAAAACAAGCAATAGAATAGTATACATGAAGTGCTGTAAGAGATATACATTAGCAGTAAGAGAGATATCTGGAAAATAAGATATATATATATAGATATATGGAAAGTAAGAACTATAAGTGACTATAAGTGATTTAGAGCACAAGATGGTTATATAATCGGCTTGATGTTGTACACGACTAAGTTATAGAGTTTGTACACAAGTAAACTAAGGAATAATCACATAACCACTTCTACTCCCCCATCTCCAATTAATACACAAGGATCCATTCAAGTTATGTTACATATACGATGATTAGTTTGCACAAGAAGATCATGTGAGCACACGAGAATACATGAAAGCACACGATTTGTACACGAATAATACGAATACAAGGAGTACACGATGCACATGATAAAGTACACAAGTATGAGATACCCAATGTATCTGCCGAGGGGATAATATCACATGAAAAGATCCATATAGTACAAATCCATGATAGCAACTGTCAACATCAATTAAAGTAATCTAGAGAAAGAATATAGATCCTGACAAGTATGAAACGATCAGAGAATGTACTCGCCTGGTATCCTGAGCGACTAATGAGAACAGATGTCCGAACCGGAGTAACTGAGTTCTATTTAGAGCAACACTGGTTACAATGTGTTCAATATGAAATTAAAGTTTACAATGAAATCTACATGATTCTAGGTCAAAGTCAACTCTTGGTCAACTCTGGTCAACCTTCTAGTCAACTAAGTCAAATCTAGGTCAACTAGTCTAAGGTTTAGTCAAACTCTAGTCCACTAGCTCAATTAGGCTTATATTGGTCAATTCTAGGTCATTCTATAGGTACCTCAACCTATACTAGGATACCAAGGTATTAGATATAGATAGCAAGTATATATCCTTACCTATATAACCTTAGACATATATCTTATGATATCTATATAACTCTAACATATATAGGATACTATATATGAAGATAACCCCCTCATATACCTATCTCAAAACTCTCATACATATATTACTATACCTCATAACCTATATATCTATATCGTAACATAACAGATATCATATCTACTCACACACACATATACATAACCTATACTATATATATATATATATATATATATATATATATATATATATATATATATATATATATATATATATATATATATACTCAACACAAACATTCAAATGTACTTACCAATCTCAGATATCTCACAACTGAACTGCAGCAAGGGGTCTGAACAATAATTGGTACCAAGGGTGAACTGATACTCCTATGGACAGGAACTTGAATGAATATTTGAAGGAACAGTACACCATGTTCTGCATAGTACAGAATAACAAACCCCAAGTCCAAGCCAAAGCCAAATGGCCCGACCCTAACCTCTAAAACTTGTTGTCAAACTAGGCACAAGTCTCTCTGTGTGTGTGTGTGTGTGTGTGTGTGTGTGTGTGTGTGTGTGTGTCACTTACACTCTAAATATATTATACCTATAAATTACATTCATATATATGTACACTATATCAGTATAACATATCCGTGTATCTG
Organism: Iris pallida; assembly: GCA_029216955.1. Classification (NCBI taxonomy): domain Eukaryota; kingdom Viridiplantae; phylum Streptophyta; class Magnoliopsida; order Asparagales; family Iridaceae; genus Iris; species Iris pallida. The sequence continues at coordinate 36,247,643 of JANAVB010016197.1, read as the reverse complement.
TTTGCCATAAAAAATCAAAGACAGGTATTACAGAACGCTGAAATTGATTGCAAACTCGCTTGTACAAAGAAAAGCCTAGAAAGAAATCCTAGAAAACAATCTAAGTATAATTGTTTTGTTTTGATTCTGTGGGATGATGGTGGAGGCTCGAAAAAGTGCTATCAACTCTGTCTTACTCTGTGGACTATCTGATGCAGTCTTTAGATCTTGAAGAAATTGTCTTCTTGAAGGTTACCAGCCTTTTACAGGGGTGTGGCACCCTGCTATTTATAATAGAATATATGTTGAGCCACTTAGATGGCCTGCGGCCATGTGGCTGATTGGCATGCGAAGACCCGCTCTTTGGCTGCCATCTGTCGATTTGTTGGGATTTTGTTGCCGCAAATCTGGATAGTTTTAGGACTTGGTCAGATTGCCACGTGTCCTGTCGCAGGGATCATTTTTTAGCCCTATAGATCTCTCAGTTTTTGACCATGTGGGGCCACATGAAACTCATGCGGCTTAGGTCGCAGACTTCCTTAGTCCAGACATAGTTTGAGGATTTAAGCCGCATAGATTCTGTATTTCGACCGTATAAAGCTAATGCGGCTTGGATCACAGTTACTCTTGGACACATGAATTTCGGAGACTTTGGGGCCGCATATGTCTGAACCGCATAAGGTTTATGCGGCTTAGGTGACACTCCTTCTGGCCGCATGAAGGCGTACGAACCTTGCTTTTGGGCGACGTCTCACGTCTTATCTTTTTGTCGAAGTGTCAGAGCTGTCAATTTTATCATTTTTGACAGGACTTGTCAGCTTTATCAGACGCACTGCTCCTCTTGGTCGTATATCTTTCTTCTGCAGCTGGTTGTCGACGGGCCGCATAAGGTATTGAATCAGTCATACGACTTTCCTTTATGTGGACATGTTTGGCCCAAAGTACCTATGCAGTAATTTGTAATCCGTATGAACCCTATATTTTTCATGCTTCTACAAGACCCCCTTGAAAGTTTTTAAATTATAAATTTGGAATACTTCGAATAAGAAGCATGGAAATATGTCAAACCGCAGGAAGTCTTCAAGTCGCAGGAAATTTTTTGAACTGCAGAGAGATCTTGAGCCGCAGAACAAATCTTGAGCCGCAGGGACACTTCGAGCCGCAGAGAGCCTGCCAGCTGTCACTGCTGCATTTAATTTCCTTGATTCGGTTATGGCTCTTTTTTTTCGAGATAAATCTGACGGTTACTAGGAATAAAGTCCCCAAACGTCAACATTTTCTTTAATGATCTCGAGAATCGAAGAGGCGCTCGACAGTTATTAGGGATAAAGTCCCCAAACGTCGTCTTTATCTTAAATAATCTCGAGAATCGAAGAGTCTCTTTTCAGCAACTCTATAAATAGGAGTCATTCGGAGAAAGATTTTTCTTCTTCTCCTTCAACTTCATCATACTTTCTGCTATGGCTCCAAAGGCTTCCAAGTCGACTGGTGTGGCGGCCAAAGGGAGGGGATTTGCCTCTTCGTCAAGCGCAGCAGACGCTCCTTCCATTCATCCCGACGTGCAACTCCCTCTCAAGAGTAACGACGACTGAAATTTTGAATGGTCATGTCGCATATTTCATGCATGGGGGCCTGTCATATACTGCCTCTATGTTTTAAGCCTGGTCGAGCATGCCCTATCTTATTTGAACCGCATGTGTTCTAGTAGGGCCGCATTGGCTGGGTTGCATAACCGATGTTCATTCAATCTTGAACCACATACGTGCTTCAAGATTGATCCGCATGAACACTTCATGTCTGAGCCGCATAAGTGCCTCGTGATCGAGCCGCATGAACCCTGTATGACTGGGCCGCACGAACACTGTATGATTGGGCCGCATCGTGGCCTCATGTTGGAGGCGCATGACTACTTTGTGACTGGATCGCATTGGTATTTCATGACTGAGCCGCATAACTGAGCCGCATGAACACTTCATGACTGAGCCGCATAAGTACTTTATGACTGAGCTGCAGGAGTTCTTCATGAAGTCGGCCTCATGACTTTGGGCCGCATAATTTTTTGTTTTGGCTAGGCCGTATAACTGGCTAGGCCGCATAACCGAAAATAGAGTCCTTTGTTTTTCTATAACTATCTTCTTTCTTTGATTTGTAGCATCCGTGTCGAAGGCTGAGACCATTGCGAAGGAAGAGATGCTGCCCCCTTTCATTAAACAAGAGTCATCGTTTGTTAAAGAGGAAGTGATACCAAAAGTTGAGGTAAAGGAAGAGTTGGCATCCACCGGGGAGAGAATTACTCCCAAGATTGAGGCTGTTGTGAAGGAGGAATACAAATCTGAGGGTAGTAGTACTGGGAGTTCTGACCCTCCTGCTCCCGTCGGAGACCTTAATCAAATAGATCTTTCCTATGCGAAATGGCTGAGAGAATGGTATGTGCCTCACCGCAATCACGACCCTTGATTGTAGTGATCCATGGGATGCCATAAAATTTGTTGTTTCCAGGAGTATGACAAATAAGTGTTCGTATTTGTCTTTGTGTTTCTATCTGTCTTTAGCTATAATTCATGTTTCGTTTCTTTTGGATACCATTGTAATCTTTTACTGGAGGTGTAGTCCTATGAATGTAACTATTTTTGAATGAGCAGAGTATGTTAACTCAATTCTTTAGTTATGGTATTTTGTGGTGCTTGTACTAGAGGGCCTAATAAGTATTTGTGTTAGATAAAGAACATCCCACTGGGGGATTTTTGTGGACCTATTACCCATTTGTGCATCAGAAAATGCGAGCAAATAGATTTAACTGATATTTTGTGGACCTACTACTCTTTGGTGCACCGATGGTGCGAGTAATAGATTAGGATAACTTTTATGGACTTATTACCCTTTTTGTGTGTACTGGCGATGCGAGTACTGATAATTAGTGGAGAAGAAACCAACATATTTACTCAGAGGTAATGAGGACGTAGTAAATATGGGTCAAAACAGAGCCTTCCTAATCAGAGGTAATGAGAACATGGTAGAAGTAGGCATAATAGGGGTATACAGAACAACTCAGAGGTGCTATCAATGTGGAAGTTATATGCATTGGTTGATTTGTTTGTGATGGATGGAAAAACAACTCATTGATAATATGGACGTGACTGTTTTTCCATTAGGAAATTTTGTGGACCTATTACCCTTTTTGTGCACTGATGGTGCGAGTAATAGATTAGGACAAGTTTTATGGACCTACTACCCTTCTGCGCACTAGTGGTGCGGGTAATAGATTTTGAGGCAAATTCTTGGTGGAGAAAAGCTATGGCCAGGAAGTTCATAGATATGACCAAGAGATGATATATGAATTCATTCGGAGTAGTCAGAGAGTAAGTTCAGTGGTACCTGAGGGTACATAACTCAACAATCTGGAAGATTTGAAGTCAGAGTGTAAGTTCAGCGATACCAGAGGGTATATAACTCATAATCTGAGAGATAGTTGGAAGGTGTCGTTTAGACAAAGTATTTATTGAGGAACTTGTCGTTGATGGGCATCATGAGCAAGTCTCCATTTTATTTTTACGAGACGGTACGCGCCGTTGGAGAACACGGTCTCGATGATGAACGACCCCTCTCATTTAGGCTGAAATTTGTCGGGGGTCTTGTGAGTCATGACCATTGGTCTGCGAATGGCCAAGACAAGATCGCAGACTTGGAATATTCTCTATTTGACTTTCTTATTGAAAGTCCGAGAGATGTGCGCTTGGTAGAGCTCTATGCTTTGTTGAGCTTGTAAGCGCTTCTCATCTATTACTTTCAACACTTGTAGCCGTCGGCGGTAGTTATCTTCCGATGTTAACCGGTAAGTAAGGGCCACTCGAAGTGAGGGGATCTGAGTCTCCAATGGAAGGACTGCCTCGCTCCCGTAAACCAAGGAGAACGGTGTATTTCCAGTAGCCATCCGAATTGTCGTACGATACGCCCATAAGCTCTTGCCAAGCTTTTTATTCCAGTCACGTTTGTTTGCAGACATAAACTTTTTGAGGAGCTTGATTATGGTTTTGTTGAAAGATTCAGCCAGACCGTTGGCCGATGGGTTATATGTTGTCGATGCCATATTCTGAATTCGATTTTTGTCAAAAAATCGATAGAAAGCATGGCTTGCGAACTGCGAACCATTGTCGTGAATAATCCTCCGGGGCAGTCCAAAATGGTAGATAACGTGATGTTTTATGAAGCTAATCACGTTCGATGTCTTAACCTCTGCCAACGGAACAGCTTTCGCCCATTTGGAGAAGTAATCGGTGATTGCAAGTATGAACCGATGCCCTCTAGACGACGGCAGGGTGATGGGCCCAATGATGTCCATTCTCCATGCTTCAAATGGCCAAGAGGCCATTGTCGGATACAAGAATTCAGATGGCAGATGTATGAAATCTGCATGGATTTGTCAAGCCTTGCACATCTTTTCATAATCAACTGCATCTGCAACCATTGTGGGCCAGTAATAACCCATCCGGTGAAGACGACCTTGCAATTTCGGGCCAGGTTGGGGAGCCCCACAAGTACCGTCATGAGCTTCAGTAGGGCTTCTTTGGCTTCTGTATTTGACAGGCATCTTAATAGTAGCCCATCGTAGGATCGTCGATATAACATTTTCGTCTCTGTATCGTAGAAGAATCTGAGGGAGCGTCTTCTGATTGAAGTTGCTTCATTTATATTCTCTGACAGAATTCTATAGACTGTAAAGTCGATGAGCGGACGTCTCCAGTCTTGTGTGTCGTTCGTTATCTGGGCGGAGTAGCTCATACCCAGTTGAAAATTGTTCCTGGGACAGACCAGCTCATGGCCTATTATGTCGACTAGATAATGAGTATTATTTGGAAGCCCCAAGGAAGCGACGAGACCTGCTAGGGTATCGGCTTTGATATTTTGGAGCTTAGGAACGTGCTCTATAAAGAACCCCTCCAAGGTTGTAATGATGGCAATTGCTGTCTAATAATAGGGAATCAGGTCCTCGTTGTGAACCTTGTATGAACCTCGGATCTGGTTAATAACCAACTGCGAGTCACCATATGCTTCCAGGTACCTGATCCCCATTTCTTTTGCGAGTTGGAGCCCGATGACTAGAGCGTTATATTCGGCTATGTTGTTCGAACAGGGTTCTGTAAGAGAATATGCCCGGTTGACTACTAGTCCCGAAGAAAAAATTAATACCACCCCGACTCCAGCGACGATATCACCTTGTGGCCCCGTTCTTGAAGCACCGTTAAAGAACATTTGCCAAATAGCGTCATACGAAGTCATGTTCGAGGCGATGACTTCATCGAGAATTTTTTCATAAATTCTGGTTGTTTCTGGGCCTGGATGGGCTGCTAAGAAGTCAGCCAGGGCTTGACCTTTGATAGCCTTCTGCGAAATAAAAACCATGTCGTATGGGAATAATAGTATCGCCCAGGTGGCTAGACGAGAACTGAGTACGCCTGGCTTGGTCATGAGAACCCTGAGAGGATTAACTCGTGAAACAACATGGATGGTCTGCCATGTCACATAGTGTCGTGTTTTCTGAATGGCGAACACTAGGACAAGGCACTCCTTCTCCACGACGGTGCACCTATGTTCAGGTCCTACCATCATCCGACTAAGATAGTAAATGGCTTGTTCATGACCCGCGTCATTATTTTGTGCTAGCAGAGCACCGAGGGAGTGTTCCATCGCCCGTACGTAGAGCAGGATTGGCTTTCCGGTGACCGGGGCTACCAGAACTGGCAAATTTATCAGGTACCCCTTAATATCATCAATGGCACGCTGACATTCCTCGTTCCATACAAAAGAGACATCTTTCCTCATGAGTTGTGTGAAGGGTTGACATCGTCCTGAAAGGTTAGATATAAACCTCCTGATATAGGCTAGTCTTCCCTGAAGGTCGCAGAGTTTGCGGAGGTTCCTTGGTGGATTCATCTCCAGGATTACTTTTGTCTTGTCGGGATCTATGTGAATGCCCCGGAAAGTAATGACAAAGCCCAAGAACTTTCCGCTGGACACCCCCAGGAAAGACTTGGTGGGATTTATCTTCAGGTTGTGTTCCCGCATGAGGTCGAACACTGTTCTCAAATAATGTAAGTGATAGTTTTTGGAGAGGCTCTTGACGGCGATGTCGTCAACGTAACACTCCACCGTCTTACGCAAATGATCTCTGAAGATGACACTCATAGCTCGTTGATATATAGCTCCGACGTTCTTCAGGCTAAAGGGCATGACCGTATAACAATATATGCCTATCGGCGTTTGGAATGATGTATCCTTCTCATCATCAGGAGACATCTTGATTTGATTTTATCCTAAAATGCCATCCATAAAGGACATGCGCTCGAAGCCACACGTATTGTCGATCATTATGTCAGTGATCGGAAGAGGGAATTCATCCTTAGGGCATGCTGCATTCAGATTGCAGAAATTGATACAAATTTGTATCTTTCCATTCTTCTTGATGACTGGCACTACGTTGGCTACCCAGTCTAGGTGCTGCTCTTCACGGATGAAATCGCCAGCTATGAGCTTGTTTACTTCCGCTTCAATAGAGTTCATGATGTCTGAACGAAATCGTCGCTGCTGTTGTTTGACTGGTTTTGCATCTGGATAAATGTTGAGCTTATGAAGTGCAATCTCATAGCTCCAGGCAAAGACGTCGATGTATTCTCTGACGAGTTGTAACAACGACTCCTGCTCGTCGTCTGTCAGACTTTTACTGACAAAGATTGGCTTTGGAGAGGATTCATCACCGAGGTTGACTTGCATAACCTCAGCTTCAGTGGGAGGATCCCGAAGTTCAAAGCATTTCTTCCATTGTACATCTAGTTGCTGGACCCACGGCTCCAACTCAAGTGGTTCAAGTAGGTTTTCGTCTTCCTCTTCGATATCAGTGGATGTCATATTGACAGATAATGTCTGTCTGAATATATCTCCAATACTGCTATCGGAGTCATAAGTGGGTGACTCGGACGAATGAGAGTGCCACCCGCATTCTTCATCAGAGCTTTCGGGTGTTGTTGGTGGAGTAACATACCCGAGGCCGCGTCTGAATTTGTGATAATGATCATGAGGTTTCCCTGCCGGTGCCGACGGCTGTAGAGGCAATCATCGACAACTGCCATGATTTAGACCCGGGGTAGCCTCCATGTCGTACCCCTACTTTTGTATGAAGTACTTGGCTTGAGGACTATACAGGTAGAGCGGTAACCTTCCAGCGTCGGGTCCGAGATCGGACTCTTGTGGCATGAAAGATTAAGGACCTTCTTTTCGGCCAAAGATGATCGTGTGATCCCATCCTCTTCGGTCTGGGACCAGGAAGTAAGCACCTTTTATGGGAGCAAGTCGATTTGGGGTATGGACGATTGTCACCCGTGTATACAGGCTAATGTCTAGACAGTCCCGTGCGGCATACGTTAGATTAGGCTTATCATACTCAGAATAGTCTAACGGCAGCCTCTTATTGATGAAATAAGGAATTTTATCAACAGGGATTATATCATCAGGAGAAGGGCTACCCACCTGAGTAACCAAGTATTTGGCAAGTTCTTCGTCCTCTTTGGCTACCCCCTGCGAGCATAGAGGTCGGGATACTGTCTTGGGCAACTTGACCACCAAAGGATCAGTTTGAGGTATTGACTTGCCTGGGAGTATTGGATCGACGTTTGGCTGCTGGCTCGTCTTGGGAAGACGGATGACAATTGGCGCAGCATGGGACTTTGCATCTTCCGGTCGCCTTTGAGTGAATTTTGGTAGTCGGATTACCATCGGTGTTACAGAAGGCCCTGCATCTTCATGTTGCCTTTGATTAGATTTTGGCAGTCGAATCACCATTGGCCCTATGACAGGTTTTGGTTCCTGGCTGGATCTCGGAAGACGGATGACCATTGGTTCCAACTGCGTAGGTGAGGCAGGAGAACCGAGCACCTCTTTATGCAAGGTTGTGACGAGGGATGCGGCCTTGCCCGGCTTGCGGGCTTGGAGACAAATTCTCAAGGGCTCTTCTGGACCTGTGATGGCTTCCAGTTCGTCAGTTATATGTTTCCTGGATTCTTCATATAAGCAAGCCTCCGAAGAGTAATAAGATTCAACCCCCTTGAAGGGATCGATGTCGGCGAATTCAGTTTTCACGGAACCGTGCTTACTGACATACTTGAAACACTGGTGAAGAGTGGATGGCACGATCATATAGTCATGTATCCACGGACGTCCCAAGAGGATGTTGTAGGAGGTGTCTGCATCTATGACGTAGCAGGTAACTTCCGACTTCAGGTCACCAATCTGGCACTTCAAACGGATCTTCCCTAGGGGATAGCTCATTCCCGAGTTAAAACCGCTAATGGCAGTGTTGGTGGCTGCTAGCCGGTGCATAGGGATGCCAAGAAGTTGGAGAAAGCTTTTCGGGATGATGCTTATTGACGAACCAGGGTCGATATGCATCCGATCCACCTTGATGTCGCCTATGTATCCAGTGTAGTATAAGGGGCGATCATACAAATTGGACTTGATTAACATGTCCTGTGCAGTAAATACGATATTGGGCATTACATCTGTGCTATCATTGCCCTGTGGATCTGCTGGCAGGTCATCCCTTGGAGGCTTGACCTGAGCTAGGTAGGCGTCAGCATTTTGGAGTGCTTCGCTTAATATGACACGAAGATCCTTGGAGAGCCTTAGGAGCTCGTATAACGACAACTTTGTTGGCGTATTAGCCAATTGTGCTAATATATCGAAGTTGTAAGGTCTTTCCAGTCCCTGAGGTACATTATTACGGAGTGGCCTGTCGAAGCGGGTTTTCTTTGTCTTGGACTTATCCGCCAGTGGAGGCTGAAATGGCTTTGGAACATCAGAGGAAGGCAACGTTGCCGGCTGAGGATCTTTGGCTGAACTATCCCGTGTAGGCTGGACTTGTGCTCCAGGCCGGGTAACAACGGCTGCAGCTTCATCAGCTTTGACTAAAATTGTGTGGCAGGCTCTAGACTTCCTGCCGTGTTTCTTGTTGGTAAGAGATGACACCTCCTGGGTAACTTCGGGCACCAAGTCTGGATGCACCCACATGATCTCTCCTCGCGATGTGGTGAGGGGTACCAATCCAGATGTCTGGCTCCGGATGGGTGAAAGATTAGTAACCTCTATCATTGCCCGAGGGACAGATATCGCCCCGTCTGGAGTGCTTGTTGGAGAGAAATCGTCGAACTGAATAGACACCATATTTGTCACCACGGTAACCTCTTCAAAGTCTATCGACAGAGCTTTGGATTCGATAAGACTCTGAATGTACTGCTTCAATTGGAAGTAATCATGAGTGGCATGATAGACATAGCGGTGGAAGTGACAATACTTTGGGTCCTCCATTTTTGCCGCTCGGGGTTCGCGCCTCGGTGGAGGGAGCTGGATCCTACCCCCTTGCAAGAGCATATCGAAGATAAGTTTGACATGACTATCTTCAAATGAGTAATTAACCTTGGGCCACGGACCTTCCGCCTATTTTTGTTCGGGCTTCGGAGTCGCATCAGTGACCATGGCCTGTTTGCCCTTATTATCCCGGTTAGTGGTGGCGCCACTATTGTTGTTACTAGAGGTGGAACCAGGACGTCTGCGCTTATCTTCTCCGTCTGGGATGTGTAATCCCAGCTGGCGAGCCTTCTTCAATTTTGTCTCTGCGTTGGTAGTACTTATGTTGAAGGTTGTCCAATCCCTGAACTGATCGTCACCCATCCAGAGGCTAATTATAGGTAGCAACTTCTTCTGGTAGATTTCAATCAAGGAGCTCTCGTGATTACCTTGGGGTAATCTCATTACGATTTGACAGAACCGCTCGATATAGTTCCTTGTTAGCTCCCTCTCTCCCTAAACGACGTCCATGAGAGATGACATCGTTACATCATATCCCACTTCGTATAATCTTTCCAGGAAGATGTGCTTGAAGCCGTCAAAAGAATGGATGCAATTGTCGAAAAGATTGCGGTACCAGTCGAACGTGATCCCCTCCAATGCTCCGATGAATAATCGCATAAGGATGGCATCGCTATGCGGCAAGTGGTCAGTTGTGACTTCAAAGTAAGTCATGTACCGACTAGCAGAGGTCTTCCCATCATACGAATCGATATGGAACGGCTTGTACCATGGTGGAAAAGGCATATCTCTCTATGCAACAGGATATGGCTGTCGTATTCTGAGATCCCAAGAGGAGTCTCGGGCATTGAACATTGCTCGAAGCTCCTGGACTTCCCTCCTTGCCTCCTTGGCTTCATCTGCAACTGAGGGAACGGATGCTCCTAAGGGATCATCGCCCAAAGGAGGGGCGATCGTGTTGGAGTCCGCGTTGACTACGGGTTCCAAGCTTGTTTGTCTAGACGTCCTTGCTGGTTGAGTTGACAAGGTGGCTTGATCTCGTCCACGGACTTGACCAAGGACATGAGCATGGCTTCCAGCACTTCTAGCCATTGTCGGTCAGAAGGCGCTTCATGATCATCATCAGCCATAAAGACTGTCCTCATGTGGGTAGAGATGGAAGGGATTGTAGCAGAGGTGCTCTTTGTGTCATACCCCCGTACCGAAAAATTATCGGGGAATGTCGGAATGTCTTCCTCCTCGGACTCGGAAGGGATGCTACCCTCGGTGCAGGAAGCCGCATTATCTTGGTGAGGGTAGTGATCTTCAGGGAAATCTGAGTCTGTTGTATAGTTCTGGGGGACCTCTAACCCCTGTATATGATCTTGGTACACCAGATTGTCACATATATTGAGGGGACTGCTGCCTCCAGCTTCATCTACTATCAAGGAAGCTGAAGGTGCACCCCCGGGTGCCGGAAGCTTCTTTTTGGATCGAGTACCTAAATAGACACCCTCTGTGGTTGTCGATGGGAACCCCCCAAATGAGGGTCTTCTTACAATACTGGCTGAGATGGCCGAGCTGGAAGAGCCTATCTTCTTTCCTCTCTTGCTAGGAGAAACCTTTTGAGTTGAATTACAGAAGGCGAAAGGAAACTCCTCGTCTCCTGGAATTTGTACCTGTTTCTTGAGGTGTTGTCGGGCTGGTGCTGGCTGATGTAGTCGTCAGAAAACTGACTGCCGACCTTGAGGTGCTGCTGATTTGTCACAGTTGCAGTTGATGATGACTCGGGTGCAGTGACGTCCCGGAAGGGATTCATCACATGTCAATGCTGCCACCTTGTGTTTGTGACTAATCACCTCACAAAAGTCGGTAGTAAGCTGATCTACCTTTGCACCAATCTCATGGACTCGGGTATCCCGAGCACACGGGTACTTAGGTATCATGTTTGCTCTCAGATTCGTGGCTAGTAAAAGCACTTGCCCTGGATCTTTAGAGGGAGACTTTAAAGACCTACCCTGTCCGTTAGCCGTGGGGGGCTGGATGCGGGTGGTTCTGTACAAATTTTCGTTAGGAGCCCGTGTAACAGTCAACGGGACCCGCTGACAATCAGCAACTTGGACAGTTGACTGGGCTGGTTGGGCCCGCACTGCCCTAGACTTTTTGACTTAGCACCCGAAGGCGCATAGTAAAAAGTGTCCAAATTGATACATCCCACATTCTTAATGGGCCCCATGGCGTTGGGCCCGCATGAGAGGCGGTCGAACACAGAGCTTCTGGTATGGCCGCATGAGACATCCCGTCTGAGGCCAGGATTGGCTGTCGCATGGACTGCATCTTCTTGCGGCTAGAGCTGGCTGCTGTATGGACCATCTTCCTGCGGCCAGAGTGGCTGCCATATGACTTGTCTGCCTGCGGGCAGAGTTGGTTGCCGCATGGACAGACTGCCCATCTCCCTTATGCGGCTTCTTCTTTGTCTGCATGGATTTCCCTTGTGCCCCCAAAAAACTCAGCATCGTAGTGTTTTTCTCTGCTGGATTTGGGGACAGTGGGGTCCTCCGCGGTCGGAAGCAAAGCCGCGGGAGGGTTTTGGTCACCGTCTTGGGCTGCAGAAGAAGATTCTTCGAGAACTTGGTCGGGGGCAGCAGTTTTGCGTGCCGACGTCCTGTGAGTCCTCTTTGGGTTGGCTCGCTTCTGAGACGGGCTGGCGCTCCCTTCAGAGAACATTTCTTCGAAGGCTTGTTAGTCGAAACAAACCACATGCATTTGCTGTGTAGAGCCGATCTTGGATGCGTCAGATTGCGTCACCAGCTTCTCATCAGAAGAGAAGGACGTCCCCAGCAGAGTCGCCATCGTGTTTGCCATAAAAAAATCAAAGACAATATTACAAAATGCTGAAATTGATTGCAAACTCGCTTGTACAAAGATAAGCCTAGAAAAAAAATCCTAGGAAACAATCTAAGTACAATTGTTTAGTTTTGATTCTGGGGGTGACGGTGGAGGCTCGAGAAAGTGCTATCAACTCTGCCTTACTCCGTGGACTATCTGACGCAGTCTTTAGATCTTGAAGAAATTGCCTTCTTGAAGGTTGCCAGCCTTTTGCAGGGGTGTGATACCCTGCTATTTATAATAGAATGTATGTTGAGCCGCATAGATGGCATGCGGCCACGTGGCTGATTGGCATGCGAAGACCCGCTCTTTGGTTGCCATCTGTCGATTTGTTGAGATTTTGTTGCAGCAAATCTGGGTAGTTTTAGGACTTGGTCAGATTGCTACGTGTCCTGTCGCATGGATCATTTTTTAGCCGCATAGATCTCTCAGTTTTCGACCATGTGGGGCCACATGAGACTCATGCGGCTTAGGTCACAGACTTCCTTAGCCCAGACATAGCTTGAGGATTTAAGCCACATAGATTCTGTATTTCGACCGCATAAAGCTCATGCCGCTTGGATCACAGTTACTCTTGGCCGCATGAAGTTCGGAGACTTTGGGGCCGCATATATCTGAGACGCATAAGGTTCATGCAGCTTAGGTGACACTCCTTCTGGCCGCATGAAGGCGTACGAACCTTGCTTTTGGGCGATATCTCACGTCTTATCATTTTGTCGAAGTGTCAGAGCTGTCATTTTTGACAGAACTTGTCAGCTTTATCAGACGAACTGCTCCTCTTGGCCGTATATCTTTCTTCTGCAGCTGGTTGTCGACGGGCCGTATAAGGCATTGAATCAGTCATACGGCTTTCCTTTATGCGGACCTATTTGGCCCAAAGTACCTATGCGACAATTTGTAATCCGCATGAACCCCATATTTTCCATGCTTCTACAGTATCTTATATATATACAATCCCACACATGCATAATATATATATATATATATATATATATATATATATATATATATATATACCAAACAACATCATTCAAAAATACTCGCAAACCTCTGTATCCCAAACCCAAAACATGCATCAAAACCAACTGCAACATCAAGGGGTCTGTACACAGAGGAGGGAATGGAGGTGTAGTCTGCTGTAGATGGTATCAGACAAAGGAATGGGTCTGTGTCAGAGCAATGGGGTCTACTTGTGTGAGCATGTAAATCATGTAATCCTATGTGTCAATTAAGTGTCAACATGATAGGGTGTGTGTCTAGCATGTGTGAGTGTCTCTGAAACGTGTCCTAGTGTATCGAAATGTCAACTGACATGCAGTATCAGAAAATAGGGAATTGGATGTGTGTGAGTGTTCGACAGAACTTGTAGGGTGAATAACTCATCGAATACTCAATAAAATTTACCCAAATTTCCTATGGATAATATCAGTCATTGCCCCCAACCATTACCAACCGATGGTACCCCATATCGTGTCGTGTCCAGCGTGTTTGGACACACGGGTAGCAGGGCAGCGCACCACAGCCCGTGCACGTGTGTCGAGCCCTCTAGGACACGACGTGTCCAACCAAAAGCCACGTGGTCGTGTCAAGGGATAGGGTAGGTATAGGGTACGTGTCAGTTTTACTGCATTGTGTCAAAACCGTATCGTATCCACGAACGAAACCCGTGTCAGTAAGGTTTTTTTGCGTGTGTGCGTACCAGTTTGCGACTACTGCGGTCGTGATTACTCCTCCAATACTCTACCAAATCCCCTAAAATTTTAGGAGCATGCTGTCAGATATTTCCCTCACCTACTGACCAAATCCTACATGTCCTAGTGTCGTGTCGAGTGAGAAAATTTGGTCGAGTAGCAGGACAAGAGTCAACAGCCATTACAGAGATCCCCGTGTCCGTTTTGGATATGAAAACGACACCAAACTCGACTTAGTGTCCCAGAATATTAAATCACACATAAATGACTATAGAAATATGAAATTAGTTTTAAAAAATATTAATAAACAATTCATTGTGGCATTTCATCAAACACATTATACTACACTCCAATACGTCTCCGATATGTGTATCAAATGGACACGAAATCATACCAAACTTGGTCTACAGGTCTATGGTGCCTAGATGCATGCATCTATAAAGAGAAAACAAGAAAACAAATGAGTTTAGGGCCATTACCTATTGAGAGTTAGACTCAATGCAAATGCCTAGAAATGAGTCCATTCACCAACTTGCTATGGTCCAAAAGCCTCCAATCCTTGCTAGCTAGCCTCTATTGACCTCTTCTACAGTAGGGGAGTGCAACGCAAAAGACTAGGCTCAATTCAGAGTTGATTTAGAGAAAGGAGGTGATTTTGGGGAAGAACACAAATTAGGGTTTGTATGAGGCATGGAAAGAGGCAAAAGGAGGCTAACATGTGTTTATATAGGCAAGGGGGTGCTTGATGGCAACCAATGGTTTCTCTAGGGTTAGGGTTTAAGTTCAATAGGATTAAAGGCCCTATACAATGTAAATTAAGCCCTCAAGCAAAGGCCCAAAGTAAAATGTCTAACATTAACAAATATCCTACTCCTAACTTAATATCTAGATATTACTAACATTGTCATGTAATGGAAACTTCTAATCTAATATCTAGGCTCATGACTAATATCTAGGTTAGGGCAATTCTAGGTTAAGGCTTAACATAATGATTAGCACAATATTAATTAATCAAAATTTATTTTCACCAAAAGTCAAAAATGACCAAAATACCCCTAACCTAAAAAGTGGTAATTAGTCAATCTAATCACATGGTTAGATCTTCATGGTCATGGTTAGTCTCTAGGCTAAGTAACTCTAAGGTTATACTAGTAAAAGTGTCCAAAGTCACAATACACTAAATTAAATAGTTAAAATAATTAAAAATCACCATAAATCATTAACATGATTTAAATCCTATTATTTAAAGATAAATTTTACAAAAGTTCAAAATTACCCTCATTTTAGAAAAGTGGTGTTTACAAGTCTACCCTCCTTAGAATAATTTTGTCCTCAAAATTTAAAGTGGTCGTACTCCTTCTAGGTCAAACCCCCAACAATCATAGTCTCAGAAACCTTATCTAAATCATACAATTCGATAATCATATGTGTCTGCCCAAAATCATGATACTCAGAATCTTCGTCATACTAGTAAGTAAGGCTACGATAAATCATAGAGTCCGCAACTAAGGTACATACCTCTAGAATTATAGGATTTAAAATTTTTACAGTTGAGATGTTCCTGCAGTCACAAGCCCTGCAGACTATCCAGGTTATCCAGGCGGGGCTTACAAAAGTTTATCAAGCTTTAATAGTACTTTTAGTTTACAAGGAGTGCAACACATGACAGTGTGCTAGAAATGTGCCCTACTCGACGGCAGGCTACAAGTCCACAGGTGTGGTCGGGATAACGGGATCGCCTGTAACTAAAAATACGCTCTATATAAACTACTTGATCAATCTAGTCGTTAACCTAGTCAGATTCATTATGAATCCCTGACTATGGTAACCAGGAATCCATGTCCTAGATATGATGCAATACAAAACAGTTAGCTTGTACACGTACCTCAAGATGCAGTTAAGATGTTCCCGCAGTCACAAGCCCTACAGACTATCCAGGTTATCCAGGCGGGACTTACAAGAGTTTATCAAGATTTAATAGTACTTTTAGTTTACAAGGAGTGCAACACATAACAGTGTGCTAGAAATGCGCCCTACTCGATGGCAGGCTACAAGTCCACAGGTGTGGTCAGGATAACGGGATCTTATAACTAGGAAATCTCTCTATATAAACTACTTGATCAATCTAGTCGTTAACCTAGTCAGATTCATTATGAATCCCTGAATGTGGTAATCAGGAATCCATGTCCTAGATATGATGCAAGACAAGACAGTTAGCTTGTACAATCACAATCAAGGAAAATCAACTACGGAGTCAAGACAAGGGTTACACTTAGCAAGACAGGAATAGTTGTCGCAACAGCAATCAAGATTCACATGTCATATCAGGTTTACTTGTCATATCAAGAGTACTTGTCAAGAGTGTGACTCGATGGACCACTATCAAGATTATCAAGATGGGATCATGTTGTCATGTTCATGTTCAAGTTCAAGTTACTAGCTCAAGATTATCAAGTCAGGTCGTCGCAATTTAGGCCAAGTATAGAAAATATGCAAAGAGGATCAAGAACTTTGATTGAAACTATCAGTCACACATAAACTCCAATTAAGATGAAACAAGAATATTCTTGAAGCTAAGACAAAAATCTATAACTTTCATGTTTTGAGTTTTACAAGATTTTAGCTACAAAACAGCTTAAACAAGCAAAAATAGTCATTTAGATGTATTCGTGTGCGGGCAAACCTGACCACGGCGTGCAGAAAGCGAGAGCACGGTACGCAGGCACACGATAAGCAAAACAAGCGAGCGCACAAAACGTGCAGCGCTCGCGGACCAAATAGGCCATGATGCGCTGAGCGCGAGACCACGGTGCACAGGCGTGCGGCAGAGAATCGTACGGGTGCACGGCACACAAAATGCTCAGTACGCGTGGACCAAATTGGCTACGATGCATGAAGCACGAGAGCATGGCGCGCAGGTGCGCGACACTGTTCATCGTCCCAGCAGCATCGAAGATGTGCGGGAACCCATGAACACAAAAAATATCATAACTTCTTCAAAATAAGTCAAAATCAAGTGGTTCAAAAGTCAAAATTAGGTAGAATTGAATCCCACACAACATGGAACCAATAGATTTCGGACATAACAAACTTTAAGAGATCAAAACAAAAAAAAAGTTAAAACTTAGATCTACAAAAATCTGTCCATCAAAATCAAAAATTTTAAGTTCTAAAGATGCTTAGAATCATGCACGGAAGGAGATGGAACAATAAAAATGGAGATCTTTCATGGAGCAAGTTGCACTTGCCTAGGGTTTGGTGGAGTAAATGAAGAAGAGGAAGTAAATGAGAAGTAATGAAGAGAGAGAGAGAGAGAGAGAGAGAGAGAGAAGTTGGTTTATATACCAACCCTTCTCATCTCAAACCAACCAAACCAAACCAAGCCAAGCCAAGGTGAACCAAACCAAAACTAAACCAAGTCAAGATTAAACCAAGTCAAGGCTAAACAAGACAAGTCAAGTACGGGCCACCTGACAGATGTCAAAAATTCGTACGTAATAACAAAAAACGAAAGTGACAACAAGTTGTCCGAGACCAATGCATGTTCTAACATTTCTATCAGATGAAACAGATTGATCAGATTCTAGATATACGAGAAGTTCATTTCATCCCTTAACAGATATACGACACGTTTATTTTATTCCTTCTCTCTTTTATTCATCTCAGAGCCAAAGCTCCTACATTCTCAGAGCCGAAGCTCCTACATTCTCATTCTATTACAACATGTACAAGTCCGTCTATACATGTCTAACATTCAGAACATATTTAAGGGACAGGCAGTCATTTATCTCTTTTGAAACATAATAATCAGTTATGTGCAGATTTAGAATATCATTCTACCTTTTGATAGTATACGATTAGCATGCAACATTCTTATTTCTTAGCAAGTAGATTATCTTTTTTCTTATATTACCATAGCTACATGAGCATACTTATTCGATGTACCATCTTGTTATTAGCAATAGCATTCATTCAAAAACACAGATTCTTATTAGGCATGATAAAGAATCAGAAAATGAGTCTTCGTCCACTCACCCAGATAAATTGTCTTATGTTCCAGGGTCAGCAATTCGATTTCTCTGTTCATCTAGTACCTTCGCGGAGTGGGACACTATACTTCCCACTCCCCGTAGTACGGTACGACTCAGGAAAGGTACAAGTTCGAATAAATCTAGTATAAACCACAATGCCTAACCATAAAAACATGAACAATGACGATATCAACGAGACAACTAAACTAGTATGCATAATATAAGAGAATATCAACAAAAGAAAACTAGATATTGACATGTAACAAAAGAAAATGAATATAAGCATGTAAATATATTGTAAAGAAGGCAAGGTATATTTTCCTGAAGTTTTGTTCGAGCTGCTGAGACCGCTGTACCAAATGTCATATCCATGCCTAGGCATATGCTACAGTTCACAAGTAATCTATCAAAGCCCAAAACATACAACCAAGAATCAACACACTGTGTATACATCAACATCTATATACATATAGGTCGCCCTTATTAGGGTTTAATCTAGGAAATAAAATTTCTTTATCAATAACCTATATATACCTTAAGAAGTTATTAAGGTTATTCTAAATCATATATAAACTCTAGGAAACTAATATAAATATAGGTATTTTAATTTTACTTAATTTATAGACTTAAAATTTTACATATAAATCAAGGAAAACACATGTTTATCAATAAAAATAACTTATATAATTCATTTTTTCACATAAAATACATTTATGAACACATATTCATTTATAATAGATAAAAAATTTATTTAGATTATTTTAACAAAATACTTAGGAGGTAGTTAGAGTAACATAGATTTTAAACCGCAAATTAATTTTTTATATATGTTACTTATGAAGATTGTTTCATACATCCTAATATGTAAGATTCTTATTAGGGTTACTTTTTAGAAAAAAAAAACTTGTAGTTTTTGTTATATATACATAGAAGAACTTAACATAGATATATATAAACATATACATATTGAAAAATATTTATATTTATGCATATATACATAACACATATATCTATATTTAAATACCCCTTAAATAAGCTACATACAATTTTAAATTACAGCTTGCATTTTAGATAACAACATATAAAATTACACGTACAAATCTATTTCGTGTAGCATGTCCTCTACTTGTAACCAATGCGATACAATAGACGTATTTACTAAACTCTAGGGTTTAAGTATGTCGTAGGTCTTCGCGTCTGCTTTCTGAAACGTCAAACGGATATCAATTTCGTGTCCGAAATCTCCCAGAATCGCGAAAACACCGAAATACATTTGTTTTTCGAATACCTGATGCTCAAATAATTTTATAAAAAAAAAATCTAGGTTGAATTTGGCTTAATAATTTATATATCTGGAAAGTTAACTTCGAGACGGTTCCGTTAAAAAAAAGAAAATTAATCGGAGTCATAAGTTGGAAGTTATGGCCTTCTGAAGTGGCTACAGATAATAAAAAACAATGCTGAATATTAGGACAAATTTGAACTATTTTGGATATATATATATATATATATATATATATATATATATATATGAAGCGGATCAAAAGCCCCCCTTAGAAAAGCCCCTCACTCTAATTCGTAATTTAATGTTATTATTAATGTTAATATTAATGTTAATATTAATGTTAATGTTAATATTAATGTTAATATTAATATTAATGTTAATATTAACATTAAATACTAAAATTAACATTAAACTTAACATTAAAATTAATATTAACATTAACATTAACATTAAAATTAACATTAAAATTAACATTAATATTAATATAAAAATAAAAATAAAAATTAATATTAACATTAACAATAATATTAACATTAATATTAACATTAAAATTAATATTACGGATTAGAGTGAGGGAGGTTTTTAGGGGGTTATATTTGTTTTTGTTTTTTTAGGGGGTTATATATATATATATATATATATATATATATATATATATATATATTTATATTTATATATATATATATATATATATATATGGGGTAGGATCGGATTCACTGTCACGCCCCGATTCGGGGAATCGCTCGCTTTGCTTCGATTCACGCCGAATCGATCGTCCTCGCTAAGGCGTGATGCCGTACAAGTCTAGAGTTGCACTTGTACAAGGCTAGAACATGCACATTTATATCACTTTGAAACATTTGAAAATAAGCCACAGTTGCGGAAACATTGAGACA
The DNA here is from genome assembly GCA_029216955.1 of Iris pallida. Taxonomy (NCBI): domain Eukaryota; kingdom Viridiplantae; phylum Streptophyta; class Magnoliopsida; order Asparagales; family Iridaceae; genus Iris; species Iris pallida. The sequence goes on along the minus strand of JANAVB010016197.1, from coordinate 36,227,539 downwards.
CAATATAGGAAGAAGAAATACTCATTTTATTCATAATTGCAGTCAGAATACAACTTTTTTCGATAATATTTGAAATGCCATTTCGGCTACATTGATTCATGAAAAGAAGTACAACTGATAGGCTGCCATGAAATAATTTCCTGTTCCATACATCATGCCCCTTTAGTACTTGAAATATAAGCAGCTATCTTTGAAAACTCCGCAATACTTTGTGCGTCTTTTAGGGAAAACAACTTGAAAGGAAACAGCAGTTCAGAAAGCTTTAATTTGGACGTGCGCCTGAGCCTTCTCCAGTACCTGTGGAGGAGGGGTCAGCACATTATAACAATGCGCTGGTGAGCCCCGTTGGCCCACTCAGCTAAACCAACATTTTATTAATGACAAGCATTTTAAAGATATGAACTTATTAGGGACAGGCAACATTCAGAGTAATTCACAATAAATACAACATGGAATAAACCATGTTTACTTTACCATTGGCCAAATCCAGCTTTCCTGCATAAGATACAGGATAATAATAATATACTTACCGCCCCTGTATAAAATAATCATTAGCATGCATTCTGACTACATGGCCACTGGCGCTGTTAAACCATATGGACATCTCTTTTGCCTTATAGGACTTCAAGGTAATGCAATGACTCCAAAGTAGGTAGCTAGCCCCTAAGGATGCCTCACAATACCCGTGCTCCCATTAGCACGCCAATGCTTCCTCCTAGGCCGAATCGGTCCCGGCGCCCCAGTACCGATTCGAGGAAACACACCACCAAACCTTGTGCACAAGTTGTCCATGACCATGCGAATGCGTGATCGACTCGATAAGCAAACAGTGCATGGTAGTTTTGAAAGTAAATAGACAACTTGTTCATTTCGCAGCATTTCATCATCATTCTAGGCATCAATTCAATCTCAATTCAATGTTCAGTGGACAAGCATAATCTCAATTGTTGTTAACAGTGTAATCGATTCATTTCAATGTTCAAGGGACTAGCATTTATTTCAATGTTCTATGGACTAGCATTCATTTCAATGTTCTATGTTCAATCTCTAGCTTCTTAGTGGTATTGACTTGTGGCATTTAGCAACTTGATATCGATCAACGGATGTTGCAAGACAATTATTTAGTTGGCATGAAGGAATAGCGAGAGGGACAATACCACCACAGAGATCCACACTCACCAAATTAGAGAATCGTCGAGAGAGAGAGGAACACTTGCACGCTTAGCCTTCCGTCACGCGTCAATCTGCATTGGCACCAAAAGATTGGTTAATAATCCATCTCGTTGTGTTCTCTTTTCTCAGAATTCTCAAGAATGAATGCTATACAATCGATGAAAACGGGCAAGAATCAAATCATCGAAAAACTATTCAGAAAAGCATCCATCAAAACCAAGCAGCAAAACCAGCAGCAAAACATCCAGAGAAAACTCTTGGACGCATTTCAAGAGAAACCAATCCATTAGTTGGAAAGGTTCTTATGCACTTGTCCGTGATCGATTCGGTGCCGACGGTAAGTTTCCCCAATACTCGGTTCCGATCGAGTTAGCCAAGCCACAAGCCTTACATAGTGAACCGCTAGGAGCGGAACACTACATAATATACCACTAAGAAAAAGTTTCGTCCTCGAAACTTAAAGCAAAAGTCCTACCTCAAAATTATCAAACAGCGATGGGTATTTCACCCGCATCTCTTCCTCTAATTCCCATGTCGACTCCTCTACAGCATAGTTTCGCCACAGCACGTTGACCAGGGATACTGTCCGATTCCGCAAAACTTTCTCTTTCATGCCCAAAATCTGGACAGGCTCTTCAGTGTAGGATAGGTCAGCGCTCAGCTGCAGCTAATCGAAGTTCACTATATGGCTTAAATCATGCACGTACTTCCGTAGTTGGGATACATGGAAGACATCGTGCACATCAGCCAAGGCCGGAGGTAGTGCAAGTCGATAAGCCACTGAGGCTACCTTCTCTAAAATCTCGAATGGTCCGACGAATCTCGGGCTTAGCTTTCCTTTCATCCCAAACCGCATCACACCTCGCATGGGTGTGACCTTCAAGAAGACATGATCGCCTGCTGTGAATTCCAAAGGTCGTCGATGTACGTCCGCATAACTCTTCTGTCGACTTTGAGCAACTCTAAGTCTCTCTCGAATTAAGCGAACTTTCTCGACGGCCTGCTCCGCAAGTTCCGGTCCAAGCACTTGCCGTTCACCTACTTCATCCCAGCATATCGGTGATCGACATTTCCGTCCATATAAGGCTTCGTACGGGGCCATTTGAATACTTGCCTGATAACTGTTGTTATAGGCAAATTCTGCTAATGCGAGATGTGTGTCCCAATTTGTCTTCGAATCGAGCACGCACAATCTCAACATATCTTCAAGAATTTGGTTTACTCTCTCTGTCTGACCATCAGTCTGCGGATGGTAAGCTGTACCAAAGTTTAACTTTGTGCCCATAGCCGAGTGCAGACTTATCCAAAATCGCGACAAGAATCTTCCGTCTCTATCCGATACTATAGAAGCTGGCACCCCATGCAATCGAACAATTTCGTTTATGTAAATCCGAGCCAACCGTTCTACTCCCCATGTAACTTTTATTGGAATGAAATGTGCTGACTTGGTTAATCTATCCACGATAACCCAAATCGCATCATTTCCCTTCTGAGTTCTTGGCAAGCCGACGATAAAATCCATACAGATATTATCCCACTTCCACAGTGGAATAGCCAAATTTTGTAGTTCTCCGCCTGGCCGTTGATGCTCGGCCTTCACACGCTGACAATCCATACATTGTGACACAAAAAGAGCCACATCCTTCTTCATGCCATGCCACCAAAATGTGGTGCACAAATCTTTATACATTTTCGTGCTTCCCGGGTGCAAGGAGTACTTCGCGAAATGAGCCTCGGTCAGTATTTCATTCCTGATATCCTCATCCTTAGGGACGCACAATCTTCCCTTGACACGAATAGTGTCACCTTCATCGGTAAAGTCTAACGCCTTTCCTGCTAGAATCAACTCGCGTATCTTCTGCAGGAACGAGTCATCATTCTGAGCAATCTTAATCCTTCCCTGGAGACTTGGCTCAAGTTGTAACTGAGCCAACTGCACATTCTGCGGACGAATCCTGAACTCGATGCCTATCTCTTCAAGATCTCGTAGTATCTCTTTTGCTACTGTTAGGGACCCAACAAATTTCCGACTCAAAGCATCAGCTACCACATTTTCCTTACCCGGCGTGTAGGAGATTGTCAAGTCATAGTCCTTGATCAATTCTAACCAACGCCGCTGCCTTAAATTTAATTCTTTTTGTGTGAATATATATTTCAGGCTCTTGTGATCCGTGAAGATCTTGTAGGACATACCATAGATAGTGTCGCCACAATTTCAATGCGAACACAATCGCCGCCAGTTCCAGATCATGTGTTAGGTAATTCTTCTCATGCTGTTTGAGTTGTCTCGAAGCATAAGATATTGTCTTCCCACGTTGCATGAGAACACATCCCAACCCAAGTCCCGACGCGTCACTGTAGATCTGAAATCCCTCAGAGCCTTCCGGAAGTGCTAAAATTGGGGCCGTGACGAGCCGCTGCTTGAGTTCTTGAAAGCTACTCTCACAGTCGTCCGTCCACTTAAATACGACTCCCTTCTGAGTCAGGCGAGTCAAAGGCGAGGCGATTCTCGAGAAGTCTTTCACAAATCTACGGTAGTACCCGGCTAAACCAAGGAAACTCCGTATTTCGCTAGCTGATGCAGGCTGCTTCCAGTCCACAACTGCCTCAATCTTCTTTGGATCGACGGCAACACCTTCTGCCGAAACAACATATCCTAGGAATGACACGCTGTCCATCCAAAACTCGCACTTACTTAGCTTTGCATAGAGCTGGTTGTCCCGCAGCGTCTGAAGTACTTCTCTCAAGTGCTCGACATGAGTCTCCCTGTCCTTTGAGTAGATCAAGATGTCATCGATGAACACAACAACAAACTTGTCTAAGAATGGTCGAAACACTCTATTCATTAAATCCATAAAGGCTGCTGGAGCATTGGTCAAGCCGAATGGCATGACCAAAAACTCATAGTGTCCGTATCTCGTACGAAATGCTGACTTAGGAACATCTTCGGGTCTGATCTTCAACTGATGGTATCCTGAACGAAGATCAATTTTTGAAAACACGGTCGCCCCTTGTAGCTGATCGAATAGATCATCTATCCTTGGCAAAGGATACTTGTTACGGATGGTTGCCTTATTCAGTTCTCTGTAATCGATACATAGCCGCATCGTTCCATCCTTCTTCTTTACAAACAGCACTGGAGCTCCCCATGGAGATACACTTGGGCAAATGTATCCCTGGTCTAATAATTCTTGTAGCTGCACCTTTAGTTCCTTCAATTCTGCCGGAGCCATCCTGTACGGTGCCTTGGATATCGGACGAGTATTCGGAAATGTGTCAATTGTGAATTCAATTTCTCTATCCGGCGGCATCCCAGGTACCTCGTCCAGAAACACATCGGGAAACTCTGCCACAATTTCGGTCTGATTCGAGCCTATACTCTTCATTCGAGTGTCTTGGACAGAAGCGAGAAAGCCTTCACACCCTGAGTACAGCATGTGCCTTGCGGTAACTGCTGATATGACCATGGGTCCTTGGAACGCCGAGCCGCACGAGTAAGAGAATTCTGTTTCTCCAGGTAGGCGAAATACAACTCTCTTATCCGCACAGTCGATTGTTGCATGACAGGCGCTGAGCCAGTCCATTCCCAATATGATATCGTACTCTTTGATGTCGAGTACAATTGCGTCCAAAGATAAAGTCTTGCCTCCAATCTTAATGTAGCTGTCCCTGCAAATCAAAGTTGCAGGCATATCTACTCCCGAAGGAGTACTAACACACAAAGTTGACTTTAGTTGAGTCATACAAAATTTATTTTCCGTTGCAAAATCAGAAGAGATAAAGCAATGAGTAGCACCAGAATCAAAAAGTACTCTTGCAGGTATGCCTTTGTACAGCAACATATCTGTTATAACATTCTCTGCGGTCTGGGCCTCTGTCTGAGTCAAGGCATAAACCCTTGCTTGGCCACCTTGTTGATTCGGTGCATTTCCAGTTGGAGCTGGCAAGGCTGGTGGCGCCTGGCCACGATGCTGGTTGTTGTGTTGGCCCCGATTCTGATTGTTGTTATGCCCACGATAGTAATTATTGTTATTCCCACGAGGAGGATACTGGTTCTCTCCCTTAGTTCTGCATTCAAATGCCTTGTGATTCATTCCTCCACATTTGTAACACCCGACGCGACAATCCTCGCGACGATGACCAATTCGATTGCACCTGTTGCAACGCAGTTCCTGATACGGTCCTTTGTTATTGCCCGTATTCGGACGCTTAGGCGCGTCACTTCTTCCTGCAGATCAAAGTCGTTTCTGATTGTTGAGTCCTTGGTTGCTCTGCGTTGTCCCACGACTACCCGGTTGATGAAATCTCTCCATCTCGAGAGCTGTCTCGTACGCCTCCCGGTAAGACGTACATTTTCGAGTTAGAACATCCCGCTCTAGGCCCTCATTCAGGCCTTGCACAAATCTTTTTCGCTTGGCATCGTCATTCGATACCATGTACCCAGCGAATGCGACTCTCTTCAAAAACTCTGTCTCGTAGTCATGCACTGACATACTGCCTTGTCGAAGTGCAATGAACTCATTCTCTTTTTGTTGTCGGACAGCGGGTGGAATGAATTGAGTAACGAAAGCCTGTTTGAAGGCCTCCCAAGACATCTTTATATCCTGATTATTTCCGCAAAGTGCCTGTCTCTGCGAAATCCACCATTCCTGGGCCTTGAGGCGAAGTTGTACAGCGGCACACTCCACTCTCTCACTGCCCTGAATCTCTAACATTCGAAAATAGCCCTCCAGTGTGTTCAAGAAGCCCATCACCTCATCTGGCTCCTCTTTTCTATTAAAATCAGGCGGGTCGCAACTTTTAAATTCAGAGAACTTGAAGCTCGGTCTCTTCCGTGTCGGCGTCTCAGATTTCTCTGCCGACACTTCCACGGTCTCGGTTACTGCGGCCTTTACAGAAATATTGGAATCGGCCGTCAGCTTGGTGACAATCTGAGTTAGACTGTCTACTTGTTTTTGTTGAGTATCCAGCTGCTCCTGAAACTGATACTGAAGCTGCTCCTGAAGCGCGCGATGTTGCGCTTCGCTCTGCTTCCTCTGAGCCTCCATTTGCTTAATCAGTTTCTCAATCGGGTCCGACGATGAAGTCGTCTTTGAGCTATCACCCTTAGTCATTCTACAACAAAGAATTAATTCCATTAGCACTCATAAAATATTTATGGGCTTATTGTATGGAACATTATTTCATGCCAGCGCTATCGACACCATCAATCGAGAAAATTTGCATCAAGACTTCCTTTTTGAAAATATGTTTGAATCCGAGGATTCTAAACCGTGCTCTGATACCAACTTGTCACGCCCCGATTCGGGGAATCGCTCGCTTTGCTTCGATTCACGCCGAATCGATCGTCCTCGCTCTGATACCAACTTGTCACGCCCCAACTGCATAAAATCCTCATAAATCATAAAATACAGGATATCTGCCTCGAACCGATGACCGTAGTTACCTAATATCCGAAAAGTGTGTCATGATCATCCCTGCCACGCCATCCGGAATGGCTGCAAAAGATGCATCAGGATACTATAATCGAGCGGCTGCAACTTTCGTTACCTCGCCGTCAATGTATACTAGGGTCATCCAGTCACTCTTGACAAATACCCAAAATAAATCAAATCTACAACTCAAATGTCCAAGTCACCAAAATCATAAAATATCTAACCAATATATCATAATAATTCTGCAAAATAATAACTCATAATCCATGTCAAATCGTAATATCCATCCAAAAAAAAAAAAAAAACACATTCAATAAACCAGATGATTTCCTAGGAAATACATCAAAACCAAAATCCAAGTCAAAACATGATATATAGAAAATACATCTATAATCGAAATATAATCTAAAAGAAATAATCATGATTGTGGAACTGTCCAGAATCAAAGGAGCTGAAATGATACAAGAAAATCCACTGGATACTCCACAAATGCTGAAACATCCCATCTCTGAGTCCTGGTGAAATCTTCATGCCGCAGCGATCAAGCCAACGCTCGAAGAGGGTGATAAGGATACTAAGTCAACACAAAGTCAACGCACGAAAGGGATAACAGGAAATCAAACAAGGCGAAACACCGGTAGAGAGTACAGAACCCAAGATAAATAATCATGTAACCCAAATAATGGAGATAAGATAACATCTCATCAAATAAGGTGATCGACATGACCAACTATAGGATCATATCTATCAAACAAGGATCAGAGGTAGATAACACGAATAAGACATGGCCAAGCAAGATAGGTCCAAGTAGAGATGAGGACCAGTTCACAGGTTCAAAGGAGCGAAGGACAAGTGTAACAAGTGGGAATACCAAGGAATAGTGGACTGAGATCAATAATCATGTGATACCCAACAAAATCTCAAAACGAGACCTGCATGGGCCACCACTAAAACCATGTAACGCCCCAGTTCCGGAATACGGGGACGTACACGGCCAGCTACACCGTATAAGGTACGAATACGCTATACGATGATGACGGCTGTCCAGCCTGGTTGGGTATCCTAGTATGCAATCAATCTATGGCCTAAATCCGATCTCATATCCACAGGTAAATCACAATGAAACAATATCAAGAGAGATAATCATATGAAAAACAGGAAATACTCATATGAAATTCTGGAATCTACAGTACAGGATAATAATGTAGACAAGTATACCTCCCCACAGTTCCTAGCATGGTCTGGAACTGAAGCACACCCTCCAAGTCAAGTCTGGAAGATCCACCGGGTCGGTCTCAGACAATCTGGGAACAATCTAGGGTTGGTCAGGCCAACCGTAGCAAGTACCAGAAAGGAAGGCTCAAGGACGGGCGAAGGAAAACCAGCAGGATAAAATATGACAAGAATAACATATAAAACAGTAAATAAAGGTAAGGGATCGTGCGGTACCAACGCACGATAACAATCCACAAGTATAGTGAAGCTAACACAATCACAATCTCCCTAGCATCCACTAACACCTGCATTGCCAGCTGGAAATCAATATCAGCTGGCTAGCAGGCCACAAGCCAAACAACACAGAAGGACAAGCGGCCACACAATGCCTACGGCTTGCTATTATTAGCTAACTAGGGTTATCACAGGCCTAATTACTAACAAGATGCAATGAGACTTCAAAGTCCAGCTCCTGCTTGCTACTACCCGAATGGCCCCAGCAAAAGAAAAAGATAGATATAGCAGGCACACTGCAGTAAGATACATGTGCCCTAAAGAAGTGCCACACTCGACGGAGGGCTGGGAATGCGCTCATCTCGACGGATAGCAACAAATCCCTAGTATATATATAGATACATAGGGCCGGGGCCAGACAAGCAACAGGTCACTGGGAAGTCCCCATGAACTACATGATTAATCTAGTTATTAGCCTAGTCATTTTCATTATGGATCCCTGACCGTGGTACTCAGGGATCCATGTCCTAGACATGATGCAAGACAAGACAGGACTGGTGGCTTATACAAGCACAATCAAGAGAAATCAACCACGGTGTCAAGACGGGGTCATGCTGAGCAAGTCAGGACTGGCTGTCGCAACAGCCATCAAGAGTAAACATGCCATGTCAAGAGTACTAGTCAGGAGTGCGCCACCACGGGCCACTATCAGGAATCAAGATATACATGTCAGGTTTACTCGTCATGTCCAGAGTGCTAGTCAGGAGTGCGCCTCGACGGGCCACTATCAAGAATCAAGACAGGTCCAGGTCATCGGTAACACCAGGAACAAGGTCAAACCTATCAGTCACAAGAAGTCACATGCCCAAATCGTGACATGGATATCGAGTCGGGTACAAGATCACGATCTCTACTATAATAGCCTGTCAAGTACACATGGGAACCTACACCTCAAATCATCAAGTCGGTCCATCCACCAGATCGATCTAGCAAGAGTCTCCCATCCATGATGGAGTGAATATCACGTCAATAAAGACAACCACCAAGTACCAAGCTCATTCCCCTAACAATGCTAGGCCCTCTGACTCACAAGAATCCTCCAAGTCAATGATCACAAGCCACTAGAAAACAAGCCCCTCAACTACCAAGACACAGCAATCAACCAGGTTTCCCAACTACCGGAATACACAAAGGTACCAGGTTTTGGGCGTTTGGAAAGTCGAGTAAAAAATCATATAATAATACCCTCGATATTCTCCTCGTTCCACGAAATATTCGAAATCACCAAAATCCAAGAATCCACATAGATCCACCAAGTCAATATCCCAAGATCGTACTCTCCATAATACTCAATCCTCAGTCATATCCACAAGTCACATCTCCCAATACATAGGACAACTGTCAGCTCTATCTGACTGAACTAGGATAACTCCTAGGATGGAGAGTCAGGGAACAAGAGTTCGGTAATAAATGCCGTCGGAAGTGGCAAGGATTACATGGACCGCTCTGGAGCAAATCCACAACCCTTAAACCAAACAAGGACCAGGGTTGCAGACCGTCTCCCGAGTGGAACCGCTCTCCTTACGCTATCCGACGGACAAGACAGGTCAGGAGCTAGGCGACTAATCTAGTATGGAGTCTACCTAGCAGGCAAGGGGATCAGGTATACTATACCGAGGTGAACAGGCACGAGCCCAGTCCAGCAAACCAAAGGAATGGTTCTGCCCAATCCTTCGAACCAAATTCCCGATCGAGAATTCTGGAAAAATCCGGCAGAGTCTCCTTTGTATTCTGGACGGGAGCTCCCAGCAAATTGGGGCTAAAACCACTCGGCGCAACCCGCCGCAGAATCACAGTCGCAGACTCGCAGGCTGAGAACACTAAGTCTCAGCTACCAGTAGCACTACGATGCGTACTGGAAATAAGTCGATAGCCGAGAACACTAAGTCTCGGCCTCCAGCAGCACTACGATGCGTACTGGAAACCAATCGAACCCGAGACCACTAAGTCCCGGCTTCCAGCAGCGCTACAATGCGTACTGGGCGCCAAGCAAACATGCATAATATAAAACAACCGCCTCGCAGGGCGCACTACAACACATGTCCATAAATCTAACCCACGCACAATCAATCACAGCCTCAAGTAAGGTCAGCCAAAGCCGCTACCCGACCGCGAGTCGGACACGGGGCATATGGGGACAATCCATACATGTGAGTCGTGCTCGTGTCCTCGGAGGTGTGGATGACCCATCCGAGTTGTCCGATACGGTCTATCCCGGTATCGGGCCAAACTATCCTAAGTTATCATGGCAGTTCTACTGCTAAGCTACACTAATCATGATAATAAAATTTACAAGTACAAATTAATTAAATACAATAAAATTCCAGGAGAGAGAGGGCAAGAGCCGTCGATGAGCAAGGGATACTTGCCTAGAGGGCTCGGCTAGGTAAGCAAGTCTTCGACAGTCGCGATCCAAGCTAGCACGTCAATCGAGATCCTCAGAACATACAATAAACAATCATTAGCACCAAACAATAAAATAATAGGAGAAATCACAGGTGATGGCAGGAGGCTATACCGTGTGGGTCCCGCAAGCAGTACAGGGATCTGGCACGGAAACCGAGGTACGCGGATCGATACGGGCACGCAAATCGAGATGCGCACGTATATCGAGATGCATACGAGAATCGAGAGAACACGAATATCAAGACGAACAGGGGAAAACGTGCACGTAAATCGAGACGTACACGTAGATCGAGAAAATCACGGATATCAGAATGGTCCACGAATCACGCGTCACGCAAATCGAGACGTGCTCGCGAATCGAGACGACACAAAGACCAATGCGGCACGCAAATCGGAGCGAGCACGCAAACCGAGGTGGGCACAAAGGCCGGGCACGAAAATCGAGACAACGCTCAAATCAAGATGGCACGGTGCCCGAGGCAGCGCGGGGCTCGAGGCGTCCCGCTGCCCAAGGCAACACGTAGACCGAGGTTCACGCAAAACGAGGCGACACGTACACCGAGGTGCACACAACCCGAAAACACGAGGAACGAGGAAGCGCACCAACCGAGGGTGCGCTGCCCGAGGTGACACGCTGCACAAGGCAGCGCACTGCTCGAGGCAGCACGCTGCCCGAGGCACGCCGATCGAGGGGCTCACTCCCCGAGGAGCTCACAGCCCAAGGAAGGGGGAGAGAGAGAACGGAGGAGCTCGGCCAGTTCGGGTCAGACCACCGGCGGAGGGAGGACAGAGGGATAGGGGAGGAGGAGCTCACCGAGGGGGTGCTCGGCCAGGTCGGGGCTGGTCGCCGCCGGCGGGGACGAAAGACGACAGCAGCGGCAGCAGTGGCTGCGGCGGAGGAGAGGGAGGAGGAGAAGGAGACGGCGCCGCTGGAGGCGGCTCACGGCGGCGATCCGCGCCACGGCGAAAGAAGGAAGGAGAAGGGGGCGGAGGCCATGGGGCTGGAGGCGGTGGTCGGGACTGGAGGCGGGGTGACCACGGCGGAAGTGGAGGCGGCGCACGTGGGTGAGGGCGGCGGAGGAGGCCGTGGAGGAACGGCGACGACGACGGTGATGGTGGTGGTGAAGGTGGTACAGGCGGCCGGCGGTGGCGATCGTGGTGTGGGGGAGAGGGAGCTCGGGTGAGGGGGCTCGGGTGAAGGGGAGAGGGAGCTGAGCTTGGGGAGGGGTGCTAAGTGAGCGGGAGAGAGGAGAGTACAGGAGAGAGAGAGTGGGGGAGGGGCGGCTGCTCCATGGGAAGGGGGAGAGAGAGAGAGTTAGGTTAGAGAGAGATGGGGGGAGGTTTAGATATTTAGGATTTAAATAATAACAATAATAATAATAATAATAATAATAATAATAACAATGATGATGATAATTAATAATAATAAAAACAATTTAATCAAGGCTAGCCATGTTAACCCCTAATAACAATAATAAAATAATAATAATAACAATTAAATAGAGACGATAATCAAATGTCATGCCTAAACAATTAAGGCTAACCAAAGTCCAGAAAATAAATAAAATTTTAAGAATACCCAAAATTTAAAATACTCCAAATACAGAAATACAGTCATTTACGTATTTTGGAAAAATAGGGAGATGACATTCTACCCACCTTACAAAAATTTCGTCCTCGAAATTTCAAAATTATCAAAATAGGGTTTTCAAAACTAGTACATATATATCTGCCATGAAAAACTCTACCCACCTTACAGAAATCAAGTAATACAATAAGAAACGAACAAAATCTCAATATGAAAACCTCAAAGAGAACAAGGTCTAGCTAAATAAATCAACTCGCAAGGTAAACCTAAAACATCGAAAGAATCTCAAAAATCAAAGTCTCGCATACACGAAATAACCCCATAAATCAAAATAAGTATAGAATGTCGAAAACAATGTCAGAAAACGTAAAATTCCAACTGCATAAAATCCTCATAAATCATAAAATACAGGATATCTGCCTCGAACCGATGACCGTAGTTACCTAATATCCGAAAAGTGTGTCATGATCATCCCTGCCACGCCATCCGGAATGGCTGCAAAAGATGCATCAGGGTACTATAATCGAGCGGCTGCAACTTTCGTTACCTCGCCGTCAATGTATACTAGGGTCATCCAGTCACTCTTGACAAATACCCAAAATAAATCAAATCTACAACTCAAATGTCCAAGTCACCAAAATCATAAAATATCTAACCAATATATCATAATAATTCTGCAAAATAATAACTCATAATCCATGTCAAATCGTAATATCCATCCAAAAAAAAAAAAAAAAAAACACATTCAATAAACCAGATGATTTCCTAGGAAATACATCAAAACCAAAATCCAAGTCAAAACATGATATATAGAAAATACATCTATAATCGAAATATAATCTAAAAGAAATAATCATGATTGTGGAACTGTCCAGAATCAAAGGAGCTGAAATGATACAAGAAAATCCACTGGATACTCCACAAATGCTGAAACATCCCATCTCTGAGTCCTGGTGAAATCTTCATGCCGCAACGATCAAGCCAACGCTCGAAGAGGGTGATAAGGATACTAAGTCAACACAAAGTCAACGCACGAAAGGGATAACAGGAAATCAAACAAGGCGAAACACCGGTAGAGAGTACAGAACCCAAGATAAATAATCATGTAACCCAAATAATGGAGATAAGATAACATCTCATCAAATAAGGTGATCGACATGACCAACTATAGGATCATATCTATCAAACAAGGATCAGAGGTAGATAACACGAATAAGACATGGCCAAGCAAGATAGATCCAAGTAGAGATGAGGACTAGTTCACAGGTTCAAAGGAGCGAAGGACAAGTGTAACAAGTGGGAATACCAAGGAATAGTGGACTGAGATCAATAATCATGTGATACCCAACAAAATCTCAAAACGAGACCTGCATGGGCCACCACTAAAACCATGTAACGCCCCAGTTCCGGAATACGGGGACGTACACGGCCAGCTACACCGTATAAGGTACGAATACGCTATACGATGATGACGGCTGTCCAGCCTGGTTGGGTATCCTAGCATGCAATCAATCTATGGCCTAAATCCGATCTCATATCCACAGGTAAATCACAATGAAACAATATCAAGAGAGATAATCATATGAAAAACAGGAAATACTCATATGAAATTCTGGAATCTACAGTACAGGATAATAATGTAGACAAGTATACCTCCCCACAGTTCCTAGCATGGTCTGGAACTGAAGCACACCCTCCAAGTCAAGTCTGGAAGATCTACCGGGTCGGTCTCAGACAATCTGGGAACAATCCAGGGTTGGTCAGGCCAACCGTAGCAAGTACCAGAAAGGAAGGCTCAAGGACGGGCGAAGAAAACCAGCAGGATAAAATATGACAAGAATAACATATAAAACAGTAAATAAAGGTAAGGGATCGTGCGGTACCAACGCACGATAACAATCCACAAGTATAGTGAAGCTAACACAATCACAATCTCCCTAGCATCCACTAACACCTGCATTGCCAGCTGGAAATCAATATCAGCTGGCTAGCAGGCCACAAGCCAAACAACACAGAAGGACAAGCGGCCACACAATGCCTACGGCTTGCTATTATTAGCTAACTAGGGTTATCACAGGCCTAATTACTAACAAGATACAATGAGACTTCAAAGTCCAGCTCCTGCTTGCTACTACCCGAATGGCCCCAGCAAAAGAAAAAGATAGATATAGCAGGCACACTGCAGTAAGATACATGTGCCCTAAAGAAGTGCCACACTCGACGGAGGGCTGGGAATGCGCTCATCTCGACGGATAGCAACAAATCCCTAGTATATATATAGATACATAGGGCCGGGGCCAGACAAGCAACAGGTCACTGGGAAGTCCCCATGAACTACATGATTAATCTAGTTATTAGCCTAGTCATTTTCATTATGGATCCCTGACCGTGGTACTCAGGGATCCATGTCCTAGACATGATGCAAGACAAGACAGGACTGGTGGCTTATACAAGCACAATCAAGAGAAATCAACCACGGTGTCAAGACGGGGTCATGCTGAGCAAGTCAGGACTGGCTGTCGCAACAGCCATCAAGAGTAAACATGCCATGTCAAGAGTACTAGTCAGGAGTGCGCCACCACGGGCCACTATCAGGAATCAAGATATACATGTCAGGTTTACTCGTCATGTCCAGAGTGCTAGTCAGGAGTGCACCTCGACGGGCCACTATCAAGAATCAAGACAGGTCCAGGTCATCGGTAACACCAGGAACAAGGTCAAACCTATCAGTCACAAGAAGTCACATGCCCAAATCGTGACATGGATATCGAGTCGGGTACAAGATCACGATCTCTACTATAATAGCCTGTCAAGTACACATGGGAACCTACACCTCAAATCATCAAGTCGGTCCATCCACCAGATCGATCTAGCAAGAGTCTCCCATCCATGATGGAGTGAATATCACGTCAATAAAGACAACCACCAAGTACCAAGCTCATTCCCCTAACAATGCTAGGCCTCTGACTCACAAGAATCCTCAAGTCAATGATCACAAGCCACTAGAAAAACAAGCCCCTCAAACTACCAAGACACAGCAATCAACCAGGTTCCCCAAACTACCGGAATACACAAAGGTACCAGGTTTTGGGCGTTTGGGAAGTCGAGTAAAAAATCATATAATAATACCCTCGATATTCTCCTCGTTCCACGAAATATTCGAAATCACCAAAATCCAAGAATCCACATAGATCCACCAAGTCAAATCCCAAGATCGTACTCTCCATAATACTCAATCCTCAGTCATATCCACAAGTCACATCTCCCAATACATAGGACAACTGTCAGCTCTATCTGACTGAACTAGGATAACTCCTAGGATGGAGAGTCAGGGAACAAGAGTCGGTAATAAATGCCGCCGGAAGTGGCAAGGATTACATGGACCGCTCTGGAGCAAATCCACAACCCTTAAACCAAACAAGGACCAGGGTTGCAGACCGTCTCCCGAGTGGAAGCTCTCTTACGCTATCCGACGGACAAGACAGGTCAGGAGCTAGGCGACTAATCTAGTATGGAGTCTACCTAGCAGGCAAGGGGATCAGGTATACTATACCGAGGTGAACAGGCACGAGCCCAGTCCAGCAAACCAAAGGAATGGTTCTGCCCAATCCTTCGAACCAAATTCCCGATCGGGAATTCTGGAAAAATTCGGCAGAGTCTCCTTTGTATTCTGGACGGGAGCTCCCAGCAAATTGGGGCTAAAACACTCGGCGCAACCCGCCGCAGAATCACAATCGCAGACTCGCAGGCTGAGAACACTAAGTCTCAGCTACCAGTAGCACTACGATGCGTACTGGAAACAAGTCGATAGCGAGAACACTAATCTCGGCCTCCAGCAGCACTACGATGCGTACTGGAAACAAGTCGATAGCCGAGAACACTAAGTCTCGGCCTCCAGCATACGATCGTACTGGAAACCAATCGAACCCGAGACCACTAAGTCCCGGCTTCCAGCAGCGCTACAATGCGTACTGGGCGCCAAGCCAACATGCATAATATAAAACAATCGTCTTGCAGGGCGCACTACAACACATGTCCATAAATCTAACCCCGCACAATCAATCACAACTCAAGTAAGGTCAGCCAAAGCCGCTACCCGACCGCGAGTCGGACACGGGGCATATGGGGACAATCCATACATGTGAGTCGTGCTCGTGTCCTCGGAGGTGTGGATGACCCATCCGAGTTGTCCGATACGGTCTATCCCGGTATCGGGCCAAACTATCCTAAGTTATCATGGCAGTTCTACTGCTAAGCTACACTAATCATGATATAAAATTTACAAGTACAATTAATTAAATGCAATAAAATTCCAGGAGAGAGAGGGCAAGAGCGTCGATGAGCAAGGGATACTTGCCTAGAGGGCTCGGCTAGGTAAGCAAGTCTTCGACAGTCGCGATCCAAGCTAGCACGTCAATCGAGATCCTCAGAACATACAATAAACAATCATTAGCACCAAACAATAAAATAATAAGAGAAATCACAGGTGATGGCAGGAGGCTATACCGTGTGGGTCCCGCAAGCAGTGCAGGGATCTGGCACGGAAACCGAGGTACGCGGATCGATACGGGCACGCAAATCGAGACGCGCACGTATATCGAGACGCGTACGAGAATCGAGAGAAACAGAATATTAAGACGAACAGGGGAAAATGTGCACGTAAATCGAGACGTATACGTAGATCGAGAAAATCACGGATATCAGAATGGTCCCGAATCATGCGTCACACAAATCGAGACGTGTACGCGAATCGAGACGACACAAAACCAATACGGCACGCAAATCGGAGCGAGCACGCAAACCGAGGTGGCACAAAGGCCGAGCACGAAAACCGAGATAATGCTCAAATCAAGATGGTACGGTGCCCGAGGCAGCGCGGGGCTCGAGGTCCCTTGCCCAAGGCAACACGTAGACCGAGGTTCACGCAAACGAGACGACACGTACACCGAGGTGCACACAACCCGAAAACACGAGGAACGAGGAAGCGCACCAACCAAGGGTGCACTGCCCGAGGTGACACGCGCACAAGACAGCACACTGTTCGAGGCAGCACGCTGCCCGAGGTGCGCCGATCGAGGGGCTCACTCCCCAGGAGCTCACAGCCCCAAGGAAGGGGGAGAGAGAACGGAGGAGCTCGGCCAGGTCGGGTCAGACCACCGGCGGAGGGGGAGGACAGAGGGATAGGGGAGGAGGAGCTCACGAGGGGTGCTCGACCAGGTCGGGGCTGGTCGCCGCCAGCGGGACGAAAGACGACAGCAGCGCAGCATGGCTGCGGCGGAGGAGAGGGAGGAGAGAAGGAGACGGCGCCGCTGGAGGCGGCTCACGGCGGCGATCCGCGCCACGGCGAGAGGAGGAAGGAGAAGGGGGCGGAGGCCATGGGGCTGGAGGCGGTGGTCGTGACTGGAGGCGGGGTGACCACGGCGGAAGTGGAGGCGGCGCACGTGGGTGAGGGCGGCGGAGGAGGCCGTGGAGGAACGGCGACGACGACGATGATGGTGGTGGTGAAGGTGGTGCAGGCGGCCGGCGGTGGCGATCGTGGTGTGGGGGAGAGGGAGCTCGGGTGAGGGGGTCGGGTGAAGGGGAGAGGGAGCTGAGCTTGGGGAGGGGTGCTAAGTGAGCGGGAGAGAGGAGAGTACATGAGAGAAGAGAGTGGGGAGGGGCGGCTGCTCCATGGAAGGGGAGAGAGAGAGAGAGAGTTAGGTTAGAGAGAGATGGAGGAAGGTTTAGATATTTAGGATTTAAATATAACAATAATAATAATAATAATAACAATGATGATGATAATTAATATATAAAAACAATTTAATCAAGGCTAGCCATGTTAACCCCTAATAACAATAATAAAATAATAATAATAACAATTAAATAGAGACGATAATCAAATGTCATGCCTAAATTAAGGCTAACCAAAGTCCAAAATAAATAAAATTTTAAGAATACCCAAAATTTAAAATCCTCAAATACAGAAATACAGTCATTTACGTATTTTGGAAAAATAGGGAGATGACAGAAGGATTGGCACCAGGAGAGGTAGTGGCAGGTACTATTCTCGTCAACTCCTTTCCAGCTTCAGCTTTATTTGATTCTGGTATTGCATTCTTTTATGTCTGCACGATTCGCGACACGGGTAGGATTGGAGCCCGAGTCGACATTATCTGTAAGGCTCAATATACTTACTGGTAGTGAACTTGTGGGAGTAGATAGGATATTTTCCTCATGTCGGATCGTAGTTAGCAATAGAGATTCTCCGCTAGATTGATAGAGTTTTGATGGCCGACTATGATGTGGTCCTAGGGATGGATTGGTTGAGGAACCAGTATGCTAGAATAGACTGCCACATTGGCAGGGTTATTTTTAGCATTCCCGGAGAGCCAGATTTTTTTTTTTCCGAGGCGAAGTTGAACCTTCTCCTCCAGTATTGCGGATGGCAGTAGCAGCAGTGCAGTTGCCTCGGATAGTTGAAGAGTTTCCAGGTGTTTTCCCAGAAGCTTCCAGGTATGCCGCCAGAACGGGAGATCAAGTTCACCATAGACTTGATTCCTGGGATAGCCCCAGTATCAGAGAGATCTACAGGATGGCGCCTTCAGAGTTGGAGATATGTACAAGATGATTGAAGAACTTCGAACCAAGGGATTCATTCGTGCTATTGGATTGCCTTGAGGAGCCCCGATGCTTCTTATAAAAAGAAGGATGGTACGTCCAGGTTATGTGTTGATTATCGTACCTTGAACTCAGTAACAATCAAGAACAGATACCCTCTCCCGAGGATAGATGACTTGTTTGATCAACTTAAGGGGGCAGCAGTATTTTCGAAGATCGACTTGCGGTCAGGATACCATCAGATCAGAGTCAGAGAAAGGACATCCCGAAGACAGCTTTCAGATCCAGATATGGACATTGGGAGTTCCTAGTGATGCCATTTGGAGCGACCAATGCGCCGGCTGTATTCATGGATCTCATGAATCGTATTTTCATGCCTTATTTGGATCAGTTCGTGATTGTTTTCTGGATGATATCCTGGTCTATAGCGGGAGTGAGCAGAGCATGAGCAGCATCTCCGTGTGGTTCTTTAGATTCTCAGGGAGCACCAGTTGTATGCCAAGTTCAGTAAATACGAGTTCTGGCTCGATCACATTTCGTACTTGGGTCACATCATCACTCGAGGAGGAGTAGAAGTGGATCCCCAGAAGATTATGGCCATTGAGACATGGCCAGTGCCCAGCACAGTTGCAGAAGTCCGTAGTTTTCTTGGTTTGGCCGGCTACTATCGGCAATTTGTTTCAGACTTTGCCAAAATTTTAGCGTCCTTGACCCAGTGATTCGTAAGGATGTGCAGTTTGCTTGGACAGCAGAGTGCCGGGATTCATTTGAGAAGTTGAAGCGAGGCTTGATGACGGCTTCCATTCTCGCACTTCCAGATGGAACTGGAGGATTCTCAGTATATTGTGATGCTTCAGGCAGAGGTCTAGGTGTGTTTTGATGCAGCATGGAAGGTAATAGCTTATGCATCACGACAACTTCGTGATCATGAGAGGAATTATCCAACCCATGACTTGGAGCTGGCAGCAGTAGTATTTGCACTTAAGTTATGGAGGCACTATTTGTACGGAGATAGGGTGGAGATTTTTGCCGACCACAAGAGCCTGAAGTATGTTTTCACCCAGAAGGATCTTAACATGCGTCAGAGAAGGTGGCTAGAGCTACTTGTGGATTGATGTCAACTTGCAGTATCATCCCGGGAAGGCCAACGTCGTTGCAGATGCATTGAGCAGGAGAGCCAGAGTTTTTCCTAACAGCGCAACCAGAGCTGTTAGCAGATCTGCAGAAGATGGGTTAGAAGTTGTTCTCCCTTCC
>JANAVB010016197.1:36197574-36200074 GCA_029216955.1 Iris pallida | reverse complement strand
CACAATTTATATTTATTTCATTATATGTAATGAAAATTTTCACATGTTAGGAGTTTTGCCAGGCATGTTGACATCCTGAGCTTTTAACTATATTATTAGGGGTGGGTCTGTATGAAGGAGATTTCACATGGAATCCATGTTCATATCTGTACGAAATTGGTGCCTTGTGGGCTTGGATTCCTTTTCATGATTAAACCCTTCGATGAAGTCCAAAAATTGGTGCCATGTTTATGTCTGTACAAAATTGGTGTCATATCCATGTCCATGTTCATGTTCATATTGGATCATCATTTTGGGATCCAAACTCTGAAAATTCATGTTAAAGTCCAATAGGATTGCTTGTTGAATTTTAGGAGCTGGATATAAATTTTCAGCAGCTTGATTGTCACGTGTTTGTGTCTATGGATGGTGCCAAGTAATGATTGATGAATTGAATGTTAGTGGAATATGTGATCTAGATTACTTATATCCATATGTGAAACATATTAGTATGGATCATAATCTATCTCGTAGTATATATAAGTAATTTTTTAGAGGTACACCAAGTTTTACTTAGGGTCTGCTTGGTAACGGTGTTTTTATCAGTTTTAGGGTGTTTTTGAACCGTCGTTATGAAAACCCCTGTTTGTTAATTTGTTTGAGGCACCGGTTTTGGTCGGCTCAAAAACCTCCCAAAACCAGTATAAGTATTTTTGGGTGGCTTTATAAACACCCAAAATCGATGGATTTTGAGTGGCTCTATTTTTTTTTATTCCATTTATATCCTCACAAAATATATATAATTATAACTACTGATGTCCTTCCCGATTTAATTATATTCGTGTAAAAAACTTTCAGAGCCGCTCGCTAGTGAATTACCAAGCATGGATTGGACTGGTTTAAAAGCCGCTACTTAAAAACCATCCAAAATCGGACCCCTCATAACCGCTCATAACCGGTACTCTAAAAATACCTCATAACCACTACCCTACAATTGCCAAGCAAACCCTTAGGCTAGTCCATTTTTTTTATTTACAAGTTTGCCACCAAAAAAATTGTTTCAGACTAGCCCAATAGAAAGGACTGTCAAAAATTTAAAGACTGTTAAATGACAGTCCTTTCTATTGGGAGGACTGTCAAATATTTCGACTATCCAAATTTTAGGACTATTAAATATTTTGATAGTCCTCCTCCTCCCTTCCTCCTCCGCCTCCTCCTCTTCCTCATTTCCTCCTCCTCCACCTCCTCCTCCCTCATCTCCTTTGCCTCCTCCTCTCTCTCAACCTCCATCATCTTCTTCTTCTTCCTCCTTCGGGTCTATCTTCCTCTCCCTCATCAGCCTCTGGTCGGAACAGCGAGGAAGCGTCGTGGCTGGGGAGAGCAGAGTTGGCAGCAGCATCGACGGAGGAGTGCGGGGCGTACGACGGTCTGGTGTTGGGCAATGGGGAGTGCCGCATTGGCTGCAGCAGCGACATGGGAGCGTCTCGTTGGCAGCAGCAGCAGCGGGGGAGCGCGACATTGGCAGCATCAGCGGCGGAAAGTGCGTGGGTAGGCGGGGGCATGCGACGGAGAGCGGCGCGTGGGGAAGTATGGGTGAGAGTAGCGGTTGGGGGTGGCGGGGGGCGTATGGGGGAGAGGTGGCTCGGTGTTGCGTGGGGAGGAGGAATGTGGGCAGCCCTAATAAAAATTTGAGACTATCCCGATTAAAAATTGCACCATGCTGGACTATCTTGAAGTAATAAACTGTCCTGGAGTAGATTTGGAGTGCCTTCAGAAATTAGCTCTCTCTCTCTATGTTATAATATATATATATATATATATAATTTTTTTTAATATATAGATATATATATATAGTATATAGATATATAATATATATATATATTCTATATATATATATAGTTTTTTTTACTAACCCCCCCCCAAATAATTTATTCATATCAAGGCGCAAAATGCCAAAGTCTTGACAAGTCAGCGCAAAAGAAGACATGAAAAAGTACTACAAAGAAGGCGCCACCCGCTGCACGATCTAGAAGAGCAAGGACTGCCAGAAGTCCTCAAGGCCGTATTTGCAGTGTCTGCTAACTTTGTGGGTCTGTCGGGGAACCTTCCAGATGAGTTGATTGGAAGAATATTGGTGTCCCTCGTATCTGAATTTATTACGGTTCTTCCAATGACCAACGTGATGGCGACTGCAACGATCTGGTGGCCGTGCTTGGCATTACCCCAATTGGCAAGAAGATCGTTGAAGCTCACACTGGCCTGGACCTGTTTGCAACGCTGAGAGATAATGTTCCAAACCTTTGCAGACAGGTCTCCGGTAAAAAATATGGTCTACCGTTTCCAATTGTTTCTCCGAGTAATAATGGCACGGTGGAGAGCATCGTCGTGGGGAGCTTCTTACGAAATGCTCTCCATATCAAAAAAGACTATTTTTTGGGGATGCAAGACTGCCAGAAAGAGCCAATGACGGGGGAAGGCACTCTTATGCCCCGAGTGACACTTCTGGCCGATGCTACCGAGA